>JAFIRS010000864.1:0-521249 GCA_018342105.1 Gonioctena quinquepunctata
ATTATTTCCAAAATACTTACTTACCTAGCTTACTTCAACTATTTACTATCAAATAATATGATTTTCTATTTTAACTATTTATTGTTATATATTATAAATTAATTTTGAAAGTTCTGGTTAGTTGATTTCATCACCATGTATTTAATTCCATCCTCTCATAGAATCATTTTGACGGATGTAGGAGGGTCTGTCAATGTCAACTACATATGTGTGCCAAAGTTCACAAGTGAAAAATCAATCATCCCCTATTTTCCTACCCATAGGGGTGGATCATTTCATTCCAAATCGGGATACGATCAACTATGAGCTATACCCTTTTATGAAATCATCCAAATCGGTAAACCACTTCAAAGATAGAATCGGTTAAGGACCAAAATTCAGAGGGTGAACGATCAATATCCTTCATTTTGCTACCCTTATGGATGGATTTTGTTGTTCAAATTGAAATGGGACCAACTTCGAAGAATACCCTATCCAATGAAAAAAGAATAATCGGAATCGAACTGCTCTGTGAAAAGTTGTGCGTGATCATACATAAAAAAATAATAAAAAAATATTCGCGTTGAATAGGGAACCTCCTCCTTTTTGGTTTCGTCGGTTAAAAAAGGAAAATATATTCCTATACATCTGTATACATGAACCCATAGACGCATATATACATATTCCTGTGATGACATTTAATATAATTACAAAGGCTGGCTATAATATAAACAGTATTACTATAAATATCGATAAACTTATATACTAGGATGAAGCAATGAGTGCGATAGAAGATAATTATTTGCAGACCTATATTTTAAAATTGATATGGATTTCATTTTTAAGTAGCATTGTTTTGAGTCTTTTCTTTCTTCAATATTTTGATTTTGATTTTGAGTTCGGGAGGTGATGAATTTACAACTTTGCATATAGTATATGAAAATGAGCTCTTGAAACACATTGCTATATGAGAGTGTTTTTTGGTTTTGAAAAACTATAATCCTATTCTTTTAAAACAACTACAAGTGACAGATATGCGCTTGCCAAAACATAGTATACGTTGTTTGTCACTATGTGTGAAATAGATTAAATGTCATCCGCTATAGTTGGCCCCCATGGGGGCAATCATGTCGGAGGAGGTGGAGTCCTGTAAAACGTTTGGGCCTGAAAAGGCTCCGGTCCCTCATTTGTTGTATCGGGCTCGAAATTGGTGATCCCTCACGGTAGCCCACCATAATGCGTGAGATCTAACCTGACTTATTCTCATTTTGCATATAGCAGAAAAAAAAAAGAAATCCTCCATTACCCAATGTTCAATAAGACACTTAACACTGAAGGATACTGAAGAAATATTGTTTTTGATGAGTTTAATCCTCACTAAATCCGTTTAATATGATATACAAAAATGGAAAATTTGAAATATTGCATATATTGGCAATGCCATATTGTGACATCATTCTCTTCTCAACATAAAAGTACTATTTCCTTAGCGCTAGGGTTTTTATAGCAAATATATAAGCATTTATCCTGTTTTTTTTTCTATTCGCAAAACGTACAAAACGTTCAGCGGTGGGAGATTTAAATCCTTCACCACTTTTTTATTGAAAAGTTTAAGGTTTATAAAAAAATAGAAATGCTATTTTTGGTTCCAATGATTCGTAAGCTTGATTGATGGCAATTTCAGAATGATTATACAAAATCTGGAATTTAACTTTTCTACAAGTGCATAATATCGAAAACTATTTAAACAATGAAAAGTTTCATTGATATATTTCCAAAATGTTTTCCAATAATCAGTTGGGAACTTTTTTTTTCAACATAAATATATCCCAAGAGATTACTTTCAATTTTATATATGTATATATATATATATATATATATATATATATATATATATATATATATATATATATATATATATATATATATATATATATACAGTGCTCCTCAGAAGTCCCCTCTCCCCCTCTTATTTTTGGAACGATTATACATAAACAAATGAAATTTGGAAACTGAATATTAAAGGTTGTAAACTTCCCTACTAGTGATGATAGATGACGAAATCGTCAAAGATGACGTCGCAAGTCCATTGTGACCAATAATTTTAAATGGAACCCTACGGCAAGCGACACCTCTTTTAAAAGGATCGAAAAAACCTATTCAATGATAATAATTTTGTTTGTGTTTATGGCAGTTTTAATGGCTCATTAGTAAACATTAAAATTTAAATTCCATTCGGTATGATATTAATTACAGATTTAAGAATCAGTATCTACTTGGGGAAATTGCTCGAAGTGACCTCCATTTACTTCCTGACAGTAAAATATCCTATTTTTAAACTCTTCTCGTACTTTTGCAAATGTGTCTGCAGAAACAGCCCCACATTCTGCAACAATACGTTGTTTTAAAGCGTCAATATTGTCAGGTTCAGTGGCGTAAACCTGCGATTTGAGGTACCCTCACCGTTTTGCAACAGCTCCAGATAAACCTCACCATTCAAATTAGTATTTGATAAAAGAGGCCCAACGATGTGGTTTCCCAGGATACCTGCCCAAACATTCACCTTCTGGGGAAATTGGGTATGTGTTTCACGAAACAGGTGAGGATACCTCACATTCTGTGTATTTACATTTCCATTTAGATAGAAAGTACTTTCGTCACTAATACAAATTGTTTTGACATAGTCTGGCTGTTGGTTAATTTTGGTTTCCATATTTTCACGAAATTCTAGTCTTCGGTCTGGGTCGTCGTCTGAGAGTTGATGAATCATTTTTGATTTGTTTGGATGAAATTTGTTTTTTTAACACCCTGTGTACTGTACTTCGACTGACTTCACAGGTAGATGCAACGTGATTTGTTGAAGAAGTAGGATTAACTATTACTTCTGCCAGTATATCAATTTTCTTCTCATCAGAAATTTGTGGTCTGCCAGATCGTTTCGCATCATTAATACTACCCGTTGTTTCAACTTACGAAGAAGCTCCCTTAAATAAGTCCTCGAAACGGGGCTATCGGAAAACCTCTCATTAAAAATGCGTTCTGCTGCATGAATATTTTGTCCAGATTCACCAAGAATTAGGATCGCTGCTAGTTTATCACCTAAAGCACTACCATTTCGCTTATTGAAGCACTTAAACGTTCGGCTCACAACAGTTTAACAAATTATTGAAATCTACAAAAATTTTAAAAGTACCAAAAGCTGCTAAAACAGTTAAACGTTCGATCAACAATACACAAATTATTAAATGTACAAAAACTTGGACAATTACAAAAACGTCGAATTAGGGAGACTAACAAAAACGTCAGCTTATTTGACAACTATCCAGAGGCGAAGCTTGAATTTGGACTTTCAGTATTAACTGATTTAATTCATCACAGCTTTGCGTTTTTCAAAAGAAAGTTGCCAAAACTGCCATAAACACAAACAAAATTAGTATCATTGAATAGGTTTTTTTGATAGTTTTTAAAAGAGGTGTCGCTTGCCATAGAGTTCCATTTGAAATTATTGGTCACAATGGCTTTGTGACGTCATCTTTGACGATTTCGTCATATACCATCACTAGTAGGGAAGTTTATAACCTTTAATATTCAGTTTCCAAATTTCACTTGTTCATGTATAATCATTCCAAAAATAAGAGGGGGGAGCGGACTTTTGTTGGTGATTTCTTGAACCTGAGGGTATATTTTTGGCTCGTTTTTCTTGGGTTTTAGGTTCGTGGATCTGACTTCCATAAATTAATCCAACTTTGTTTTGGTATTACATGTGTAATTCAGTTTCTTCGTTTCGACGGGTGGATCCTCGTCTTCATCAGGATTAAAAACATTACAACTCTTCAAACATAGTATTCGTTTGGACCTTCTTGGTTTGTTATGGTTTTTCGTTTTATATCCATAATAAGGTAGTGGTTGAGTTGTTTACTTTACGATCTGCTGATATTAATATCAGCAGATCGTAAAGTAAACAACTCAGACCTAGCTGGCATCTGTCGGTAACCTATTAAGGTGCACGAAATTTCATGCCATTAAAATTCCACGATATTAGGTCCAAGCTTCGCCGCACAGATTATAGGTGTCACTATCTATAATTCGATGCTTTTCACATTTTCGTACTTGCCGGTAGGTATTAACACTGCGAGAGATCTGATACGAATTTGAAAGAGACCACAAGCCGTCCTGATGATTGGGAAACCATGAAACAGCTTGTTGTGGATGGTGGACTTGGATTCGTAACAATTTCTCTTTTCTGTTATTTGTTTGCGTTACTCTGAACGCACTAGGATACGACATTGGTTCGTGGGTTGGCCTATGCTGGCATCTGTCGGTGACCTATTAATGTGCATGAAATTTCGTGCCATTAAAATTCCACGATATTAGGTCTAAGCTTCGCCGCACAAATTATGGGTGTCACTATCTATAATTTGATGCTTTTCATATATATATATATTTATATATATATATATATATTTATATATATATAAAATAATTTCTACTATGAGAAAAAGCAGTGGTGTATCAGTTTTCTCTTTAAAATGATTCAGTGCAAATCCCGTACGAACGCCAGTGGCAAGATTAAAAAAATATGTTATACAGTAGAAAATGCATCTTGATGCATAGGAAGATGCGTACCACGTTTCACGAAAATATCTAAGGTCATACCAAAGTTATCAAAAAAAATATATATTTTCTCAAAACTTCAGCACCTTGTAGATAAGTTAAGACCTTTAGGACATATGTTCATAGGAAGTTTTTTTCTCAAAATGGACCCAAAGATAACCTCCTCAAATATTAGCATGTTTTTAAAAAACACCCTGTGCATAAAATGGAATATAATAATTTTCGGAATAGGCATGTACTTGTCCGTGGGCATATTCGAGTTTATCATGAAGCTTTACCAACCTTAAGAAGTTATGAATAACTGTAGTATTCTCACACTGTATTATGGTATTTTTGAGTTGCGGTACTCCCAGAATATCGTTTATAGATCATGTTACTGCGTGGATATTATATGGAATTAGGAACAAAATCCCTCCGCCATTGTTAACCATTGATGCTGTAGACAGAAGATGGGTATTAGAAAAAACTCAAGCATACTCATCTAAAAATAATGAGGTGAATATCGCTGAATCGAATGCTTCTGGAGGGAGTTTTTTCGTATAATAAACGGCTGCCAAATTAAAATTCCTAAAAGTTCGAGTTGGAATTCTAGCACAGCCGAATGTTGAGATCGCGACTATGTAATGTTTTACGTTCCCTGAAATCGTTATTTTAGGTCAAATAAATCATCTAAATGGGTTTTTGAGGCTACTAAGCTGAAAAAGTGAGTGATTAACCCAGACTTATTCATGTCTCCGATGAATTATTCATTGCATTCGTTCCAGAGAGCATAATACATATTTTCCAAATGGGGGATGTTCCAACTTTCCACTGAACTGGAAAGCTCCACCCGAGATCGTCCAAAGCTGATTCATAGAATCTTATTACTCTGAAAAAAAAGTCTTGGATGATTTTCAACTGTTTTATGCTCGGTTGCCCTGCCAACACAAAAGTTTTGGTGAAAACCTATTGAATAATTTTTCATCGATGGAATATAAACTAATATAATTCATAGAACTCTTACAGAATTAAGTGTAGGGTTTTTGAACTGGATAATTTACCACTCTCAATTTTGGTGAATACTACGGAGGTCCTCCTCATTGTAGAGAAATCCAAGGACGATTCTAAAGTTTCCTACAGGGTTCCTTATGAAAACATAGCCATGAAACGAGAACAGTGCCGGGGTAAATCCTACAGGAAGTATTTTTCATTAATTAATAAACAGACGCGTTGTCTGCCTTTTTTGCCGGGAACATTAAACCTCTTGGCTATCTGGGGTTTGATATTTATCAAACCCAGATAGCCAAGCGGTATGATAACGGCTTGACTAACATAAATTCGAAGGTTCAAATCCCAATTCAACCAAATAAAGAGTCTCTTTTTTTATTTCTTCCATCCCTAAGAAAAATTATAAAATAGGGTAAAAACTCTTCAAAACACAATTACGGTTCACGCTTATAATTTTATATGAATCTCAACTATTTCAAATCGGTATCGGCCAAAATTCACATCACCATGCGGGAGGTGGGTAAGCAAAACAAATCAATCTTCTGAAAAATCAATGCCTAGCAGGTACCGGCTAAACCTGTAACCATCTGCAGGGGTGACCGCTTCACCCCCAGCCAGGAAAGCAAGCGAAGCCACAAATTCCTTTCTTTCCCTAACCTCACCAGGACGAAAGATTTTTTGTATACAGAGCAGCTTTTTATAATCCCTCCCTGTTAACTTATGAACGGTTCGACGTAGAACAATGGGACAAAAACCGTTTTGAATGGTGAACTGTATCACCGATATAAAATAAAAAATATTGTGATTACTCGCTAGATGGCGCGGGGGCACATCAACTTCAAATAGCATGGGGGTCAGGTCAAGTGACACATCGTTGAAAAGATAATTCAATTCTTTTTTCAACCATCTTATTTTTTTTTTTTGATTTCGTTGATTCGGTTTTCCACAATATGCATTTGAAATGTCAAGTATAAGTGCGGATCTGACTGGTACCCTTACCTCGATAACTTTTGAACGGTTTGATGTGAAACAATGGTATAACCGATCCTATTTTCTGAGAGAAGATACATTACAATTACTCGACAGAGGGCGCTGGGGGCACATCAACTTCAAAATTTTGAAAGGCATAGTTGCACATCGTTGAAAAGGTAATTCACTTTCACGTTCTACGGAATCACAATTGCTATGAGTAACACGAAATAGAGTCAATAGAAGAGATTCAAGACTTTGATCATTTTTCATTTTCGAATTCGTTGCAAAGATGAATTAGGTACAGATTTTGAATCCATACAAAAATCCAATTTTCGACACAAATAATACCCCACTCATTTATTTTCAATGACCTTAATCAAACGGGTACCATTCATTGGATTTGGTGAACTGATAATCAAGCAGTTACCTAGAAATGACTAATATGAAGTTGGATTATTCTGTCGATGTTTTAAGACCTTCTTATGTATGCATGATTATAACACTACTTACCTGCTCTTCTAATTGAAAACGAATTTGTATTTAGTGGAGAGTTTCACCTATAGTGAATTTTGTAGTGAGACAGCACTATGATAGGTAGAGAGGACATAAAAACTTTTTAACAAAAAAGGAAACCGACGAAAAAATCAACTGAAAAGCAAGAAATAAAATAAATCTTCCTAGTCTTAATGATAATTGAGCTCCTAAATTAATGTGAGTAACTGATTTTAGTCGGTGCCAAACAAACAATTATCGAAGATCATTATATTACTTTGAAGAAGTGATCAAAACGCCGCTGTGCATTTCGCTGCAATCATTTTACCCTTTAACTAATTCAATTGCTAGTTTGTTTGGCGCCGCCTCAAAATTAGTTACTCACATTAGTTAAGGAGTTCAATTATCATTAAGACTAAGAAGATTTATTTTATTTTATTTTTTTCAGTTGATTTTTCAGTCGGTTTCATTTTTTGTTAAGAAGTTTTTATTTTTCAATTTTTTGTTGTTGAAATCTACTGATTACTACCTACTTAATTTTTTATTACTTCCAAAAAATTTACTTACCTAGGTTACTTCAATTATTAACGTTAAATAATATGTTTATCTACTTTAACTATTTTTTGTTATATAATATAAATTATTTTTGAAAGTTCTGGTTAGTTGATCCCATCACTTTGTATATAATTCCATCCTTTCATAATTGTGACGGATGTAGGAGGATCTGTCAATGTCAACTACATATGTGTGCCAATGTTAACAAGTGAAAAATCAATCATCCCCTATTTCTCTATCCATAGGGGTGGATTATTTCATTGCAAATTGAAATATGATCAACTATGAGGTATACCCTATCTAATTGAAAAAGAATCATCCAAATCGGAAAACCCACTACAAAGTTATGCCTGATAGAATCGGTTAACGGACCAAAATTCCATTTTTGCTACCCTTAGGGATCGATTTTCTTGTTCAAATTCGAATGGGACCAACTTCGAAGTACTCCCTATCCAATGAGAAAAGAATCATCGGAATCCGACTGCTCTGTGAAAAGTTATGCATGATCATACATGAAAAAAATATATACGCGTCGACTAGAGAACCTCCTCCTTTTTGATTTCGTCGGTTAAAAAAACACAAGATGACACAATTGACAACAATACTGCTTCTTATTCTCAATAAATGAAAATCCTACATAATTGTTTTTTTATTGTTATACTTGACATTTCAAATGCATATTGTGAAGAAACGTTTTAACGAAATAAAAAAAAACTGGATGGTTGAAAAGATAATTGAATTATCTTTTCAACCAGGGCCGACCCCAGCAGGTGTGCAGCGCGTGCACCGCACGCGGGCGGCCAAACTGAGGGGCGGCCGCTGGCCGCATTCAGTTATAACAATCAGCTATTTTTTGAAAGAAGAAAACTGAAACGTTAGTGCTCAGTTGTGTTGTGTGTTGGTCTATTGTCCATTAGTATCTTCTCCTACTCTCATCTACACACATTCTTCATTTGAGAGCAAAATTCATGGCAGAGCCGGCAATGCAGCATAAAAAATTGAAATTTCTATAAAAAAAAACCAAGGGCAATATTTTTGACACGACTAAGTATGTTTGGTTCCTGCGGTGCGGTGGCCCATTTATGTACGTATAGTCTTTACGATGTCAGTTGGAACGGTGAAAATTTTTTTAAAGGAGGTACCAGCGGCGAAACCTTTGAAAAAAACCTGCTGCTGTTCGCCGGGCGGCTTTTTTTCAAAGGTTTCGCCGCTGCGGCCTCCTTTGAATTTTTTTTCGCCGTGCCAACTTACTTGTAAAGACTATATATATCACAGTCGGCACGCGGCTCGTAGGTCAATGGTCAAAAGAAACTTTATTTTAGCGGTTTTCTTTATAGATAAGAAATGGATTGTTTGGACAAAGTTAAAGCTACTTCACTATATATAAACCATTTTCATTTCAAAATGTTCATTTAATTTTGAATCAACATACAATAAGACTGGTCATAAACACAATCAAGTGCAAGTGTAAGTTAATATTGGAAATTAGTGACAAGGTGTTGCTGTTGAGTATCGTTTAAATATTTAAATCAGAACTGTGGTAAGTATCAAAGCTCTTAACAAGATTTATGAACGAATGAAATGTTGTACAGGGTGTTTTCTGATTAGATAAAAAAAGTGGGCATATTTTTAAACTAATTTTGTCGCGATGATTCGTTTTGAAAATAAGTACAGATCGTTTGAAAATTCGAAATTTATTTTCAATTCTTTCAAAATTCGTTAGCACAAAATATAATTTTTTTACAAAATTATAGGTTACCAACCGGGGGAGTTTATGAAAATTTTAATTTTTACCCAGATTTTGAAAGAGCGCTACGAACCATTATTTATTTTAAATAATTTGCTTTTTCAACAGGAATGGGGATTTCTTATGAATAACCCATATTCTTACACTTTAAGTAAAAAAAAGTATTAACAATGGTAGGTACTTTTTAAAGGTCATTTCGATGAATTTAAAAATTTCTGAAGAATTCCTATTCATTTTATCTGCATCTGTGAGCCATGATATACTTATCGTTCTTCTTACCTTTTACCTTTAGATGTCGTCCTCGTCCAAAAACAGAAAAACTAAAAGAGAGTCAGGTGCCTTCTATAGAAAAGAGAAGAATAGGAGAAATCTCAAAACAAGCGGGAGCATTGAAAAAGTAATTTGGAAAACCGGATAAAAGTGAGCCCGAACAAAAAGGTTTCAATCAAATCGCGGAGTTTGATTATTCTCAACCATCAACATCCACCAGTACTAGTGAAACAAACAATAAATCAATAGATTTCACACCCGATGAAGGTGATAAAGCTGCAAGATCATCATTAAGCAGTCCCATTCCCAGTGAAGCCGAATGTGGAGATGAGAGCAAAGAGGAAGAGGGCTCTGCTCAAGTAGCACTAGATGATCCAGGTACTTGGCCTAACATTTTGACAAAAAAATATATTGATTTATTGGTAGAACACGGTCCCAAACAAGTTGCATATTTCAAATTTCCGATTGATGAGAGTGGCAGAAAATTTAGCTGTTCATATTATAACAAAACTTTAGTGAACGGGGAGAAAATAAATCGCGCGTGGATCTGCTATTCCATAAAACTAAATTGTAATTTTTGTTTTGCATGTAAATTGTTTAGTAGAGATAGTTCAACACAACTTGTGAGTACTGGCTTTTCTGATTGGCGTCATTGTTCGGATTACCTCAATAAGCATGAAAATACTCTAAAACACGTTAACTCTATTAAAATCGTGGTGCGAAATAAAGACGAGGATGGAAAAAATTGTACTATTGACGCGGAACAACAAAATGCTTACAATAGAGAGAGAAAGCGATACGCGCTATCATTGAAAGAATGATTGCTGTAGTACAATTTTTAGCCAGTCAAAATTTAGCATTCAGAGGAACTAGTACGGAGTTGTATCATAGAGATAATGGTAATTTTTTGAAGGCAGTAGAGATGTTGGCCAAATTTGATCCAGTTATTTCAGAACACCTTAATAATATCAGTAAATACAAGATAAAAAACACGTATTCCACACTACTTAGGGCAGCATTTTCAAAATGGAATAATTCATATTTTAGCTGAATCTATTCGTAATGAGATAACACGCATTGTCAAAAAGCCAAATATTACACTATAATTCTCGACTCTATACGCCCGATATTAGTCATACAGAACAAATAACGTTTGTAATTAGATGTGTAAACACTACTGATGGTAAAAGTAAAGTAGATATTTTAGAATTTTTTCTAGGATTTTTTTTCAGTAACTAATACCACTGGAGAAGGTCTGTGCAATTTTCTATTAGAGAAGCTATTACCTAGTCTGCAGCTCGAAGTCAGGGCTACGACAATGGATCGAACATGAAGGGGAAAAATATAGGGCTTCAGAAACGGATTCTCGATATCAATCCTAGAGCATTATACGTGCCGTGTGCGGCTCATACCTTAAACCTCGTCGTTAATGACGCTGCCAGCTCCAGTGGTGAAATTTCTGCATTTTTTGATATGGTACAAGAGGTATATAATTTTGTTTCTGCGTCCCCATATCGATGGGATTTACTAAAAAAATACGTGAAAAGTCTAACTTTGAAACCATTAAGTGAAACAAGGTGGGAAAGTCGTATCAATGCAAAGCAAGACTACAGCAAGACCTCAAAAACATTATTACCGCATTAAATGCCTTAATTGAAGATTCCACCAGAGACGCGAAAACAAAAAATGGTGCAAAATCAATAATTAAAAATCTTGAATCATTCAAATTTTTGTGTTCAATTTTGATTTGGCATGATTTATTATCAAGAATTAATTTTCTGAGTAAAATGCTCAAAATCCTAAATTAAACATCGCGGAATGCATTGAAGGCTTAGATAATTTAAAAAAATATTTTGTTTCACAAAGATCAGATGATAATTTCAAAATATTTGTCGAATCAGCCACAACACTTGCTAGAGATTTAGGTATTGATCCCGAATTTCCAAGTTCGAGGCTCAGGAAAAAGGTCCGTTTATTTGATTACGAGGGCAGTGATGAACCCCTTTCGAATCCCTTCCAGCAATTCAAGACTTCTTTCTATTTTGCAATTCTTGATCACGGTCTCTTCTAAAATGAAAGATTTACATTATTATCTGAGTGTTTTCAATATTCTGCTTTCTCTGAAGCTGCATGACTAAGATATTAGTTACAGTCAGGGAAGTATCTGAAGTATAGACTATACAACTGTTTAATGAATAACTTCATTCAAGATATTTTCAGGTAGAACAGCCAATTGAGTTAGAAATCATAGTCAAATGATCTCATTTCCTGTTTTCCTAACTTTGCTATAACAATAAAATTTTTAAACCTGCTTCTGGGGCTTCAGGAGAAAGAATTTCAGCAAATTAAAAATTATTAAAATTACTTGAGAAATAATATGACACAAGAAAGGCTTTCATATTTGGCCATCATCTCTATTGAATCCGAAATCTGTGAAAAAATAGATTTTACGGAAATTATTGATAAATTTGCCACTCAGAAAGCCAGAATGATTAGGTACCTAGTCTGTAGACTGTAGAACAATTTATATACTTTTCGTTGGTATACGCACTGAGTATGTCCAAAATCGTTGTGTGTGAAATAGACGTTATACAGGTAGATGAGTTCAAGAGTTTATAACGTCAACGTTAAATATTAGTCAAAATAAGAAAAAAATCTCTGGAGGGGCGGCACATCTGGTATTTGCACGCGGGCGGCCAATACCCTAGGATTGGCCCTGTTTTCAACGATGTGCTACTTGACCCCGTGCTATCTGAAATTCACAGCACACATCCAGCAAAGGACCTGTACAAACACCGTAAGGTGTCCATCAAGGATTTTTTATACCACAAAAAAAATGGGTTTGATGATAGCAAAACCACCACGTTATGACCTTGCTATTTCTGTATCCAGCGGTGCTAAATGGAAGCAAACACCCGATATCAAAGTTTACCCATCATTCCACAGCTCGAACCCGCATACTCGCAGTAAGCTAAGCAGTGATACAATTGCTGGAAACAACCAACTCCGTCTCGAAAAATGTTAAAATCCAATGAAGTTTTTGCCTGACATATAGAGCTGATTGACACGAACGGGAGAACTTCAAATAAAAGGAGTATACAGGACAAACATAAATTAATTATTTATCGAAAAACATCAATGGTAATTTACAGCTATTTTCTCTTCATGTGTATATCTTAGAAAATAACTTTTCGAATGAAAATTGTGAGGTTCATTAAACGACCCATAGTTTGTCAATATTAGTACTGAACCTACCTAATTTATCGCAAAATATCCGACGTATTGTATGCGAGGCCGAATCTTTCTTGGAAATTGAAGAGCGAACAATAACCAAATCTGGTTTAATCCAGTTCCGAATTTTTCTTTCATATTGTGAATGGAAATCTCATCGAGTTTATTTTTCCGTATATACTCTTGATATATACGGAATGAAACAACACAGGGGAAATGTATGATACGAATCCGTGGGGAATTTGTTGGCGAGCGCCTTTGACGGCCGTGTATGTGTGTGTAAGCAAAAAAGAAGAAGGTTGAAAAACGAAAATAATCGTTTGAATACAGTGAAAGATGCTGAAGTCTTTTCAATGGTTTTTTCATTCGAGATTTATGGCCAATTTTTTGTTCGCCGACTACAATCCAGTTAGTTTATAGATAATTCCGTGCAGATGATTGGGGAGATTTATTTTTGAATATGTTCTCCCAGCAACAATATTTCTTTGAGAGAATATTAATTATATAACAGTATAATTAAATAAATAAATCGGCCTATATCACACTGAATAAAGACCCAACAAAACTAATTCAAAAAAAAGTATGAAAAACTAATCAAAAACTTATTAACAGAGAAACACTTGGACGTCAGCACAAGTAAAAATCTGAAATCTGAAAAACACATCTTGTGTTCCTCCGAAGATGTATTTTTTACCAAAGATCCACAAAAAAAAATCCATTACGACCAATTGTTTGTTTTATCGGATCACCCCTATAATAAATTTTTGCAAATTTTTTGCTGATCTCCTCAAACGTGCATTCATTAAAGATGAACATTATGTAAAACATTCTTCCGAGGTTGTGGACCAAATAAAAGACATTGTCGTACCAAACGACTCCATCTTAAGAACTAGATGTAGTATCTCTTTCTACAAATATACCAATAGACCTTGTAATCAATCTCATTAAAGAAAAATGGTACCTCATAGAACCTCACACCACTAATCCATTTAACAATTTCATTAAACTCTTCCAACTTGTTAACAGACAACAGTTATTTCAATTTCAATGATGTTTTCTACAAACAGATTTTTGGCCTTGGAATGGGCAACTGCCTATCCCCAATATGCTCTGATATCATTATGTCCGACCTACAGAATAAATGTTTGTTACAATGTGACTTTCTAATAATTTTTTTCAAAAGATATGTAATAATAATAATAATGACAATTTTCAACAATTATCACAGCAGGCTCAAATTTACGAAAGAAATAGAAGAAGCTAATAAGATTCCTTTCTTGAATGTTTCACTGATTAACTCCAACAATAAAATTACAACTGATTGGTATCACAAACCATCATATTCAGAAAGATTGTTCAACTATCACTCGGAACACCCGATGACTCAAAAAATAAATACCATAAACAACCTCAAACACAAAGCCACAATCCTATCGAATAAAAAATTTATAAACCAAAACCTACAAAAAATAGAAAATATGCTTATTAAAAATTGCCACCCAATATCTCTAATCAAAAAATTATCATATTCAAACGCCCATAAAAAAAAAGAACTGAAACCTAATGCAAAATATTTTAAACTACCCTTTGTAGAAAAGTTAACGCCATAACTACTGTAAAAAATTCTGGAAAGTGAATACCAAAAAATTAGTCAAAAATGCGAAAACACAGTAAAAAAACATTTCTACACAAAATTAAAATCGGACACCAAGAAAGAACTAAATCCAACAACATCTATAAAATACCATGTGCCGATTGCAATAAATAGGGCAAACGAAAAGATACTTAAAAGACAGAATTCCGGAGCACAATAGAGACTGTAAAAATATATATAATCCTCTAAAAAACATGAAGAACCCCACAAGTCTTGCAGAACACTCCAAGCTAACTCTACACTCGTTTGATTTTGAATCAACCGACATTATCGGACATCAAACAATTTTAGAAAAAAGGCTTTGATAAAAGATCTGACATCAAGAACCTAAACACCTCGTATCTAAACCTGATGGGGAAAATCAAAGACAAAGTATGAATCAGCTTTCAAATTGGTAGCATTTCGCTTTTTCAATCTCATGTTCAGGGTTTTTTCGGTTTTTGTTCCTTTTGTTTTTTTTTCTCCTACAACTATCAATACAGATAACACACACCAAAAAAACAGGCAGACAACAGACAAGCCTCACTTAGTATTGTGAACTCACTCGTTCAACTTCATGTGTGAATCAACATTATGTCGAATTATGTTCATATGTTAACAAGGAAAACCACTTTTGAATGTAATAGACCGAGAGATGGTGACACAAAATATTAGGTCACTTGTACCAGTATGGCGGTTCTTCAGGGGTCTAATTACGGAATGACAAAAAAGAAAATGATGGTCACACCGCTGGTACCGGCGGCCCAATCGCGTGGGATTTAATCGAACGTGTCGGATAAATAACGAGTGTCGAACGATTTGTTCCACAAAAATGCTTGTATTTTCCGATAGTCAATAAAAAAAGAAGTAGGCGGTAGCGTAATGACATACTTCTCCGGTGTGACTTACAGCCCGCCATACCGACGCAAATACATTAATTAAAAAAAACAATTCAACCATTTGTTCCAGGCTAATTTTTGCACAGCTAATCATCGTCGAGTAGCCATTCACGAAATACACCATGCCATACTTTTCTGACGGTTCCAAATGGCCGCCATACCGCCACAAAGGAGTAATTTTTATTTTTCCGCAAAACGATTTGTACCAGTATTGCATTTGGATTTTTGGAAAGTATTTGATAAAATGTGACCGTTATTATATTTCTCATACGTCTAGTAGGGGGAAAAAGTGCTGCCATACTTGAAAAACTTATTTATTCGACACGTTTTGAAAATACGACTGTGAAATACGTGAAATAATTTTTTACATCATGGAATCATTGTATTCTGTTGGTTTGGATGTGATTCTACCTAAAAAAAATTATTCCAGATTGTAACCATGGGGCGGACGACTGTCGGACTTAAGCCAAGATGTAAAAAAATAAAAAAAAATTACGATTTGTACCAGTATGGCATTTGGATTTTTAGAAATTATATGATACAATGTGACCATTATTATATTTGCCATACTTCTGGTAGAGGGAAAAAGAGGTGCCATACTTGTAAAACTTGGTTTTTCGACACGTTTCCGAGGTTCAAGACATAAAATCATTTGTTACAGTATGGCATCATCGTATTCGGTTAGTTTGGATAAAATTCAACCTAAAAAAAATCATCCCATACTAAAACTATGGGGCGGAAGTCTGTTACACTCGAGCAAGATATGAAAAAAAAATTGGAATGAATTGTAACAGTATGGCATTTCAAATTTTCCAAACTTGAAAAAAAAATATGCTTTAGGAAAATTACATTGTACTTATGCAAAGTGGTGGACTCGAAAAAATAATTTTCTGAAATATTTTTTTTGTTGTTGAAAAATAAGCCTATACCGTGACCAGGGGGCTGGAGCTGCCACACTCGCTCCCATATGTCGACAACCAATACAATCTTGAAACCATTTATCGAAATAGCCCACCTGTAATATCGTGACGCGTAGATGTGAAAAAAATTATATGCAATATCAATATTAATGCAGTTTATTCCGAAAGACAAGATTGCCGCCACCAAGGTGTTTGAAATTTTGCATTTATATTCATTAAACCTCAAACTTACAGGAAAAATAGTGCCATACTGGTACAAATCGTTCGAATTACGAATAAAATCTCAGAATTTTGAAAAAATATTTTACATATTCGCCACCTCCCACAGGTATGGCATGATCAGACTTCTATTTATGATCATACAGAGAACTGTTGAAAAAAGTTTCAGGCTGGTACAAATCGTTTAGCAAAAAAAAAATTCACTCCCTTGCGGCCTTTGGGAACCGTCGGAAAAGTATGGCAAGGTGATTTCCGTGAATGGCTACTCGACGATGATCAGCTGCGCGAAAATTAGCCTGGTACAAATGGTTGAATTGTTTTTTTTTAATTAGTGTATTCGCGTCGGTATGGCGGGCTGTAAGTCACACCGGAGAAGTATGGCATTACGCTACCGCCTACTTATTTTTTTATCGACTATCAGGAAATACAAGCATTTTTGTGGAACAAATGACCTAATATTTTGTGTCACCATCTCCCGGTCTATAGGTATCATTACACTGTAAGTAGGATTTCATTCATCATTCTGTTCATATCTCGTTGATGTGTTTATGTTCCCTTATTTTAACTTAACGTTTTATGTACCTGCATTACATTGCTCCGTCCTGGCTTCTTCAGCTTTTACCCTTGACCTACGATTTTATATTCATTCTGAAACCTTTTAATGACTCAATTTCAACATGTATGATTTTGTTAATATGTTTTATGTTTACTTTTACTTCGGAGTCCTGAAGATGATGCAATAAAAGTTTCGAAACGTCGACTATTTTAAATCATTGGTTTTCTGCGAAACACCGTTCGAACTTCTGTCAATTTTAACAGCTCAAAGTATAAATAACGCCAAATATTCTTTGGGGGATAGGGAGGTGGGGATAGATATATTTTACTAGATAGAGATCAATAATTTTTGGAAAAAATACCACAATGTCCAAAAAGATGAGGAAAGTGCTTGAATTTTTTTTCAATTTTAATTTTGAAGTAGTTTTTCCAAAAAGAAATCCCAAATAAATGTTCATGTGTGAACCTGCGGAAACCGCGCCAGGATGTGACGTAGGAAGTTCAGAACTATTGCCGATCGCTGAGTTGCCAAGCGTTATTCGTAATATTTCTTCACAATGTAAGCAGGCCAAAAAAGTAATGACATAGCACTGGTATGCCTACATATTATTCATGAATAACTAAATCAAGAACAGCTATCAAATACAAAGTTTTTATTTCAATATAACACATACTGACACAAGTTCTGTTTTATTCATAGGATGAAACAGAATAACATTTCCTCAGAAGTTCCCCAAAATAGTGATACTGGCAACTCGCAGATCACCGAGAGTGCCAGAAATCACAGCGTTGCCTAGCGTTATTCATAATATTTCTTTACAATGTGAAGAGGCCGAAAAAATAATGACAGCACTCGGTATACATGAATATTATTCAAGAATGACTACTTCAAGAACGGCTCTTCTTTTCAATATCACATATGCTGACAAAAGTTCTATTCTATTCATAGTATGAAACAGAATAGGTAACATTTCCTCAGAAGTTCCACAAAATAGTGACACTGGCAACAAAAGTAAATGCCAAATCATTGAACATATGACCTCAAAAGAAGCGGCAACAACGCTGGGTTTGAATGTCTCACTGAATTTGAGAGTTTTAGAGCGGCGATGATTCGAATATTACACAATATCTTCTAGGAAAAACTATGCACACATAATATTTCATCAAAATGGAAGGAATTCAATGGACATAGCCCTCAAAGAAAAGTGTCAACCGTAGACACGTGTTTCGGACTTGGGGCCCTCCTCAGTACGGTGAAGAAGTGCAAGGATGAACAACACTTGGTAGTAAACGACAAATCAACGGAGTCAACAAACAGAAGCCAGCTGCACATTTGTGGTTTCGGTTAGCAGACCCTGCATTCCAGGGCAACAACCAACGTCATCATGGAGGCAGCTATAGATACCTGCGTGAAATCGTGTTTCGGGCTTGCGGCCCTCATTGAATTCCTTCCATTTTGTTGTTAACAGTCCCCTCGATATTCTTCCTTTTCATCTTCATATTCCTGGACTCGGATGTCACACAAGTAGCTATAGCTGCCTCCGTGGTGACGTTGGTTGTTGCCCTGGAATGCAGGGTCTGCTAACCGAAACCAACAAATGTGCGGCTGGCTTCTGTTTGTTGACTCCGTTGATTTGTCGTTTACTACCAAGTGTTGTTCATCCTTGCACTTCTTCACCGTACTGATGAGGGCCGCAAGACACGTGTCTACGGTTAACACTTTTCTTTGAGGGCTATGTCCATTAAAAACCTTCCATTTTGTTTTTAACAGTCCCCTCGATATTCTTCCTTTTCATAATATTTTATCAGTATATTTCAACTTCAAGCACATATGAAGCAAATTTGCGCGTTTGTGATCTCGCCTATTGACGTGGCCGATACTTAAAGTAAACAAAATAGATTTTCAGGAGATAATACTACATCTGAAGAAGCTACTGTATAGCGAAACGAGTATCGTGGTTTTGTACACCCAATACCCGATTTAGTGAAAATTATCAAGTGAAGAGAGTGTCTTTTGTTTGCTTCAGATTGTGCCCAGCAGCCTTTATAATTAAGTAATTAATTAATTGGAAAAAATTAAGTTTAAGAAATTCAACTTACTTTTTGTCTTTAAATTGTAATGGAAATTAATAAAAATTGAACGTATTCTGAACTGTACTTATCACTTGATTGAATGATAGGAATTTAAATTAACTATTGGCAAGGCCTATATGTATAGCTAGAACAAAATGCCCTCGAGAGATGTGTATCTTTGGAAATTTGAACGTATTCTGAACTGTACTTTCACTTGATTTGATAGGAATTTAAATTAACTATTGGCAAGGCCTATATGTATAGCTAGAACAAAATGCCCTCGAGAGATGTGTATCTTTGGAAATTTCATGGAACTGATACTCTCTTGATTTATATGTTTATCCGCCTTCCTTATTAAAGTCTTTCCCTGGCCAACATCTGCTGAACTACCCCTAGCCTCATGAATTCTATAGTAATAAAGCTTCCAAAACATGTACATGGAATAGTCCCGTAGTTATATATCCTAAATATCTACGATATGGTTGACATTTTTTTTATCATGAAATTTAATTTTCCAGTGCTTTCGGGTTGGGAGTTCAAAAACCCTTAGAAAAATGACTTCTTCCCATCTGATTTCTTATTCATAACAATATTTTTTGTAACTTAATAGTCCAAGAGGGGACTGCAGAAAACCTGGCCAATCGAGTAACAGAATGAAATGTTTTCAAAATGTTAGTACAAACAGCAAACATAAAAAGAATTATTGACTGCCTGGGCAAAAGTGGTGCATAAGATTTGTATAGCCTTTTTTCGGAAAAAGCAACTATACCAATGTAAAGCATGTTCGAAATACGTTTGACACTTACTATCTCTCCAGTTGGCCGAGCGGTCTAAGGTGCTGGATCACGAAAGGGGCCGTGGGTGGGATCGTGAGTTCAAACCCCAGCTCAAGCAGCTTTTTATAAATTTTTTCTTTCGAAATTGAAAAATGATTTGTTTGGGGCGAATATTCGTCCAAATAAAATCATTTCTCATGTCTGAGAGCTGGCTGCAGAAAACCTGGCCGATCGAGTAACACCATGAGATGTTTTCACAAGCTTTCATTTAAATTCATATACGGTGCTCGTCTAAAGTCCGTTCCCCCCCTACTAATTTTTGAACCACCTGGTATATCGCAACGAAATTTGGAGGGCTTGAATAGGAGATGAAAACCTACTTTCTCATGGAAAAATCACAGCAAAAAGTTTCAAAATGGCGGCTGAGCGCCATCCTCAATAACTTTTTTAAATAGAACACCCCGTATATTATTTCATTTTCAAAATCTGCTCATAATTTTCAACAGTTTTCTCCCGAACACTTCACTCTAAATTCAATTGTTTTCGAAATATTAACATTTGAAAAGTGACATTTTGGTCATTTCAAACCCAACCAAAAACACTAATGTTGCGTTCAATCAAGTTTGCATTGGAAAAAATTGTTGTCGCGGTAATATATTGTTTACTATCAAACTGAACTGCTAACTGTCAAATAGTCCGTTGAGCGCCTAAATCCTTTTATGAAAAGTGTGATCATGGCTCGTAGTTTAGACGATAAATTTGAGGCAGTTTTGATATTTGGAGAAGTTGGAAGAAATTATCATCTAGCAGTCCGTATGTTCAATGATAGATTTCCCGATAATCCCATTCCGAGGTCATATTTGCGCAAACTTTTAAATAAGCTCCAAGCAACTGGTACGCTGAAAGATGCTCCGAAATCAGAAGAAAAAAAGGTAGAAATTGTTGCTGAAATGGTAATCAATCCGACTCAGTCGACGTCTGCAGTTGCTGAATGCTGTGGAGTAAGTTCAAAAAGTGTCCAAAAAGTCCTAAAAAAAGAAAAGTTTCATCCCTATAAAATGAAAATCCAGATGATCCAGACCGGAGGGTTAGATTTTGTGAGTGGTTAACAAGAACAATTGAAGGAGAACGGGGCTTCCTAAAACGTGTATGTTTCTCAGACGAATGCACGTTTTTTCTCAATGGAAAAGTCAACAAACAGAATGTACGATACTGGAGCGATACTAATCCGCTTATTTTTAGAGAGGGACATACCCAGTTTCCTAAAAAGGTGAATGTTTGGGCGGGGATTTGGGGCAATCACGTTAGTGGACCGAAATCTTTTAGAAACTGAAATTGAACCTCGAATAAGACAAATTGTATTAAACAATCAGGAAGAGTTTGAAAATCGTGAAATCATATTTCAGCAGGATCGCAAGGCTAGAGAGTTCCTCGATACAAACTTTCCTGGGCGATGGATAGGTCGCAGGGGAAGTACAGAATGATCACCAAGATCTCCGGATCTCACATCTCTAGATTTCTTCCTTTGGGGGTCTCTGAAGTCAAAAATCTACGCCACTGAATGCCAAACAATAGAAGGGTTACGAGATACATGTGAAGAAATAGATGAATAGACTTTCATCAACGTGAGAGAAGCTATTTATAATAGGGCACTTCATTGTCAAGATTTCACTTGATGAAATAATTGTTGGGGTTAAATAAAAGTGTTATTCAAAAATAAATTATAATTTTTTAGCTAACTAATTTGTTTTGATTGTGAATTTACAGAACACATTCGTAGGCTACTGTTTATCCTTAATAAACTCTCTTTACGCCTCTTATTAGTCGAATTCATTAAGAGATTTAACTACAAATTAATAAAAACGTTTAGTTAGCAAAATGTTTCACCGTAAGTGACCAAAATCCATACTGTATTTTAAACCGAAATGACATTTTTCAAACCTTAATATTTCGAAAACAATTGAATTTAGGAGTGAAGTGTATGAGAGAATGCAATAATATACGGGGTGTTCCATTTTAAATAATTATTGAAGATGGCGCTCAGCCGCCATTTTAAAACTTTTAGTTGTGATTTTTTCATGAAAAAGTAGATTCTCCTATTTAAGCCCTCCAAATTTCGTTGCGATATACCAGGTGGTTCAAAAATTAGTAGAGGGGGAACGGACTTTAGACGAGCACTGTATGTATGTTTAGTTCAAATCTTGCAAGTGAATTTTGACATACTTCTAGTTTTCCGAATAACGTGAAATTTGGTAGGTTTTCATTATTCCGGTGACAATGCATTACGGAATTTTCGCCAAAGAAAAAACAAAATGGCGGCTCCAATATGAAGGACGAGTTCTGTGATTATAGTTCGGTTCTATTCAAAATTAGTATGTGGGAGCTTTTGGAGCTGGATATCATGATTTCTTTGCCAGAATTGATGAATTCAAAATGGCTGCTCTAATATGGCGATAACTTTTGTGGTTATAGCCCTATTCCAATAGAAATGGGTATGTGGGGGTTTTTGGGGTCAGAGATGAGGATTTTTTCGTCAGAATCTACCAATTCAACATGGCGGCTCTAAAATGGCGACGACTTTTGTTATTCTAGTCCGATTCCATTCAAAATTGGTGTACTTTGAGAGATTTTCATTGTACTTTGGGAGATTTTTATTGTAGTTCTCCTCTACTCTGCCGGATAGTCGTTAAGTCAAGCAACACGAATTGCAAGCAATTGCTGGCTTCAGGCGCGGTCTAACCAGTCACGAAGAACTTCAGCTCTCGGGCGCATCATGACTGCTTCAGACATGTCATCCAGTCATCTCCTCAACCCTAAAATTCACCTTCACCTTGTAAATATACAGAAATATTGTATTTTCAACTTGAAGACCAGTAACATAACAAATTTATCTTCATGTACAAATTTCACATTCCGAATGTAGCGATCTTTTTGAACTACCATAGTCATTCACACTCTTGCGAAAGTAATATTCAGGATCTGAATCAAACTGAAAATTGAGAACCGATATGAAATGCTTTGTATTTCAGTTCGAAATCGAATTTCGATATACAGTGCTTTTCTTCAATGTCCCCCTTCCCTTTTATTTTTTGAACGGGTCAACTCAAAATATTTAAACTCAGGATAATTAAATTGATGCATGAATACTATATTTTGGAGTAAAATTGACAGATGAAACTTTCAAGATGGCGACTGAAATTAAATTGAAAGGGGGTCTTGTGACACATCCTTTTGAAGCTCCTGACGAATACTCCACAACCCTAGAATATAAGTCAATATCTTCACCTACTACAAAATAGCGGAACATCTAATAATTGCCTGAATACATCGACGTTTAACTTAATAATTTGAGGAAAGAAGCTGAGTCCAGTTCAGAAGATGCTCGAAATGGTTGCCTTGAACTGCTTGACATATGAACAGCCTATCCGATATTTCACGCCGAACATTTTCGAACACAGTAAGGTCGATATTTCTACAAATATTTATTATTCTCTGCCATATATCCAATATTGAAGCAGGTTCAGTTTCGTACACCTTTTGCTTCAGATAGCCCCATAAAAAAAGTCTACAGGTGTCGAATCTGGCGAGCGGGCTGGCCATTCCGTAGGACCTCGACGGCCAATCCAACGACCGGGGAAAGTATTATCCAAATAGTTTCTTACTTGTCCGTAGTAATGTGGTGGTGATCCATCTTGTTGGAATACAATATCCATATCGAATTCATTAGGATTCGCTTAGACGATTTCGGTGATTAGAGGGTCAACAGTATTTTCCAGCATATTCAAATACAGTTCCCCTGTTGAATTTTGTTCAATGAATAGAGGTCCTACAATATGGTTTCCCAATATTCCTGCCCAGACGTTAATTTTTTCTGGATATTGAGTATGAGTTTCCCGGAAAATGTGAGGGTTGATGTCACTCCAATAACGGCAATTTTGTCTGTGAACCTTGCCGTTGAGATAAAATGTAGATTCGTCACTGAAACAAATATTGTGGAGATAGGTTCTTCGATCAGGGTCATCTTCAGTTAACTGGTGTACCATTTTGATTTTGTATGGATGATACTTATTCCTCTTCAAAAGTCTCCACACAGTAGAAGGACACACCTCACAAACATTCGCGACGGAGGAAGTAGACTGTTGAGGAATTACTATCATGTCACCAATTATTTGAACTTGCTGTTCTTCCGGAATGAACGGATGACCTGGGGGCTTTTTGTTCTGTACACTACCGGTAGTTGTAAATTTGGTAACAAGTTCCCTTGAATATTTTCTACAGATAGGACGATTCGGGAAACAATCATTAAAAATTATTTCGGTTTCGTTAAAGTTACGCGTCGCAGCGTAAATAAAAATCGCTTCGATTTTTTCTTCCAATGGGCGAGAATTGACCATTTTAGAGATAGTTCACGTGGTACCTATTCACTTGTAAAACCGAAAACTAAATAAGAATATTTTAACTGAACAATGATGTTCGTTGTCACTGACATTTCTTGTCATTTTTTGTTTAAACAAAAAATAAACTATCAAACCTTATCGGGTTGTTGGGAATGCCATATGGCAGAGAAAAACAAATATTTCTAGATGTATCGATATTAATATGTTTGTATTCAGGTAATTATTAAATGTTCCGCCATTTTGTAGTAGGTGAAGATATTGACTTTATATTCTAGGGTTGTGAAGTATTCGTCAGGAGCTTCAAAAGGATGTGTCACAAGACCCCCTTTCAATTTTTTTTTCTCCCAGGTGGCGCCATCTTGAAAGTTTCATCTGTCAATTCTACTCCAAAATATAGTATTCGTGTATCAATTTCATTATCCCAAGTTTCAATTTTTTGAGTTGAACCGTTCAAAAAATAAAAGGGGGGGGACATTAAAGAAAAGCACTGCATAACTTAATTAACAACATGTACCAAACGCGATTTTGCGTAAAAGTGTCCTTCAACCATCAATAGATGTTTCAATGAAAGCAAATAACTACGCTTGTCTGTTTCGTCAATAATTATCCAATTATATTGAAATCGCGGTACACGAGTTCGCTATTAGGAAATTGCTACCATAAATTGCTTTGATAAATTGTGGGATAGCAACAAAGTTTATGAATTACGACGCGGTCAAATAATATTTTTCTACATTATGAATTACATTTGACGTCTAAAAATTGGGGAATGTGTGACTCTAGCGTGTCTTTCAAAAGTCTTTTATACAATTTATCGCTCACTTCAAAAAGTAATTTATTCGATACTACCTACACACATTTAGTGGCGTATCTAGGAATTATGCTGATATAAAAAAGTTAAATACCTCTACTTATAGGTACAAAGAACATAAGTATTTTTTTTTCATTCAAGTTCAAACAAAAATACAAAATGTAATAAAACAAAAGATATTTATGCATATACTTATAAATATGTACAAAAACAAAGATTTCTTTCGTAAAAATAAAAATCAAAATGAGTCTTCTGTATCTCTTATTTGCAAACCTTTCAATAACATTTGAAACATCTATTTGCACATCTCTATGAACATGAAGTAGAGCTAATCCAACCAACCACACTAACTGGCATTGTATTCAAAATATGAAGACAATTCTTTATCAAGGAAAATATCTTAGTGTCACAAGATTTAAAAAAAAATAATACTATCAGCTGAACACTTGCAAGAATGTAATTTCAATCGAAAATAATTTTTTTATTGAATTTTGATAATTTGAGGCTATTTTTATTAAGTAATTTTTTTGGAACCTCCGGTTTCATTAAAAACCTAATAATTGTTCACAGAATGACTCCATATTCTGTTTTGCTTCCTGGAGCACATTTTACAGTACTCCATAATACCACGCTATAAAATTGTATAAAAGTTGAATATTTTGTCTATTATAAATTTCTGAAGTTAACAAAATATGAGAAATTAAGTAAATATTGTCAATTTTTTTTTATTGATATTTCACATTATCATCAGTTTTATGTCCGACAAAGGCATTTTACAACGATTTAAAAAAAATACGCAATTTGTTTATGAAATATTCATAAACATATGAATAAGTTGAATATTTTTCAGAAATTTTTCTCTTGCATTAGGTTGCTGAGAGTTTATTATGGTTGAAAAAAAACATTCAATTTTTTTTTAATTGTTTATAATAGTTTTTTTTTGTTTTTTTATTATTTAAATAATATATTAAGAATTTTTTTCTTTGAAATTAATAATTGGTTAGTCTTCAACTAATAAAAAAAAATTGTTTTTATTAATTATGTAATTGTTTATTCACTTAACAATATTTTTTTAATGGAACAAAAAATGACAAAAACAACCATATACAACAAACTGTTCAAGAATTTCATTTTATAATTTTTTAAGAATATTCTATGAAAATTACAAACAAATTTTTTCGAACATTTTGCCGTATATGGTTGTTTTTGTTTTTTTTGTGCCATTAAAGAACAAATTGCCAATCAAAGTTTGTTCAATTGTTGAGTAAATACACAATTACATTATTCATGGAAAAAATTCTTATAGATAGAGAAGAACCAATTATTAATTTTAAAGAAAAAATTATTTTATATATTTAAATAATGAAAAAATTAAAAAACTATTAAAAAATAAAAAAATAGATTTTTCCTTAATTTTTTCAATCATGAACTCCTAACAACCTAATGCAAATAATAATTTTTTAAAAATATTCAACTTATCCATTTGTTAATAAATATTTCATAAACAAATAGCGTATTTTTTTCAAAACGTTGTAAAATGCCTTCGTCAGACATAAAACTGATAAAAATGTGAAATATCAATTAAAAAAATTACAATATCCACTCGATTTCTTGAAATACCTAATTAACAAAAAGATCAACTTTTTAAAAAATTTAATAGCGTGATATCATTTGTTACACATGTAAAATGTGCTCCTAGAAGTAAAAAAATCGAAAAAGATTTGAGTAGAGATGTGGAGTGTGGTGGCCATTCCATCAATAAAAAAAAAATTTGGGGGGGGGTGTAATTTCCCCATTACCCCCCCCCCCCCTTGAATACGCGCTTGCACACATTACATCTGAATAAGAATTTTGACATTAGTAGATGTACATATTCAGGAAAAATCACTCAGTGCTATTTATACGGTAGAAAAAAGCATCATCTACGGTTTTGAGGAGGGAATTTATACATCGATTACATTTGTAGATCTCAGTTAAACCTCCGATTGTATTTCTCATAACCTTTCAATGAAAAAACTTGAGCATTATGGCGTAAGAGGTTTGCTTCTCCAACTGATAAAATCATATGTCACCGGAAAACTCAATGTATCTCTGATGACGAGAAGCTATCCGACTTACCTGAAATTGAATATGGTGTGCCCCGAGGGTCTGTCCTGGGACCCCTCCTCTTTATTATTTACATCAACGATCTTTTTAACTACCTTTTTCCGAACAATATTGACATGTATGCCGATGATTCGACATTGATTAACAGACCCTCAGACTTGCGCACTCTTGAATACATTAATGCTGAGGGGAATATATAGCAGATCACTGGTGAAAGTAAAATCTTATCTGCTTAAACAGAAACAATACATAAAATTTCACAGATTATCAAAAGGTGGCATTGTTAATCTCGTAGGATATCCAAATACAATTATGTCTCACGTCAACTCAAAATTTTTGCAAACGTAGATATACGTAGATATATACTATTATAGTATTTCTAATCCCAATTGGACCGACATAAAAAGTTTCGGGAAGGAATTATCTTTGCAGTTTTCGCCTTGACATAGGCGTCGGTATATTATTTTTAGGTTTAATTTTTTGTTCAAAAGTTTTTATTTTTCAATTTTTTGTGGCTGAAATAGACTAATTACTACCTATTCAATTTTGATTAATATTTACTTGCCCACCGTACTTCAACTATTAGCAGTTAAATAATAAGATTATCCACTTTAATTATTTATTGTTATATAGCGCGCGCGTAAAGTATGGAAACATGAAGATATCTTTGACACCCCGTAAGATACAATAACAAAATTTTGGTTATGTATATTAGATGGACCAGCAATTTCAAAATTTTTTTTTTTTTCAATGCAGCATACAAACTGTTAATGGCCAATATTGACCATTAATTTTAAGAAATTAGGAAAAATATTTTTATTGCAACCGTTGATATTAACATAAAGAGAAAATAAAATGGGCCACTTGGTATTTGTTAGAGTTTAAAAAGGTCTTCGCTGTTTATGTACTGGTAAACATGATATGAATATCGGTTTCATTTCGTTAAATCAAGTATGTGTTACTGTCAGTAGGTACGTCGTGATAGTTTTTTGAAAAAAGGCTTACCAGCGATAAAAATCAGAGTAAAATACAATGGTACATTAAACAGAGCGTCAAAGAATTGAAATTTTAATATCAAAAGGATGTGGTGACAGGTATTACCATAATATTATGAAATTTGTATGTATGTTTTATTTGTGACATTATTTGTGGGACATGAACACACGAAGAGGTATGTGACATATTTATTAACAAGTGTGAAGACAGAACTCCTATAGCACGTGGTACTGTATCTAATAGCATTCATAAATTTGAGGAAAGTGGACATGTACGAGAACTCCCAAAAAGTGATCGCCCTGCTATTCCAGAGCAAACAAAAACTGTAATTTTTTTGTCGATGGTTGAAGACCAAAAATTACATCAGTCAAACAACCCTACAAAGTACAATTGGTACAGGAACTGAACGAAGACGATCCAGATCGCAGAATGGGGTTCTGGGAAACAATGTCAAATAGATTTGACACTAATCCTAATTTCTTTTATCAAACCCTTTTTTCTGATGAGGCACTTTCCAGTTAAATGGCATGGTCACTAAACAAAACTGCAGGTACTGGTCAGATGAAAATCCTCATTTTGGGCAGGAATTATTAATAATACCATTATTGGACCTTATTTTTGGAATAGAACCGTGACAGGTGAAAAATACTGGGCATTTTTAGAATTACAGGTAATTCCAGAATTATTCAGACTCTTTCCTGTGGATATGAATCCTCATATCGTGAATAGATCAATTTGGATTCAGTAAGATGGAGCGCCTCCTCATTATCTTCGACATCACATTTCCAAATCGTTGGATTGGAAGAAGAGGAGCTATCGAATGGCCAGCAAATTCTCCGAGTTTGACACCTCTAGATGATTTTTTGTAGGGTTATTTAAAAATCAAAGTGTATGGGGATAGGCCATAGACTATCCAAGGACTGAAAGACAGAATTGCAGAGGAGATAGCACTAATTTCTCCGGAAACCATTAGAAAAGTTTTGGATGAATTTTCATTCAGAATGGATTTCTGTTTCCAAAGTCATATTGAACATCTCCTTTAATTTTTTTCTTCAGGTATTATTTTCTGTTCATACTGCAATATTAATTAGAAAATAAAAATATGTTTTCCAATTTCGTAAAATTAATGGTCAATATTGGCCATTAACAGTTTGTATGCTGCATCGGCAATAAAAAACTGTAACAGAAAATTGTAAAATATACGGGTTGTTCGTATATCTCAGAAACTGTAGATTTGGCAACGTCGAAATTATAAAATTTGAAATCGCTGGTCCATCTAATATACATAACCAAAATTTTGTTATTGTATCTTACGGGGTGTCAAAAATATATTCATGTTCCATACTTTGCGCGGGCACTGTACAATATAAAATATTTTTGATAGTTCTGGTTAGTTTATTTCTTCACTTTGTATATAATTCCATCCTTCCATAGAATGTAATTATTGTGACGGATGTAGGAGAACAAAAATAATGGCAATAGCATTGTCAATTACATATGTGTGCCAATGTTCTCAAGTGAAAAATCAATCATTCCCTATTTTTCTAACCATAGTGGTGGATTATTCCATCCCAAATATGATCACTATTTAAAAAAAAAGAATAATCCAAATCGGACAACCCAGTGCAAAGTTATGCCTGATAGAATCGGTTAACGAACCAAAATTCAAAGGGTGGACGATCAATATCCTCCATTTTGCTACCCTTAGGGAAAGATTTTCCTTTATTAAATTCAAATGGGACCAACTTCGAAGTACACCCTATCCAATGAAAAAAAAAACATCGAAATCTAACCACTCTCTAAAAAGTTATGCGTGGTCATACATAAAAAAAATATACGGGTCGACTAGAGAACCTCCTTTTTGATTTCGTCGGTTGAAAATGAGATGGAATGCAATCCACACATACTCACGTATGTATAAACCTCAAGAGCCACTTCATTACCACAAATATTATCTCCTACCGCATTCCTTCGAGAAAAGTCTTCTCTGCCAATATTTGCACTGCCGAATTTCCCATTTTCGCCCGTATAAGTTCTGGAAAATTATTTATTTCGCAGTTTACTTTGAGCCGAGCTACATACAAAGTACATTAAAGTTTCACCTACAACTTCGTGAAAGTATCAACGCCTGTTCAACTGAGAAAAATCGTTCCCATTTCGCAAGGGGAGCACGTCAGTTTGTTTCCCGGAATCCCACTCATTTAATCTAGTTCGCAAACAGTTCGTAAATAGTGCATCATGGCATTGCGGTAAAACTTGGATTTCCATTTTCAAGCCGACGAGGGTTGCCCTTGTTCTTGCTTGAGTTATCACTGAAGATGACCTTATAGGTCGAAAGTGCTCTACTATTAATAAAAAATAATGGATTGCACGAAATACAAAATCAAGACTATTCATTCAAAAGTAGATATATATTTTATATGTAAATGTTAAGTCTTTTTACAAGCTTTTATTCAACTTCACATTTATATGTACAGTGCTTCTCAAAAGTCCCCTCCCCCCCCTCTTATTTTTGGAACGATTATACATAAACAAGTGAAATTTGGAAACTGAATATTAAATGTTGTAAACTTCCCTACTAGTGAAGGTAGATGACGAAATCGTCAAAGATGACGTCACAAGGCCATTGTGACCAATAATTTTGAATGGAAACCTACGACAAGCGACACCTCTTTTAAACGGTATCGAAAAAACCTATTCTATGATACTAATTTTGTTCGTGTTTATGGCAGTTTTGGCAACTCGCTTTTAAAAAACGCAAAGCTGTGATCAATTAAATCAGTTAATACTAAAATTCAAGCTGCGCCTCTGGATAGTTGTCAAATAAGCTGACGTTTTTGTTAGTCTCCCTAATTCGACGTTTTTGTAATTGTCCAAGTTTTTGTACATTTAATAATTTGTGTATTGTTGATCGAACGTTTAACTGTTTTAGCAGCTTTTGGTACTTTTAATATTTCTGTACATTTTAATAATTTGTTAAACTGTTGTGAGTCGAACGTTTAAGTGCTTCAAGAAGCGAAATGGTACGTGCTTTAGGTGATAAAGTAGCAGCGATCCTAATTCTTGGTGAAACTGGACAAAATATTCATGCAGCAGATGCATTTTCAATGAGAGGTTTCCCTATCGCCCCGTTTCGAGGACTTATTTAAAGGAGCTTCTTCGTAAGTTTGAAACAACGGGTAGTATTAATGATGCGAAACGATCTGGCAGACCACAAATTTCTGATGAGAAAAAAATTGATATACTGGCAGAAGTAATAGTTAATCCTACTTCTTCAACAACTCACGTTGCATCCACCTGTGAAGTCAGTCGAAGTACAGTACACCGGCTGTTGAAAAAAAAACAAATTTCATCCATACAAATTAAAAATGGTTCATCAACTCTCAGACGACGACCCAGACCGAAGACTAGAATTTTGTGAAAATATGGAAACTAAAATTAACCAACAGCCAGACTATGTCAAAACAATTTGTTTTAGTGACCACAGTACTTTCTATCCAAATGGAAATGTAAATACACTGAATGTGAGGTATTGGAGTGACGCAAATCCTCACCTGTTTCGTGAAACACATACCCAATTTCCCCAGAAGGTGAATGTTTGGGCAGGTATCCTGGGAAACCACATCGTTGAGCCTCTTTTTTTAAATACTAATTTAACTGGTGAGGTTTATCTGGAGCTGTTGCAAAACGCAATAGAACCGTTAATTCTTGAAATTTTGGAAGATAATCCAGATGAATTCGGCAATTTGGAAATAACATTCAAACAGGATGGTGCTCCTCCACACTATTACGGTGCAGTAAGACGGTATTTGGATGAGGAGTATCGTGGTAGATGGATTGGAGACGAGGTTCAACGGAATGGCCAGCTCGATCACCGGACCTCACACCTTTGGATATTTTTCTGTAGGGGTACCTTAAATCGAAGGTTTACGCCACTGAACCTGACAATATTGACGTTTTAAAACAACGTATTGTTGCAGAATGTGAGGCTGTTTCCGCAGACACATTTGCAAAAGTACGAGAAGAGTTTAAAAATAAGATATTTCCTGTCGGGAAGTAAGTGGAGGTCACTTCGAGCAATTTCTATAAGTAGATACTGATTCTTAAATCTGTAATTAATATCATACTGAATGGAATTTAAATTTTAATGTTTACTAATGAGCTATCAAAACTGCCATAAACACAAACAAAATTAGTATCATTGAATAGGTTTTTTCGAAGAGGTGTCGCTTGCCGTAGAGTTCTATTTAAAATTATTGGTCACAATGGCCTTGTGACGTCATCTTTGACGATTTCGTCATCTATCATCACTAGTAGGGAAGTTTACAACCTTTAATATTCAGTTTCCAAATTTCACTTGTTTATGTATAATCGTTCCAAAAATGAGAGGGGGGGAGGGGACTTTTGAGAAGCACTGTATGTATGTTTAGTTCAAATATTGAAAGTGAATTTTGACCCACTTCTAGATGTCCGATTAACGTGAAAGAACCTCGCACCGCATCAATGGGAAATTGGCTTTCGGTGAATTCGCTCAAATTTTGTATACAGTGTCCGGCATAAAGTTTGCAGCATATGAAAAACTTTTATTATTATTGATTTCTCAAAAAAAATCATTCGTGATAAAAACCTCTGTTTCATTCCAAACCTGAATTGAAAACACCAAAATTGAATTTTATACGACCCTATACGAGGGAGATAGAAAAGCATGCTTTGTTTTCACTTTATTTCTCACGGTAGAATTCAAATTCATGGGGAAATATTGTTCAAAATCGAATGTTGATCCAGAAATTCAAATCATAGCCACCTATGACCAATTTCATAATACAACTTTTTTTCCCATTTTTTCTACATTGCCCTGTACAACATAAGGAATATTATGCTAGACGAAAGGTATATTGTTAGATATGATAATATCACTCTCTGAATGTTTTCTCATTTCTCCCTCCCATCGGAACATCACATTGATTGAATTATGTGACGGAATTTCACAAAACCTTGCTGCAAATAGTAAATAAAACTGAATTGTCTCCAAGTTTCTGCAAGATACTTGAGAATGCTGTATACGTTTCTCTCCGATTATTCAGATGATATTTCTCTGGACATGAGGGCTGGAATGTATTTTCAACAAGATGGTGCATCCGTTCATTCTACGCTAGAAGTGAGAAGGTGGTTAAACGAAACATTTCCAAATCGATGGATTGGAAGATATTCCAATAACGCTTGGCGCGCCCGGTCACCGGACCTCACTCCTTTGGATTTTTCTTATGGGGATATCTCAAATACAAGGTATATTCAAGCAGACCATTTCAAAGTATACGTCATTTGGAGAATACTATGAGGGATTGTATTCGGGGAATAGCTCCTTAGATACTAAGAAATGTTCATGATGCAATGCACCGCCGTACTATGCAGTGTATTGAGAATGGAGGACTCCACGTAGAATAAAGCATAGGACATAGTTGTTTAAAATTTTTTCATTTGTATTGTGAAAATAAATTGATTGACATTTTGGCATCATACCTTGGAGACAATTCCATTTTATTTACTATTTGCAGCAAGATTTTGGAAATTCCGTCACTTAATTCAATTAATGTGATTTTTCGATGGGAGGGAGAAATGAGAAAACATTCAGAGATTGATATCATCATATCTAACAATATACCATTCGTCTAGCATAATCTAAAAGTTTAAATATGAAATTGGTTATGATTCGAATTTCTGGATCATCATTCGATTTTGAACAATATTTCCCCATGAATTTGAATTTCACCGTGAGAAATAAAGTGATCATATTATTTTGAAAACAAAGCATGCTTTTCCATCTTCCTCGTACAGGGTCCTATAAAATTCAATTTTGATGTTCACAATTCAGGTTTGGGATGAAGCAGAGGTTTTTATCACGAATTTTTTTTTTTTGAGAACTCAATAATAAAAAAGTTTTCCATATGCTGCAAACTTCATGACGGACACTGTATATTGCAGAACTCGTGATGCTGATCAAATGTCTCCATTGCAACAGTTTAGATTATATAGGGTGCTAAAGATAACTTTACCAAAATTTCAAATGTCCATTGTGAAGAGACTTTTTCGAATATATAAACCAAATCGAGTATGCATCGATTGTTCATACGGCCGATTTGAATACACTATAGAAAACAATGATTCCTGCACGTACAGACGATATACAGGGTGAGTCCAAAGTTACCAAGTTTTCAGTGATTTCCAAAAAAATTAGCGGTGGACTTTCATTCATTTTCAGATATTTTGTAGGATACCAATATCAATTGCGATTGATGATATTAGTATCTCCTGAATTAAACTTACATATCTATTATGTATTTCTCATGAAACTGCACCAGTCCTGCTTATTGATATATCCAAATGCTTGAAATTCCGGAAAAGTCGGTCACAAACTCGATCGTTCACGGTGAAAGATCACTCTGCAGATACATAAAATATACAGGGTGGATCAAAACTTGTGTCGTTTACTGATAATTTCCTTGAAGTAGTTATATCGATTTTCAGAAATACATCTGCCGAAAGATTTTGAACAATATTATTAGTAAATAAAACTTTATCTACTACGATTAGAAGAACAACTCGAATGATGGTAGAAGGATCTCGAGAAATATTGCAAATAATTAAAACAGAAACATTGATTTACAACAAAATAGGAAACGAAATATGCTCATATTCCATCAAAAAGATGTACCTATATGGAACGTATAGGTTGCTAATGAAGAACAACAGGAAATCCAGAATCATTCAAGTTTCAGTGGTTCAGATGACATCCTTTTGGAAACCTCGGGCTCACCACCGGACAACTGTCAATTGGTCTTGATTGATGATGTATTATATTACCTACTTCAATATCAAAACTGTGGAATTCTTTGAACGGAAAAACAATATATAACAGGGTATCAATGAACTAAAACGAATAATGACAAGGACAACGTACAGAAAAGGATGAGTCAGAACTTGTCCCTCTCTATGTTCAGCATCCTCTATATGGATGAGAAGGGCATTTAATGGATACCTTATATACTGTTCATGACAATATCCAAGGGTCCTGGCTCCAGTTTTACAAGTGCAATAATATCCAGATATAACATCGTCACTATTAGTCCAGTCATCTTAGTCAAAATTAGGTAAGAATCTCGTAATTTGAGATACCCAGCTGAATATTTGTATGAATTCGTATTTTGGCATTCTAAAAGTTGTCTCAGAACCTACATATGGTAGGGTGTACGCTTCTATTAAAATTTTAGGTCAAAGGTCACAAAAATAGATTTTTTGCCTATTTTTTGCAAATATCTCATTTCCGATGGGTTTTTCACTATTCGTATTCAGTATCAATATTGTGGTGAATTGAATTGCCTACAACTTTTGTTTGAAAAATTTTTTTATACGTTCAATAGTTTTCGAGATAGAGGGCGGAGAGCGCGCCGTTAGAGCATAATGTAAGGTCAACCGGTTAAGTCCCGGTCAAAACACGATATTTTAAGTTCAAACTTGGTTAGGGCATGATTTGGAACCCCAGGAGTGCGGTTGGACAATGCGTAACGGATTCCTGGAACCTATCACGACCATTTTAGCACCTGCTCCAGAGGAATTGCTCAACACAATCTTCTGCAACTGCAAGAGTGGTTGTGGTTCGCGTTGTGGATGCAGACAATCGGGGTTGCAGTGCTCTTTAGCTTGTGGCCAGTGTAATGGGCAAGCTTCTCCCAATTCTTCACCATGTCAGAGCGATGTGAATGCAGACAGAACCTTTGACCTCGAAATCATGGAAGACCTGGAGATAAATGTCGCCGGAGATGATATAGAAGGAGACTTCGAAACACCACAGCGGTTGGGAGACGACGATGATGAAGAAGAAGAAGAAGATAATTAAAATTATAATACGTTGCAGTTCATGTAATTTTTATTCTATTCAGAATAGAATAGTATTTTTAATAAAATCATAAATTAAGAATTTCTTTCTATCTTTTTCTTCAATTATTTAAGGAGTTATTAATATGATTTACATAAGAATTAAAATATAATTCAAGTATTTTCCTTAACAATTCTATTACTACACGGGCATTTAAGTGTTATTAAATAAATCAATACTTAATTAAAAATATATACGAAAGTAAAAAAATGATTAAATATAATGTAATATTTGATAACAAATGAAAATTATAATTAATTATTCATTTATTGATAATTAATAAACTTTATATAGCGTGTTTTGACCGGGACTATACCGGTTGACCTTACATTATGCTCTAACCGCGCGCTCTCCGCCCTCTATTTCGAAAACGATTCAACGTATGGAAATTTTTTTAAAACAAAAGTTGTAGGGAATTTAATTTTCTACAATACGGAATACCCATACGAATAGCGGAAAACCCATAGGAAATGAGATATTTGCAAAAAATCGATTTTTGTGACCTTTGACCTCAAATTTTAATAGACGCGTACACCCTACCATATGTAGGTTTTGCGACAACTTTCAGAATGCCAGAATACAAGTTTATACAAATTTTCAGCTGGGTATCTCAAATTCCGAGGTGAACTTACTAAGATGACTGGACTATATTGATTTGTTCAATATCCTCTACATTTGCTTCGAATGCTATGAATAATTATTACGGAATCTTGAATGAACTCTCATTCGTAAAAATCCACGCCCATTCGTATTTGCATCCATTTGAAGATTGGTTCAGGTATAATAAGCTCACTCTAAATATAGAAAAAACTAAATATCTTCCTTTTACTTCATACGCAAACAACTTGCCAAACTTAGTATTTTTGTATATTGACCGAGAAACTGAGATACCAGAAGAAGAGTAGATCAAATACTTAGGAATAATTATTGATAAGCATTTACGATGGGATTTAGAAGCGACAAGAATCAGTAACAAGTTGAGAGGACTGCTTCCTCGTATTAAATTCCTCAAGAATTATTCCCTTATCGAATCTCAACCTGATGTTATTATTGCTCTTACTCGTAGGGGAGCGCCTCCTACATGTCTTTCTCTTTTTTGAAGATTTATAACTTTTTTGAGCGTACTTCTAGCACATTTTTCAGTAAAAAAAAATTCCCGTAAGAAAGGTACCCCTGTTACAAGTCGCTATAAGCAACCGTTTTCTAGATATTTGGACTTGAAAATTTCAAGTCGATTATTTGATAATCTATGCGTGTTGAAGTTATTACCATTACTTTGCATTTTTCACAAGAATGCTTAGGAAATGAATTTGACATTTGAGTAAATAGTTTTGGTAATTATATATTATGTGGCAGTTAAACGTTTTGTTGTTTTGTTGAAGTTTCTGTAAGTTTTAAAACACTAATTCTGAAAAAATGGATTATTTAAACAATAATGCTCATGTAGCCGATATGCATTTCGTTTATGGCTTTGCGGATGGCAATGCGCGCGAATCAAGACATATTTACCAAGAACGATTTCCAAATCGAGTACTGCCTTCAGCTCCAACATTCACCAGTCTCCACCGTCGTTTGGCAGAAACAAGTAGCTTTAAGAGGGAAGCGGCAGAAACAAGTAGCTTTAAGAGGGAAGCTGATATTCTTGGAAGACCACGAGCAGTCCGAACCCAAGAATTGAAAGAAGCTGTTTTGAACGCCCTCGAGGAGAATCCAGAAACAAGTACAAGAATAATTGCTGAAGCTCTCAATTCTACTCAGTCCACAGTTTGGAGAATTATCCACGATCAACAATTTTATCCATACCATATTCCAAGGGTACAAGTTCTTTTGCCACGAGACTTTCCCCAACGCATTATTACTATGTGTAAGTGGTTTTTGAGAAAATTAGCTGGAAATCCTCAATTTTTAAGATATGTACTCTTCACGGACAAGGCAAACTTCTCCAGAAATGCTATCACAAACTTTCAGAACAACCATGTTTGGGCTCTGGAAAATCCGCACGCAGCGCAGTGAAAGACATTATCAGTATCAATTTTCTGTAAATGTATGGGCGGCAATAATTGATAATTACTCGATAGGTCTTTTCTTTCTTCCGTTCCGACTGCATGGCGCAACTTACAGAGACTCTTCAGAAAATGAATTGCCGGGACTACTTCAGAATGTACCATTAGAAAATCGTATCCGCATGTGGTTTATGCATAATGGGGCTCCGGCCCATTTTAGCGTTGTAGCCAGAGGATTCCTTAACACTGTCTATCCAAATCGATGGATCGGTAGGGGTGAAGACGAACCTAACCAGGCGTGGGCACCAAGGTCCGCAGATCTAAACCAGCTAGATTTTTATTTTTGGGGACATTTGAAGTCACTAGTTTATAAAACTCCAGTAGCGAACGAGGAAGATCTAAGAAACCGAATAGTAGACGCCTGTGAAACAATAAGAAACACACCAATAATTTTTGAACGGGTACCAGATTCAATGACTAGAAGACTGGATGCCTGTATTTTCGCTGAAGGTGGACACTTTGAACAATTCATTTTAATACAATTTAGTTTCTTTTCTTTTATTTTATTCTACATATTAAAAATTTCTTGAAATAAAATATTTCTTGCAAATTTTATTAAAACAAATACAGATTTTGCACCCTTGATACAAAAATAACTATTTCAAACGAGTAAAAATAAATAGAATAGGTAGCGCCCTCTACAAAAAACCAAAACTACTTACTTGAACGTCAAATTCATTTCCTAAGCATTCTTGTGAAAAATGGAAAATAATATGGTAATAACTTCAACACGCATCGATTATCAAATAATCGCCTTTTCAAGTCCAAATATCTAGAAAACGCTTATAGCGACTTGTAACAAGGATAGTTGTTTTACGTAGATATGATAGGGGAATTTATTTTCTCACTGAAAAATGTGCTAGAAGTACGCTCAAAAAAGTTATGAATCCTCAAAAAAGAAAGGTGGCGCCCCCTACGAGTAAGAGCAATAATAACATCAGGTTCGAATTTTACACCTCAAAAAACCTCTCAATACCAATTTTCGTTCTATTGAGGTGAGTATTTCAGAAGTTATTTAAAAAAAACGAATATAAAAATAAAACTTCAACACCCTGTATCTTGGAAACGAAGCGTTTCCGGACATATATTTATTTGGACAATTCATATTAGAATATTGTGAGGAATTACCTCCTGAAGTTTGTCAAAGTACGTCTGACTCACCCTGTATATGACAAACAACTAACTTACTCCAATAATTATAATTTACTTTATAAGAAAAGTGTTTTTTTTACCTACGTCAACTTTTTTCCCTGAAACTACCCCTGAATATTCATAAAGGAAAACTCAAGTTAGAGCCAATCGAACATGCCTACCAGATAAGAATTAGTGAAAATAACGTTACAGTACCGGAATGCTACAAAAACATGAGTATACCAGATAGCTTAAAATCAATAAAACTATTTAGATCCTACAAGAAAAATATAACTAAAAGGTTACATCTCATCGAGAGGGATGAAATTCATTCAATAATCAACAACAAATAATTCGGTGAACAAATACATGTATTTCCATAATCAATACATTCAACCAGACTATATTGGCTTTTGTAAAGTCCCATGAAACTCTGAACTCTAGATAAATAGGTCAACTAATTTGATACTGAATCTTAGCTAATTATAATTATATTTAGACTTAGTTGTAAAGATATTCATCTGCAGTTTTACAAGTCTGTTTTTTCTTTTTTTCAACTTTTTTCACTTCATTTCTTTTGCCTATATATGTATACACTCACACATACCATACATCACATACAAGCTGTAATTAACAGCTTCAGTGATCATTCTGTTTGTTCAATATCTAAACTATCTACTGTAATTTATAATAAACATTATTATTATTATTTCCAGGCATTAAACAATATCTCCTGTGACCCTCAACAGAGTCCTTATAGTAGACTTATTCTGATGAAAACCAAATTGATTCTTGGACAAGAAGTTATTTCATTCGAAATAGTTTGTTAGCCTATCTTTCAATATATTTTCTATAATTTTGGAAAACATATTGATTTTTGAGATTGGACCATTGTTGTTCAAAATCTCAGGGCAATCTTTTTTTAATTGAATGTATTGATTGATTGATGTATACTAGGATTTAAATAATCAAACGTAAATTTTCTGTGGAATCCATAAAAATAAGCTCGGTTTCCTAAACCTTTCTTCCTCTTTCTCGCATGGCAGAGCATTATGAAACGGGAAATCTGAAATTTTATCTCAAATTTTCTTGGAGTAATTCCATTCCTTTTCAGGATTCTGTGCTAAAATAAGTTGCGAACAATTTCAATAAACCTCCACCATTATCCAGCTGTCAAAGCAAGTCACAAAGTTTATTTTACGAAATGGCAACTCATTGCCCAAATCCTACTTGTCCCTTCTTCTATTCCCTGTTCGGGTTCTGATAACACAAAAAGCTATGGAGTGGATGAAAGTATCAGCATGACCGCGTTCATTCGGTTCCTCCTACAATTCGGGATTCACTTTGGTGTTAGCAAAGTTAATGAAAGTTTATTATCTAGCTGATTCCACCAACCGATCAAAATTGAATCTGGAATGTTGCCTTTTTGTTCACTTCCGCGCAAGCAGAACAAATTGAGGTTGAGTGGAGAGGTTATTTTTATAGGTTTTTCATTATCTCGGCATCCTCCAAAAGAAAGTGATTTCTTAACGAGTTTCCGTTTGTTGAATTTCCTCACAACCTTCAAGATTTCCTTAATATACAGGACTTCCTCTATTCCTCTCGGAAATGTTTAGAAGTTACAAAATGAAAAATATTTTCCTTTGATAACCTATATGAGTTCTTAACCAAGACTGGAATAGAAAATCAAATAACTGTCTGAATTTGCATTTTTAATTTCCAATTTTAGATGTTTTTTTTGAGTTAGGGTCCTTTCAGAATATCTATCAGATGTAGTTCAATGTCCAGCGTGGCTTTAGCCAGGGAATCACTTGTTTTCTGTTAGAAATTCGCAAAAAGTAACTTAATTTTTATCGGGGATTTTTCAATTCACAGAAAAATATTTTCCTACAACTGCTATGAAAAGTAGAGTATTTCTCATAGCTCACTTAATTTCAAAACCATGTATTGCTCATACTAGGAGAAATATTTTTTCTCACGGCACTTTGCCCACACCACATACATTTGTATGGAGAATCAACAAAAATCGATAAAATCTTAGTTGGCTGCTGTTCAGCTTTGAATAGTTATCACAACTGTCAGATTATAGAAGTTTTTTGAATTCCTAAGCTATTTTTCATTCGTGCTTTGATAAAAATCGCAATTTCTATTAAATATGATTTTAATAAGACATATACCTATTTATAATAAATAATATGGATACTGACAGTAATGACGATATTGATAATACTCCGCCAGAGATATTGGAAAAAGCTGCAAAAGTAACGTTAGATTTGTTGCCGGAAAATTTCAAGAAAAAAGTTTGAATTGGCATACAAAACATTTATGGAATGGAGAAGAAATACAAAAATAAAATATTTTTCGGAAAGTGTACTTTTGGTATACTTTGAAGAGATGTCGAAAACTTTAAAGGCGTCCACTTTGGTCACAATATTCAATGTTGCGAAGTACTATCAGTATAAAAATTTCGTTCATTTTTGAAAAGAAAGTCCGACAATTACGTGCCCAAAAAATCAAACATATTGACAGCAGACCAATTGCAGAGATTTTTAAACGAAGCTCCAGACAAGGAATATCTACTAATAAAGGTAAGTTTATTCAGAAGGAACTATTTTCAGAATTTCTTTCGCTTTTTTCCTCGAATTAACATAGCTTTTTGTAATTAGTGAGTTTTTTAGTTGATAAAAAGAATTAGATAATTATTAAAATTTCTGTTTCAAATTCTGCTAGATAGATATATGTACTTTCAAACAAGACTTTTGAAATGAGGCTCAGTGGTGCGGTGGATAGTGTATCCACTTGGCACACAGACGACCCGGGTTCAAAACCCGTGCTTGACTGTTTTTTTTAAATAAAAATTTTCATTTTGATATTTTTATTTGTAGGTTGCAGTGGCTATTGGCGTAGCACGGGCATGTCGTAGAGAAGAGTTGTGGAAATAAAAAACCGATAATTTAGAGGATTTAAATTCGGCTTCACTGATGAAATTAGATAACGCCAAAACAAAAAAACCAATAACGTTTACTGTAACAGGAGTATTTTATAATATATATAAAAAATATGCTGCTCTCCGACCGATTGATTTGCCAGAAAAACGTTCCTTTTTAAATTACCAGCAAGGAAAATGTACTAGACAGGTAGTCGGCATTAACAAATTTGGTTGTATGGCTAAGACAATTGCAATTTTTTTTAAATTGGAAAATCCCATCTATATACAGGTCACTGCTTCAGACATTCTTCGGCAACAATTTTAATAATTACAGGAGGGGACATATTAACCTTCACCATGGAGGATGGCAATCCAATTCCGTGGCAGAAGGATAATCGGGGAGACTATTAAAAATAAAATCAACGTTGCTAATAAAATCGACAGAAAATGCACCGTATATGGATGATCAACCCTCAACTCCTACAATCAATATAACAGAAAATTTACTAAAAAGAAATGACATTCCGGGTTTGACCATACAAAATTGTACAAATTTTACTATTAACTATAATTTTAAATAAATTATTTAACTGTTAAGAGGTAGGATACTTTAATGTAATTTGAGTTCTGCTATTCCAAGTAAATATTGAAAATCAACCAAATTTTGTTGATTGACGAAACAAATGAATTCAATCGATGAGGTTTCATGTATGAGTCCACACCCCAAAAATGTTGAGATGACTTTGAGATTTTTCAACAAAATAAGGTTTCTTGGACAATTTTCCAAATAAAAGTACTCATGTGTAAAGTCCATCGGAGCCACGATTTCGTATAAAAATGCACTTTTTTCTGTGACGGAAAAAAAGTTAGACATTTTATCTCTGTTGACAGGTAACAAAATATCACTCTTTATGAAATTACTTTTGTCCCCGGGAAAAAAGTGAGAACTTTTTTCCCGGATATATATACACATAAGTAAAATTATTATACAAAAGTTACATTTCCTTTATATCAAAAATACAATTATCAAATGTGCATTGCATGAATGACATGTTCCTTGAACTATTCGGTACAACAGTCGAATTTTCTTGTGTTTAAATTATATTTTTTTCTGCCATGGACACAACTGCCGTTGATGTACCTGGTCGCAAATCGGGTGTTATTTCAGCACTGCCACACGTTCTAAACACTTTATTTGCTATTTCTGTCCTGTGTGCTACCGATTCATCAACATACCCTTCAGCGACCGTTGATGACTTCCACCCGCCATGTTTCTTTAGTGTCATCAAGTCTCCCCCAGATTCAACTGAAAGTGTAGCAGAAGATCTTCGAAATGAATGACCTGTATATGAGTTAGCATTTTCAAGTTGAAGAGAATTAGCTACCGTTTCAGGTACTTTATAAAACTTCCACCCACAACCTGATTGATACATTTTCCATTGCGATATGCATAAAACAGACGGCGATCGTTTGCTGCTGCTGGACGAAGGGCTATGTATATTCGGTAAAATTCAATATATTCTTCAGTATAACCTACAAATCTCCTGTTTACATCATTCATTCTTTGCTTAAGTTTCACAATTAATAACGTTCCCGAATCTTCAATATCATCTAATGTTACCTGGCTGATTTCACAAATTCGACAAGCTTGGCCATTAAATAAACTTCATCGGGAGCATTATTTGAAAAATCACTAATTTGTGTACTCGTAAAAATCACAGCTTTCTTGGGAGTGTAACCTTTCCCATTTTGTTTCAGAAATGTAACTAGTTTGAAATATTTGGAAATGTCTACATCATTATTGAATTGTAACATACTTTTAATCATTGAATAATCCGATCATACTGTTGATGGCTTTTGTTGTTGTGCCAGTTCCGAAAAATAAGCCAATAACACCGTCTCCGAGAAAGAACTGCATGTCTTTTTCATCTTCCCTTCCATAAATCTTGAAGACGCGATTTCGTAAATTTTCCGCGATTTAGCTGGCATTAATTTTTGTAACGCTACTTTCGCTACTCTACTAACTCCGGTGGAGTCAGAGAAAACTTGGAATCAGAAATTTTTTAACTACTAACTCCGGTGGAGTCAGAGAAAACTTGGAATCAGACATTTTTTAACTTTATAGTATTCAAAATAACTACTGAACAACCAGTATGTTCCCAATTTTCAAATCAAATCACAGAATTAAATTGACAGATATTTGATTACTTTAAAGGTTTCCTTAGCAACGCAGGTCTAATTGTCTCTATAAGTACAACAGCCTGCCAGTTTAAAAATTCAAATTTCACATCGATAATTTTCTGACTTTGATATATTGTAGTAAAATGTTTTTTCAATATTAAATCGTCATTTTTCCCGTTACAGAAAAAATTGTATTATACACGAGAAAAATATTAGATTTTAGCTCTCGGTTTTTTGTCACCCTCCGCTAAAATCAAATACTTTTTTCCATTGTATAATAAATAACTATTATTCAACGACATCCAACCTGAGATGTCAACCATTATTTGAAAAAAAATATTTTCAGTGACAATCGAAATAACGTGTAAAATCTTCATTACAAATTTTAATGATGCAAATACTTTTACCTAACAAAACTCATAGGGTGAATATCAATCGCAATCCTCAAGAGCAAACAGAAATGAAAAATCAACTACACTGCTCGATATAACCCCCTTCTCTCCCAATACATTTTCAAAGTCTGCGAAGACACCCACTCTATACTTGAAATGTCATTCCAGGATCGTTTCGTATGTAATGTTATTATATTCAGGAAAAATCATTCTGTTGAAACAGCATCTTACCAATTTATGATTTATGTTTGTCAAAGGCTTTTGATACGGTGTCTTCCGAGTTTCTAAGTAAAAAGTTGAAAATGCTTGCGTTTCCAAATGATATAAAGACTTGGTTGACATCATACATGGATGGACGCAGTATGACTGTAAGAAATAACATGTACATGTCTAGTGATCGCGATGCCAGCTTAGGAGTTCCGCAAGGGTCAGTCCTGGGACCCTTACGTTTTGTACTATTCGTCAACGACTTGCCCGAACATGTCACTGATTGCCACATAACTATGTTTGCTGATGACACAACGATTACAGTTGCTAGTCGTGAACCAGCTGATTTTAGTAGCAAATGTTCACATAATGGTGTGACAGGAATCAACTCATTTTAAATTTAAAAAAAGTCCGTATCAATGAAATTCTACAATAGGAAGGATAATAGCCCTCATGGAATAATTCATATTGATGAAATAACCATGTCGCAAGAGGTAAAATTTTTGGGAACATTCCTAGATGAAAGATTAAACTGGGATCTTCATATCAATCACATATGTAAGAAACTGAATCATTCTTTGCAATTGAGTAGATGGTATACTCAGACATTTCTTTCAACATAATGTCATGGGGTTGTGGAAGAGATTTTAGTAGAGTATTTGTTGTCAGAAACGTATCTCGAGGCTGATCTTTGATATGGACTACGGAGACAGTTGCAAATCAGTATTTATAAGAGATAAATTGCTTACTGCCCCATCGATATATATTTCGATCAAAAATATGGCAGGGCATGTTACAGGGAGGTCACTGATGAAAATTGAGAAATGTATTTTCATGCGTATTTTGCATGTGCCAACATTGAAAAAAAAAAGCCAAAGCGGTTTCAGAGATATTGGGGAAGAACTTATTGTTTTGTTAAATTTCAACATCCCGTATCTCGGAAATAAAGCGATTGCGGACCTATGTTCATATGAAGATTTTTTCTTAAAATCATCCAAGGATTATCTCCCTTCAGGATCAGCATTCAATTATGAAACACCCTGTATAAACTGTAACCAACAATGTTGGAACGCAAAGGTATGCAACGCATCTACCAATACATCATCGAGTATGGGGTGCTATATTCGTGGACTTACCTCCAAAAACTTCAATAATTTGAAAAAATGAATCGAAGTGGATCCCGAAAGTCTTAAATTCGGGCTATCAATTCTTCATGCAAGAATTAGATTCTTCGAATCTTCACTTCATCTCTCCTACAAGCTCACCATTATGAAATGGCAAATGAGATCAGCGACGCAATTGGTGAATCTGTATTACCACCGTAAGACCCCCAAAATTCAAATGCGGCCCAACTTCGAAGCATACCCTATACAATAAAGAATCATCTTGAAATAGAACCTTCATCATCAATAGCGGTTCGAAGTTCATTTGATTGAGCCACTTGGTAGTATCAAAAGAATGATGTTTGTCATTCTGACTTTTGATTTGAGATAATTTTCAATGATTCAAATTTGGTTCTCGTATTCAAAAATATTCTTCGATTTTGAAATTTGCATTTGGGATAACCCAGTACAAAGTTATGCGTGGTTAAGAAGGGAAAATTCAGTGGGTGAACCGATAATCATCCCCCATTTTCCTACCCTTAGGAGATTTTTTCAAATCAAAATGGGATATACCTTATCCAAAAGAATCATCAAAATTGGACTACTCTGTAAAAAGTTATGCGTGGTCATACATAAAAAAATATACGCGTCGACAAGAGAACCTCCTCCTTCTTTTCGTCGGTTAAAAATCAGAAGTAGCTGAGATGTTCATAATTGCTCTTGACCAACAAGTCACTCAAGAAACACTGGAAAACACTTCTGGGTCAATGTAGGTCCAGGGCTTCTTTATCCCAGTCGACTCCCGCGTTTGTATTTATCTATTTATTATCAGCTTCAGGATAAAAACAGACTGCAGTCCACAACAGTAACCACTAAGTACGTAAGAGTTCACATCGATATTGAATCAAATGCAACATACCTAACAATACTAATACAAATAAATACACATTGGTTATCAATTTAGAGAGAAAGGTCCCTAATGTGTTTCCGAAAACGCAAATATGTACAGTAAAATAGATCAATATCAGAATGAAGTGTGTTATAACATAGACACATCCTACAGATTGGAAAATTATGATACATGTTAGTTCTTAGACATTATATATAGAACAATCGTCTACTTCTAATAGGCCTCGTGGGAACCAGAAAGTGAACCGAGGACAAAAGATCTGGAGAGTCAATCATACTATTAACTATTGTTATAGTGATCATTATGCTTTCTTCTATTTTCAAGAGAAAGAAATTTGTTTCGTTCAAGTAAACGACAAGTGTCGGAAAGTTGGAAATCACCTGTTACTTTGAAATTCAGGTATCTAATGAATTTGTTTTGAATTCTTCCAAGTCTTGTTATATGAAGGCAATACCTTGCGACCAAATGGCAGACCGAAAATTCAGCCTACTGTAAATGAGGGCAAAATATATTGATTTGAAAGCTTTCGCAGATCTAAAGTCTCGGCAGATACGAAAAATATACCCCAATAACTTATTTCATTTTATAGCTATACAGGGTATAATTGAATGCTGAACATAGGTCCGCAACCGCTTTATTTCTGAGATACAGGATGTTGAAATTTAACAAAAAAAATTAGTTCTTCCCCAATATCTCTGAAGCCACTTTGGCTTTTTTCAATTTTGGTACATGCAAAGTACGCATAAAAATACATTTTTTCCATGATAAAGGATTTCTTAATTTTCATCAGTGGCGTCCCTGTTAACATGCCCTGCCATATTTTTTATCAAAACAATGATACGCCACTGTCTTTTTCCCAAACAAATATCATTTTTGTAATTGTCCTCTGTCTTCTCATAAAAATGGTCTCTTGTCTTTTTTTTTGCCCGGTGAACGGTTTTCGAGTTAGAAAATAAAATGCATTCATTTGCTTGTCCCTATGCGAAATCAGCCGTTGAAGAGTAGTAGGATTATCTTGTGGGCTAGAAACATCTAGTATGTTAGAACACATTTCGTTGTTTTCAACATAAACAATTTTGACACTTCTTTTGCTAGATACGTGATATTATTTACGTTATAAAAACTTGTTTATTAAAACAAACATGGTAAATTTTACAAATACCGAATTAGCAGACATGCATTACTTGTATGGGCTTGCTGACGGAAACGTATATGAGGCCATGCGACTTTATCAAGATCGCTTCCCAAATAGAATGGTTCCTGATACTCGAACGATTTCAAGCACCCACAGAAGGTTATGTGAAACAGGAAGTTTTGAGCCAAATCATCACTTCATCGAGACTTTCCATTACGAGTGAATTTCTGCCAATGGTTTCTCCAAAAAGTTACCGAAAATCCATCATTTGACAGGGAAATTTTATTCACGGACGAAGCTAGTTTTACTAAAAACAAGATCAGAAATTTTCATAATAATCATATTTTTGGGCCGAGGTAAATCTGCATGCAATCGTGGAATATCATCACCAGGAGCAGTTCTCATTAAATGTCTGGGCTGGAATTATTGGAGATAACCTAATTGGACCTTTTTTTTAACACGCAGATTGAATGGACCTAATTATTGCCGATTTCTTGAAGATAATTTGCAATTCTGTTGGAAAATGTTCATATTTTAATGCGAAATCGCATGTGGTTTATGCACGATGGTTCACCTGCTCATTTTAGTGCTCTGGCACGCGAATATTTAAACCAAAACTTTCATAATCGCTGGATAGGTCGTGGGGGAACAGAGTCATGGTCAGCTAGATCCCCAGACTTAAACAGTCTTGATTATTTTCTTTGGGGACATCTTAATACTTTGGTGTACAGTCAACTAATTCTAACTGAGGAAGAATTGCGAATCCGCGTAATAGTTTCCTGTGAAGCAATAAGGAATACTCCAGGAATTTTCCGAAGAGTACGTGAGTCAATGACAAGGAGGGCTGAAGCATGCATTCTTGCAGGAGGCGACATTTTCAACGCGGACATTTTCAACAGTCAATTTGATTTTGGTATTTTTTGTTCATAATAGTTATGTTTTTAAAAATAAACAAATGTATTTTTATGCGTACTCATTACAAAAACTAAATAATAGTTACCATAAAATCATAAAAATCTCGCCTAGATCCTTTGGTTACCACAATTGTGAAATTAAGACTAAGAGAAAAAAGCAAATGAATATATTTTATTTTCTAAATCGAAAACCGTCCACCGAACGGAAAAAAAGGCAAGAGACCAAAATTATGAGAAGATAATGATTAATGTAATATTCTATTTTGAAATAACAAATATTTTCAGTGAATGAAATTGTTGAACATTTTTTGTTGTTGATAAACAAACAGTTACTTTCACAATAAAGCATCTTGCTGGATCTTATCACCATCTTCAATTTTTTCAATCACAGTAAATAACTTCAAGTCATCAGCATAGAGCAAGAATTTACAGTGGTTAAAACACTGGTTTATGTCGTTGATGTAAATTGAGAATAGTAATGGTCCCAGATGGGACCCTTGCGGAATACTAGATGTTGCATAAGATGGTGATGATTTCCACCCAAGAACTGAAACTATTTGCGGTCTATTGCTAACATAGGATGCTATCGGCTTATTTCATCAAAAGAATATTATGGTTAATTTTATCAAAAGCTTTGCTTAAATCCGTGTACACAGAATTCACCTGCATGCGAGAGTCCATGCAGTGGTAAATAAACTCTGAGTTTCTTGAAATTTTCTTGAGAGTGGTCCCTGTATCCAATATTAGCCAGTATTCTCAATGCCTTCTTTTGCATCCTAAATATTTGAATGGAATGAGATGAATTTCCCCAAAGTTGTACACCATAACTAATATGGGAGTGAAACAGTGAAGAATATGAGGTTTTCAATATATCTGCACTAGTGATGTTCTTCAATTGGCGGAGAACAAATAGAGAACCCGAGAGTATTCTCTTCAGTTGGGAAATATGTGCAGACCAGTTGAGTCTTCTATCTAATGTAATGCCCAGTAATTTAAATCCAAATGATTTGATTATTAGCAGAAATCTGGATGTATTTTGTCTTCTGACCATTTAATTTCAGCTTATTAGATGAAAACCACTGATTAGCACTATTAGTTACCACGTCGAGATGAGACTCTAACATATCATTATTTTTATCCGACAGCATGAAAGTGGTGTCGTCCGCAAAGAGGACCGATTTGATCGGCATCATATCATTGCACAGGTTATTAACATAAATGACAAATAAGAGCGGGCCCAAAACGGATCCTTGCGGAACGCCATGCTTAATAGTTTGAAAGTTTGATAAGGTACCGTTGAGCATCACTGCTTGTTGACGATTAGTAAGATAGGTTCTTATTAAGTGAAGCCTGTATTAATTTAATTTTTCCAACAAAATTTCATGTGAGACGCAGTCGAACGCTTTCGATAGGTCACAAAGCATTAACGCAGTGTGATTGCCCTGCTCAAGTTCCTCAACCACGCCAGACACGACGTCAAACACTGCATTTATTGTTGAGCGCGACTTTCTGAATCCATATTGGGAGTTGCTGAAAAAATTATTATTCTCAAAGTAGGCATCGAGCTGAATCCTAATTATAATTTCAACCACTTTACTGAATATTGATTGATTATTATTCTGTAATTATCGATGGCTTTAGCATCGCCTTTTTTAAAAAGGGGCAGTACTTTAGAAAACTTGAAGATGTCTGGAAAAAGACCAGTACATAAGATTAAATTGATCAGTTTAGTAAGAGGTTGGATTATTATAGACGAGGTTTCCTTTAGTATTCAACTATTGAGTTCATGGGTATCCGAACATTTGGAGTCCTTCAGTGAATTAATCGCTTTTTAAACTTCTATCTCTAGAACGGGTTGGAAGAAAAATGAATTGCACGGAGCAGGAAATTTTTTGAAACTTAAAAGATCCTCGTTTGCAACATATGGAAGAGAATTAATGATATCAGCTATGTTACTGAAAAAGTTGTTCATCTCATCAGATGATAATTCAATGGTTGGGTTCAAATCGAGTTTATTCCTCTAGGAATTTATCATCTTCCAGCATGCTTTAGATTTATTATTGGACGAAGAAATGTAGTCATCATGCGCCATTTTTTTGCAGATATCAGTTTACCATATTCTTTCTTGACCTGTTTGTACGCTATGAAACCATTTGGATCCTTGGTTTTGTCTGCTATTTGTTTGATGCTGTGCATATCATTCCTTAACAATCTCAGAACATCTGAGAACCATTGAACCAGTGATCTGTTTTTGTTCACATTTTTTCGGAGGAAAAAGTTTTAATGTGAGAGTGTTATAATTGTTAACTAAAAAATTTGCTAAGTAATTTGGATCAGTTTGGTCGCTAGAAAATATTTGCCAATTGATATCACATAAGAATTTTTTAAGCTTATTTATACCGATAGCTGATAGGTGTCTTTTATATTCATGACAATTTTCATGGAGTTTATTCTTGAAATTGATTTTGGCAAATTGGCCTCTATGGTCAGATAAACAGGGTTCATTGACACCCGTGGTAAGCAATTCTCCAGAGATGTTTGTAATTATATTGTCAATGCACTTAGAGGAAGTAGCCGTTACTCTGGTATCATCTCTAATAGCGACAGAAGAACCAAATGAAGTTAATAGGCAAGTAAAGTTCGAGAGGACTTCAGATTCAACTTTGAAGTTTATATAAAATACGATTGATGACTACTTACGAAAATAATGCTGTGGTTACTATAGGACTTTCATTTCTGTAAATATTTATTAGTTCATATGATATGATATTGAGAAACCTTCTCTGAATTATTTCGGGATTCTGTAGGTGTGTATGGACCCAATCCAAAATTCTGTAGATAATGCGTGATTCCAGTCAGGCATGTTTGAAAATTTCCAGGTGTGGGTTTCAGTATTTGCTCAATATGTTTGAATTTATAAAGTAGGAAACGAAGTGTTTTACAGACTTCTTGTATATGTTCATCCAATCTGCAATGACACTGTTTCGGATTCCACATTTTACGCGTTGTTAACTTTGATGTGTGAGATAATTTGAATTTCGCCATACGAAATATATCATTTCCTTTTCGAAAACTTCCTTTGATGCTCGATGACTGCCACGTCAGAACGAGTGGATTCCTCCAAACAATCGGTTGAAACCAAGCTGAATTCAATCCCGTGTTTTCCGGCGGGGTTTTGCAAACGCGCCTTGCCGGAATTAAAGGAAATCGGTTGAACGACTCTGAAAATCTGTTTCCTGTCGCCGGAGAATCATTTCAGATTCATTCAAGTGTTTTCGAATGGGATCTCGACTCGCAAGTTTTGTACAAAGGTGGTTGTATTTCGAAAATCTCGCTAACGTGTTTGTGAAGAGAAGTAACTAACTGTTTTGATCCGGGGACAAGGCAGTGCCTACGGCAATTTCGACTGTAAGAGCACTTCAGAAGCTATTCTGACACATTCGACCTGCCTCAGAACTCTTAAAAGTGTATTGCCCAAAGATGAGGAAGAACCCGAAGAATGGAGGAAGGTGGAAAAATATGTTTTGTCTATTGACCTATAAAACGAAATCAAATCCTAATATTTCCCTTATACCGGGTGAGAATGGGACTCGTGCCATGCCTATATCTCCTTCACTTATCAACCGATTTGGATGAAATTGTGTACATAGATATGACATAATTTCGGATTGACAGACATATGCAAATAAAATGGCCGATTTCCGGTTTCGCCAGAATAGCCACCAACTGCGATTTTTCAAAGGAACACCCTGTATATTTGTTGATTTTCGGATTCTACATCTCAAATTACATACTACAGTGTTGGCAAATTTATATTTTAAAGTTGAAGAAAACAAAATTTTTTTCAGCTCAGGAGGCCTTGATCAGGTTAGAATCTAACTCATAGTTATAGTCGTTTCATCGATAAGATCAATAACAAATCCTACAGCAGGAATTGAAATTTTCTAAACGCATTTTTAACGAAAAAAATTTTTTTTTAATAGTACCTCAATTACCAATCCAAAGATATACATTATGTACCACTTTCTTTTCATTCAAAACTAAAAACGATCAATTATTGAATTCGTACAATATTTTATACGATGCCTACAAATTCCAATGAGTTATCCGTTTAGGTTTGATGAAATTAAAGGTAGCCGTGGAATCTAACGAAGGCATTCAGCTCTTTCACCAATTTAATGCTTTGTGGAGATTTGAACATTGTTATGAAAGGGGGAAAAATTTAATCGAGAATCCTAACTGATATTTTCAGTTCCTTCAGAATGTCATCTATGATCGATACTTATATTAGAATCTTCACTATAAATAACAGAACTAGTTTTTCATGTATTGATGTTGCTGTTACTAGTCACCCTGATCTGACCAAAGTAATCAACATTGATCCAGGTCTATCTGACCACCACGCTCAAATAACCGACATGACTCTTCATACCGAGAATGAAACTAAAAAAGAAAACCCCTACTATTTCTACCGTTGCTTCGATGACGTCTCTGTAAATGAATTATGTTTTCATCTGAAGGGGACAATGCGCAATATACCATCCACTGACATGAGCAATGTAAATGAGACATTCGAACTTTTCCTAAGAGAGTTTTTATGGTGCTTTGATTTGGCCTGTTCCAAAAAAACAAAGGTACGTAGCTAAAAATCGAAACTTTTCGGATAATATAATCTTGTCAGACAAATTGAAAAATTACCTGGATAACTTGAAACAATTAGACTGGTCAAGAAAAAGAACTGATGACAATGGAATCAAAACAAACTATAAAAAAATTAAAAAACTATTGGATAAAAATATTAAAAAAGAAAAACGCGAATTCTACAATAAAATAAAAAAATCCTGTAATAAATCCAGTGCAATCCAGTGCAATCTGGATCTCAAATAATATCACAGGGAAATCTAAAAAGCAGAGAGAACTTGAAATTTCTCATGAAGGTCATTTAACCACGGACCTAACATCATAACAGATCTACTACTTATCCACCCTTACCGAAAATAGAATATCTGAACATTTCGGAAATAATATGTCCAAGTCGTGAACAACCTCCAACATCCCAAGTAATTCTCTTGTATTCATACCGGCCACTAAAGAGGAAGTTGAGGAAATTATTGTTAACTTACCTAATAAAAAATCCACTGGATTAGAAGAACTGATGACAATGGAATCAAAACAAACTATAAAAAAATTAAAAAACTATTGGATAAAAATATTTAAAAAGAAAAACGCGAATTCTACAACAATAAAATAAAAAAATCCTGTAATAAATCCAGTGCAATCTGGATCTCAGATAATATCACAGGGAAATCTAAAAAGCAGAGAGAACTTGAAATTTCTCATGAAGGTCATTTAACCACGGACCTAACATCATAACAGATCTACTACTTATCCACCCTTACCGAAAATAGAATATCTGAACATTTCGGAAATAATATGTCCAAGTCGTGAACAACCTCCAACTTCCCAAGTAATTCTCTTGTATTCATACCGGCCACTAAAGAGGAAGTTGAGGAAATTATTGTTAACTTACCTAATAAAAAATCCACTGGATTAGATGAAATCCCGATTGATATAATAAAAAAAAAGTGTGATTGTATTATATCTCAATACCTTGCCGACATTATAAATTTATCAGTGACTTCAGGCACTTTTCCTAGTGTTCTGAAATCGGCTGCAATCATTCCCATATTCAAAAAAGGTGATACGAGCAACATAGAGAACTACTGCCCAATTGCCCTCCTGAGCATTTTTTCCAAAATATTTGAAAAAATAATTTGCAAGAGAATTACAGATTTCTTCACAAATCATAAAATACTTACTGATTGCCAACATGGTTTCCGCTCTGGTCTATCTACCGAAACAGCCATAATAGAACTTATTCAACACATTAACGACCTGATGGATAAAAATGAGTATGTGACTGTTATATCGTTCGACCTAACGCGAGCATTCGACACGGTAAATCGTAATTTCGTATCGGAAAAAATCAACAACCTAGGTCTACGTGGCCCAATGAATGATTGGATAACGTCCTTTCTTGAAGATAGGAAAATTATCGTGAGAATCGGTGAAACCAAATCGGAGGAATACGATTTAGATCAAGGAACACCACAAGGGAGTGTCCTAGGTCCCTTGATTTTCCCAACCTATGTCAATGACTTGCCTCATAACATAAAAAATGGTAGAGTCTTCATGTATGCTGATGATACCCCCATTGTGGTATCGGATCCTGATCGCCAAAGACTACAGCAAAAACAGACTCAGCTCTGAAAGATTTTGCGGATTATTGCATGCAAAATACACTTATGATGAATCGTAGTAAAACACTAATAATCGAGTTTCACACAAAACATAGAACACCGTCTAATTTCACTTTCAAAATCAATAATCATATCGTTGAAACCTCCACTTCATCTAAATTCTTAGGAACGCTAATAGATTGTAACTTAACATGGGAGAAACAAATACAAACGGTTTGTAAAAAAATCAACAAAAGCTTTTACATTTTGGCAACACTAAGAAATATTTTGAACACAGATTCATTATTGCAGGTTTACTATGCATTTGCGTATTCCACAATTTCATATAATATTATAGTATGAGGAAATATATTACAAGAATTTTTGTTGCTCAAAAACGAATCATTAGGCTTATTTTTAACATTAGTAGTCGCCAATCATGCAGACAGTTCTTCAAATCAAAACAGATCCTCACAGTAACATCAATTTATTTGATGAAACTTCTAACATACATTTTCAATAACAAACAATAATTTCCCATTAACAGTGATTCACATTCTCATAACACCAGAAATAAAAATGATATCAAACTGAACAAGCATATCACAAAAATTCTCCCATCAATGCAGGCTGCCGTTTTTTCAACTGTCTGCCGAGTGAGATAAAAAACGCGGGATCACCGGCTGTTTTTAAGTGTGGACTTAAGGAACTCCTTGTCAGAGAATGCTTTTATACTGTTGAGGAAATCGAACCCCACTTTTCAGACTTGAAATAATATAGAAGTATTTCACAGTTTATGTTAGTCATCATTGTAATTGTTTCGTCTTGTTTTTATTATTCCTTTTCGTTTTTGTTTGTCAGCTAAACCTTAATAATACTGTCCTTGTTCTTTTATGACACTTAAAATTGTAACATTGACTTATCCTATCCATTGTTATTGATAGTTGAAAGGATTAATGAATATTTTATTTCATTTTATTTTATTTTTATTTTTAATCATGGAAAACAGTAGGTGATTAATGTCATGCCAAAAGTGAAATACCAATTTTACTTGTCAACTCGTTTCGTTTGTAAAAAGTTTTTTTTGAAATGGAAAATAATAATCGTTTTTCTCGAAACGAACAAATCGATATGATATATTGATATACGGAGAATGTCAGAAGAACGCTGTCAATGCTAGTTATGCTATACGCTGTTCGTTAGCCGTTCAGACGGCACCTATCGAGGACCTATTTCAGGAAATTGGGAATGATGCTAAGGAAAGGACCAGCTGATCAAAACCACATAATGTTTCAGCATATGTTCATTTTTCTCCATCTGCCTCAGTGCGAGAATTAGAAATTGAATTTGGGATCTGCAGGGAAAGTGCCAGAAAAATATTTAAAGAACATAAATATCGCTCCTATGAATACAGTTTTCATCAGAATTTATATGAAAATGACCCAAAACAGAGACTTACTTATTGCTTTTGCATCATCATGATTTCAATTATGGTTTTGTCTCGAAGATAGTGTTTACAGATGAGTCTAGGTTCATGAATGGTGGTATGTTCAATAGAAATAATACAAGGTACGTATTGGGCTCAAGAAAATTCTAGGTTGCTGAGAGAAGGTAATTTTCAAGAAAGATTTTGATTCAACGTCTGGGTGGGAATCATAGGGACAAGAATCATTGGACCTATTCTTTTCAACGGGCCTTTGACGGGCCAAAGATATCTACAATTATTAGAGAACGATATTCAAAATAATATCAACGATTTACCTGAGAACATCAGGGAAAATATATTTGTTCAGCAGGATGGTGCAGGACCACATAATGCTATTATTATTCGGCAATATCTTAGTGATACCGATGGGCAGAAATGGATTGGAACAAATCGTCCAATCAGATGGACAGCCAGATCGCCCGATTTAATCCCTATTGATTTGTATTCATAGGGTCACATAAAATCCAAAGTATACTCGAGGAGACCAACTTCTTTGGAGGACTTGAGAGATAGCGTTGAGCGCGCATTTCAGGAAATTCCTGCTCACGAACTGATAAATGTGCTGAGGTATACAATAAATAGAACTAGTCTATGTGTTATGGAAAACGGGCAACACTTCGAACATATCATTGGTCGTTATTAAATAAAATTACTTTTCGATGTTTGTGAAACTCTTCTATTGAAAACAGGATAATGGTATTGTGAGTAATAATTTGTACGTTGAATGTTTCACTGTTTCAGTCGTTAGATTTATTCAAACAGTTTGATTATATTGAATTTATCTTTTCTGTAATGTAATGTAATCATTACATATTGTCAAGTCGATTATTTTTGGAAACTCATTGTTACCATTCTGAAGTAAAGTTTGAAAGAATGAATAGATGTCATGATACCTACCAATTTTTCAGATTGATTTCATTTTGTTAGATGGCTCTCTACGTTTTGAACAAAAAGAAAGTGGTACATAATGTATATCGTTGAATTGGTAATTAAATTCTCTATCGAATGGCAAGATGGCCCTCGGTAGGTACCATTTGTAAAAAACGATTTTTTCGTTGAAAATGCGTTCAGATAATTTCAATTCCTGCTGTAGGATTTGTTATTGATCTCATCGATGAAATGAATATTACTATGAGTTACTGATATAAATTAGTATAGATTTTAACCTGATCAAGGCCACCTGGGCAAAAAAAATTGAGAAATTATTTTTTTTTATTTGTCAAATGAAAATTTGGCAACACTGTCGTATGTAATTTAAGCCGTAGAATCCAAAAAACATCAAACATACAGGGTGTTCCATTTGGAAAATCAAAGTTGGCGGCTATTCTGGCAAAACCCAAAATCGGCCATTTCGTTTTCATATGTTTGACAATCCGAAATTGTGTCTCATATCTATTTACAGAATTTCATTCAAATCGGTCGATAAGTGAAAGAGATATAGGCGTGGCCCTAGTCCCATTGTACCCGGTATAGCTGAAGTGGAAGGCGATTTTTGTTGAAAATCAGACCCCGGCGTAATTGCACTGACTATTTCCCTCATTATTTTTGAGCCAATCAAATGGCCGAAATTTCAAGCAGAGAACCGATCAGATCAGTTTTATAGTGATAAAACGTCTTCTCGCTGTTTTATACTGAAAATTTTATACCAGTCATTTTCAACCAATCAGATGCTTTATTTCGACATTGTTACTATGGTAACCAGCAAATTTTCTGAGAATGTTTCATCCACATTAGCATGTAGACGTAAAATTAATAATTTCCCGGTACATGACAGCTATCATATGATTAGACAAAGATAATATTGAAATAATATTGACAATATTTTTTATTTACTTACTTTATAAGTTGGAAATATTACAACAATTTATTTAGGTGTACATTCTATAGTATCATTAATCAATTTAAAATTCTTCAAAAATTCCACTTCTACCTCCTCTTTCCTAAGTGGTGAATAAAACACAGAACCGGTGTTGTTTTTAACAATATGCCTGTGTTTCATAAAATAAAAATAATACTGAGACACCAGCTTATTTCTTTGAGTATTAGATTTGTGTCCAAAAGAAGGCACAATATCACGCAGAATGTTGCCAATCTCTTTAAGGGCCGGTATTATAAATATGTTTCGAAGTTAACTTTAATTTTATCAGTCAAGTTAACTTGAGCTTCAAAATGTCAGTTTTATAAAGGTACCATTTTTTAAATAAGAAGAAGAAGAAGGCAAAAAGGTAACCTACAATTTTTCTCTTCGCAAAACGATCCCGTTGAACTGGAATAAGGTTTCATCATTTTCCATGAGAAAATTAACGTAACGTTCTGGTGCAGACTAATCTAGGATTGGGCGAGTTTTTTAGACAGACGATAGGCTCTTGAAGAAGAATCCAGTCCCTTCCCAAAATCCTCTTGTATCGTCTGTGGGCAAGATAAAAGTGAAAAAGAGAACCTTCAAAGAGAGTTGTGAGGAAATAAAATAGAGTTAAGAGGAGAAAAAAAGAAAGATTATTCAACATACCGAAAATTATTCATACAGTATGGAAAAAGGGTGGCTATAAATGTATATCTAGGTGATGACACATTGTTTACTTTTCGAAACATTAATGTTTATATGATTTTAGGCATTGTACACTTGTAAAACTTGTCGAATCTCTTGTGATTGTTGACATTCAATGAAATTCTGGTTTACCTGGTGAATATTCTGTTGACTATTGTGTGTGTGGCCAAGAAAAAAAGTGAAAAAGAGAATCTTTGAAGAGAGTTGAGAAGAAAAAAAAAGAGACTTAAGAAGAGAAAAAAGAGATATTATTCGACATACCGAAGATTATTCATACAGTATGGAAAAATACTATATGTTTAACTAGGTGATAAGGACACATTTTCACACCATCTTGTTTGTTTTAAATTAAATAAAAAAACTGTGTTTGTTAGTTTTATTTTTAATTCGACGATAACAATGCAATTTCCCCTGTGACCTTTCTAATAACACTGCTAGCAGTTGACTTGTGAATACCCCCAAAATCTCCAGCAACTACCGAGAATGAACCAGTTGCATAAAATCTGAGTGTAATCAACACTTGTGTTACTGGCGATAGAGGATGATTTCTGAAAATAAAAATATTTATAATTCTACAATAATTAAAATAGGTACTAGAAATGCTGACCTATTAGTTGGTCTTCGTAAATTTGCTTCAATGTGCCCCATTAACAAGCGTACAGACTCTCTTGATGGTCGAAATCGGTTTTTAAATTCTGTTTCGTTCCACAAGGTGAAATGGTCTAACCGATTCCTAAATATCCATTGTCGCCGAGTGGCTTCAACAATATCCACAGCATCTTCTTCATCATCGGTTAATAGTTCCTCAAAAATAACGTGGATATCGTTTGCTAACATTTTGCGAAAACGAAAAATCAAAACAATAAAATTGAGGTTATATGACTCATATCATATGCAATATTGACAGGAGCAGGAGAATTGTCGACGATCGAAAACCACCATTTTCTACAAAGTTAACTTTAACCGACACCCGTTCCACCCGATAAAGTTAACTGCTACATTTTGAAGTTAACTATAACATGTGACGTCATCCACAAGTTAACTTCTAGTTAACTGTCGAAATAGTTTTATAATACCCACCCTAAATAAGTTTTCTTGCACAGGATTTAATCTAGATTCTTCCACCAGGTATGTTAGATATTTTACATTTTTATGGTACATTTTAATGTGCTGTGATTCTTTGCAAAAGGAACACAATTCATACGATTGAAAGTTCATTTTATTATCACTTTTTTACTAACTTATGATTGTATACAATGTTATGAGGAACTTATAAGGCCAGAAATAAAATATTGATTAACAGGAGTAGTGAATGTCAAATCCATGGCTAACTTTATAAAATATTTTTCTAACCGGCAACATACGCCAACAACATTCTATTTAGAATAAGGAATAAAATATCCCGATTTCCTGAATTATTTGAAAAACAAATCATTACTGCTAATATTAATTTTTCCTAGAATTAAACCTAAAAGAACATGGAAAATATTTAAGTATATATGTATAGGTATAGTTATATATTTTTTGCTGTATATCACCTTTGTTTGTAGTCAATATTGACATTTCCCTGAAACCTAGTAAGAAAATTATATGAAATCAATTATTTTTAAATAATAATGTATCTGATATTATAAATTTCATTTTACTAAGGCACGGGGAAAATAAAAAAAATATCCTGCAATACGAACATCCTCTCTCATTTTTAATCAATATTGACATTTTCCTGAAACCCAGTAAGAAAATTGTATGAAAACAATCAATTTTATATAAAAATTTATCTGATTTATTTTACTTCACTAGGGCACGGGGAAAATCAAAAAATATCTCCCGCAATACTAACGTATCCACTTTCATTTTTAATCAATATTAACATTTCCCTGAAACCCAGTAAGAAAATTGTATGAAATCAATTAATTTTACATAATAGTTTATCTGATATTATATATTTTATTTTACTAGGAAACGGGGAAAATCAGAAAAAATCTCCCCCAAAACTCCCATTACACACAGCCTTCTATTTATTTGTGAATGACGTCAAAATAAATATTTACTTAATGTTTTCCATTTAAATATAATTCCGGTATAACATTTTTTTTACCGAATACCCCCGTGCTTGAATTAATTGCGGGAAATTTGTCTCGTACATGAATTTTTAAAGAAAATTATCATTCGTCGCTTCGCGACTCGTGATAATTTTCAAAAAATTCATGTCCCCAAGAAATTTCCGGCAATAATTGATACTCTAGGGAGATTATAAGTGACAATGTATGAAAAATCCCATATACCACACTGCAATTGTCAGTTTGACAGCGGCAAAAGTTAGCTGCAACTTTTACAGCGACAAATGCACTAGTGGTTTTTTAACTTATTCATTTGTTTATCAATTATCGCGGTGTTGGTTGCCAAAATAAATAAAGTTTGCATTGATATGTTTCCAAATTTCTTATTCATCAAATTGTCACTCGATGTTTGTATTGATATCGGGTGAATTTGTGTTGTTCAAATTCTAAACTGTTTCCTTTGGCAATTTGACTCGAAAAACTGTCAACCTAAAAACACTCCACCTTCGGTGTCGCGTTTTTAATAGTTGACAGTTTTTCTCGTCTAATTGCTAGGCAACAGTTTCTCATTAAACAACCCAAATTTACCCGATAAAATACAAATTTCCCGTGCAATTATAAGTGATAAAACCACCAGAAGATTCGAGTTTTTTTGCGATAAAACGCATGGTGTCAAAGTTATATGCCTAGCCCATACAATTATTTGGTATACAGTAATTCAAAGATGTAGGTCGTCTTGGGATCACTTGATACTTAAATGAGATGATTATATAATTCAACGATACCTTTTTTCCTCATTGGTTAATCAAAGAGTATTCAACTGCCACCAGCATGAACTTTCTGTTATGAAAATATAACGATCCACCTATGGTCACAGCTATTTTACGAATTCATAGAGGTTGAACACATTACACTTAACGAAGAGAACATTTCACATATTCGTATCAACAACCAATATTTCGAATTATCATTTCTATACATCAACTATTACTGAAAGCGTGGAGCGAAATCTCAAAACTCATTTCCAAAGATTGTTTATTGCTCGTTCCACAAATTTAGTTGAATTCATGAGATTTTAAAAGAAAGCGACTCAGAAGTTACGTGAGTTGGAGAAAGATACATTCTTTCCTAAATGCTACACAAACGAACAAACTGCAATGTTGCATTTATAAGAATTAAAAAGGAAAATACTCATAAGTTACGTGAGATGGGGAAAGATGCATTGTTTTCTAAATGCCAGACAAATGAACGAACCTTAAAACTGACTGCAGGGATAAGTGGAACTAATTTCGTCTCGCTCTTATTCTCGAAACTCAACATTTAACATATCTTTCTAATCATTATGAATGAATGAATCTGTAAAACGATTCCTTCGGTTTTGGAAGGAGAATTGTTGCAGCTTTCCACGTTGAAATTTTGAATGTAACATGATTTCGGGTAGTTTGATTCAGTTTTAAATGTGATTCGGGAAATATTCTTATCAAATATCATTCGTGCTAGAGGGTTTTATCGCAATTTTTTTTTAATTTTTCCTTTAGCGTTTTGACTCTAGGAAATTTAACTCTTGCAATTTGCGGTCTTATTATCAAAGATTAAACTACTCAAGCTCTGCTTTCGTGGTTTAATCAGATGATAAGACCGCACTCGGTAGAATTTCCAGGCAAAATGCTTTCTCGAAAATTTGGAAAAAATTTGAGCGAAAATTTCCCTTTTTACTTTTGAGTCAATCAAATGGCCGAAATTTCAAACAGACAACCAATCAGATCAGTTTTATAGTGATAAACTGTCTTCTCGCTGTTTTATACTATAAAACCACCACTAGATTCGAGATTGTTTTGTGATAAGACCACACTATGCCCAGTCATTAAATGTCAACGCATTCAATTCATATATTATACAGGGTGTTATGTAATAAGTGTCCGATATTTTACAGGACGATTCCTCAGTTATTTATAAGGTGAAATAAGCATGGGTCCGCAATCCCTTAATTTTTTATATACATGGGTATTTATTTTCATTTTGTTTTTTCGTAAATAATTTTTAAAATAACGTCGATATTTGGACGAAAATTGGTATTTGAAGATTCTTGAATATGAGAAATTCAAATTGGATCTCAGATTTTTATTTTCCATGTATATAAATGTCATCTGTCACTTGGCCTTATGGTGTTTTATCGTAACGACTGTTTCGTTTTGTGAAAAGTGACGTGAGCAAAATCACTTTTCATTTATATGTGAGGTAGCCTCCAAATGCTAATGAAATAAATGATTCGATTTTCTGGTGTCGTGGGAGATGAACGTCTACCACGCGGGCAGAAAGTCAGGTTAATGTTAGTTTTTGTACAGCCGTTCCACGCGCATCGCAAAGTTATTAATTATTGTTGTGAAAGTTTTGGGCATTCGTGGTATCATTTCGAGCGAGACAATCCCGTTTGCCCACTGAAGGGGGGTCGAATTTGTGGCTATAGCCCCCGTTTACTGGTATATTATCCAGTATTTTGGATAAACCATGAAAAACAAGCAAGCAAGCAATGAAATAAATTCATTTAATAATAGAATGACAAATGAGTTACGGTATATTAGGTATAAGATAAGATACATGCATAAAATATGGATACATGTAAACATTCCTTGTGCTTTTTCATATATTTTCACTTGCAGCAGTCTGAACGTTAATTGAAAAATATCCCTTGCGGTTTCTAAATTGTTCTGCATTATCTCCGCCTGCAAATCAATAAGCGTTTACAATAAGATTGTCCCTATATGACCATAATGGCGCTTTCATCACAACAGATTCATTTCAAAAGCATACCTGGAGATTGAATCTTTATATGTGTACAGTCAATGCCACCAATAACATTCGGAAATCTGGCAATATCAAAAAATTCTCTTTTTGTTACTTGCAGTGCTTCCTCCGAAGAAGGCATTTCAATATATCTTCGTGATAAAGCTGCAATAGTTGTGGATACACGTTTGACTATTGTTGATACATGTATTCCACCAAAATCACCCACTGCTCTGAGCATATCCCCTGCAGCATAAAATCTAAGCACCATCAATAACTGCAACAAAGCTGTTGAAGAGAAATATTTTATTTACCGATTAGTAGGGTGCTATAATCTACCCTCTATCTGAGTAAATATATTGTCAACATTTTGCTTAGACAATCTGAATCTATTTAGAAATTATATGTCATTCCATTCATCATAATGATTAGGCCTAATTCTAAATTTGCGAGCGGCTCTTGGCATATCCACCAAATAAATGATTTCCTCTTCATTATCCGACATTACCTCTTCGAACACTTCAAAAATATTATCTTGAATGTAGTCCATTTTATAGTATTTCCATAGACATTATAATGAGTATTTCCAACTACAAAGTATAGCTTATTTCAAAACAAATTTTTAAGGTTAGACTCGATATTAAGATGTCAATTTCACTAACCTACTCAAACGTTTTCAATCCTTCAAACCATACCTGAGGTAGGGTTTGAGGTTTAAACTCGATGACGTCACTCAAGAGTTTAAACTGACATTATAATATCGAGCCTAAGCGGCACATCTTCCAGTGAAATAGGCGAATCTTCTTCAAGAAAATGACGATATCTCTCTCCGTTCAATCTTCCCGCAATAAGTAGTGGGCCTATGAAATAATCTCCAAGGATTTCTGCCCACACGTTAAGGAGAACTCTTCTTCTACGTAAGCTTCATCTCTACAGCTTCAGGGGACGAAGCTTCAATTGGTTCAAATCGTATCTGAGTGAAAGAACCTCTCAGCTTTTTGACAAATTAAGAGGTGTTCACAATTTTGGCAAAGAACACGACTATCTTATCGCAAGAACTCAAATTACCTTCATATAGCGGAGTAAAAATAGCTTAAAATCATGCATTATTTTGGAATCCTGGAGGACTCCATGGATTTTCCTAAAACCATCTGATATTACTTAGGAATTGCTTGTAGAAAAAAGTTCGTGCACTGCTTGTTTATTGTTTAAACAATGAAAAACAATTTTGTTAAGAACATTTTACCCAAATTGATGCTATAGGGGTTTTTGAGGTCGCTGAACCAGAATATGACATTGAGAAAACGATGGCGTAGCCAGTCGTAAAGGTAGATTTCATGAATGATAATTTACAGCTACTTATTTGTTATTTATGTGTACATCTAAAAGAAAAAAAAATCGGGTAAAATTTGTGAGAAAATAGCTCTATCAAACGACTTATAGTTTGCCGATATTGGGTATGGAAATGAAATATTGCGAATTTTTCAACAGCTGCCATTTTGGGACTATTGGACCATTTTCGAAATTAGCCGAGGTATTCATGAGAAGTATTTTTGTTTCATTCGTTTGAAAAATGTGGCCTCCACTCAACAAATTTCGTTATATCCCATATATAAAAGTTTCAATATCACATTTCAAACTAGCGTTTTTGAAGCATGGCCTCAAAATTCAAATTTGTAATTTTTTAAAATTATTCAATATTTTGAGTCCTGTATTTTTCGAAATACATTTTTTTTAATTGTCTTTTTTTTATTTTTCATGTTGAGAGTAATCTGTGAACATTTCAGATGTTTATCTTGAAAAAAAAAAAGACTTTAGACAGGATCATGCTGTAACGTAATTTCATTTACGTACTATTCCTATACATATTTTTTTCACTTTTATCAACATGACTTCTCGTTAGCTGCATTTTTCTTCTTTCAGTAAAATTTTTGTTATCTTAATTTAATCAATTAGATAAAAAGTTATAACAAATTTAGTGTAAAGCGCTCGTGGCTGTGTGCTCCTCCAGCGCTGCACTTCAGAGTCGCTGCCTCACATTTTTTTCTGCAGCTTACAGTTTTTATTTTAAAGAAAAATTTTATCTACCTTTTTGATGTACATTTTTCCATTTTTGCGAGTGGCACCATTATTTATTCATTTTTTTTTTATATTCAATATACAATGTAATTTGGCAACTTATTTGTTGAATAATTGATTAAGCACATACTTTACGGTTGGTAACTTTTTATATGTTGTTTCTTACATCATCACTAATGTACAGTAAAAAGTTCCCGCAGTCCCCTATTTTTCTGAAGCTAAAATCTAATATTATTCCACTACTAGTATATGTATAAATTAATTTGAATCTTCTCTGAACTTTTGCCCATTGGAATAATTTTCCAACTTGTAATAGTATTGTATCTAGTAACTACCAAGTCAAATAATTTTATTATTACTTTTATATTTATTTTTTATATTATATATATTTTGTATAAAATGTTTTCCATGAGATGACAGTCTTCTGACTAAAAGTAGGTATTGGAAAATTAAATATAGTGGATATTTTCTTCCAAAGAGCTATGGGACCCTCTGGGACGGTTCGGAATTCACTAGCCAAAATCAATATATCTTCATAGAATGAAAAGTCCACGCTTACTTTTGAAATTCATGTGTTTATTAAAAAGTGAAAATCATCCTAATCATAGTCATTAGCCTTATCGATCTTGGGAGTGGGCCTTGTTCTTCCGAACAACTGCTTGGTTTAGATCGCCCTCCTCCGATTATCTCATGCGGGGTGTTACTGAAAAATGAAAGAAAAGCATTTAGATTATTTTTTTCTCCCCTCATCTTTGTTAGTAGGGCTCACCTTTTCCGGCGAAGTCATCCTAAGATAGCTGGAAGCAGCCTAGACTGTTGCACACCAGGATTCATCGATTTCTCAACTTCATCAACAGAATTTATGATATCTACAATGAACTCTCTGAATTTGTTCATGTCAGAAGGTTGTTAGAGAGGTAATAGTCCGGCAGAGATGGGCAGTGAATGGCTTGGTAATAGTTTGTATCGGAAAGTTTAACAATGTCATCGGGGACATTTTCCAATCCTCACTATTTTCAAGTTAATTCATCATCTAGAGACATCAGTCCACTATCCTACCTTTTCTCATTCCTTCGTGGAAGTTTTCTTGATCCGAAAAAGGCCATTTGAGATGAAATCACTTTAAAAAATCGCCAGGTGGACCTCAAGAAAAATTTGATTTTTGACAGACAGATGTAAACATTGTAGTAAGTTTCGAGCATTTCATCTCATTTCATCTCATTTTCGCGTCAACTGTTCTGAGCGGGATCTTGTTCGTAGACTATAATCTTTGTTAACGATCAATTCACAATTTTTTGCATAAAGCAATGTTGACAGAAAAAGAAAATTCCAAAGGTTTGAAGTTTGTCATTTTGCGTGACACAAACAACAAACATTCCTTAACCGCGCCATCTACTAATGAAGTTCTAGGCAGAATTTAACGTTTTTCATTTGTTGTCCCCCAAAAATTCTAAACAAAATCGAATCAGTGAATACACCAGGGTTTTTAGACATCTTAGAATGAACTTACTAGCCTACTTGATACTTTCATTTTGAAAGAGTTCGCGAATCAATGGGAAGAAGTTTGGATGCATCGATTAATTTAAATCAAAATATCTCGAAAACGGCTGCTTGTATCGACTTTTGAAAAGCATACTTTTTTGACGTAAAAATTATAGAGGAATAGATTTTTTTTCTAGAAAATGTGATACATACGTGCACAACAAAGTTGTGACTCCTCAAAAAAGACAAAGATCTGTAGGCGTCCCCTACAATTAAGGGCCAAACTAAGATCAAATTTGAATTGATCTTATTGAAAAATCCCCAAATACCAATTTTCGTCCAAATATCGACATTATTTTTAAAAAAATTTACGAAATACCAAAATAAATTATTAACACCTTGTATATCAAAAATGAAGGCCTCGCGCTATCGATATTTTCTCTCAAGCCGTTGCTCTAGAAACAAATCGTCATCAGCAGAACGCCTCCGTGTGGTGAATTCCAGAGATTGAACCTTGTATGTCTCATTATTCAACTAAATGAGATGATTCCACCTAGTGATTTTCCTAGAGCGTGCTTTCTCGAGAGACTGATTTCGGATGAACATCCCGATAAAAACGAGAGTCAAACCGGTATCTCCGAGAGAAAGGGAGAATGTGGAATTGGGAAATGTCTTTGACGTGTTTGAATTGCAATAAAACCTTCTCGTTCCCGAAGAGGGTCGGTGATTAACATCGGAAATGAATTCGTTTGACTAGCAGGTAACTTATATAATCAGCATTTTGGGGGTAGATATTTGTTCCCGAATACACCGCTCACTGATTCGTAGCAGAGGTTAGAACGGAACACTGGTGGGAAGTGGAAATGCCAAAGAATATTAGTGTGTCCTAGCCACTTCTTCGATAAATATTCAGGGTCTAAACTAATTTGTCGCACTATCGCTGACGGTTGATAGTCCATAAGAAAATAAAAAGATGTTTCCTCTGAAATAATCATAGAGTTCATAATAAGCTGAAAAAATTATCTACCACAATTTCGCTATCAGGCTATCGCTGGATTCAATTCAATTTATTCATATATCGATACATCTACAGGCATTTCTTGAAATAGAGAGTTTAGAAATTATTAACATGGATTCACCTACTCGGAAAAAAATATTGGACCTGATATTAATGATCACTAATGATTGACTGCAAAATAATTGTGCCAACGTATTTTTCCTTGAGGCAATGACCAAACATAATGAAAATCACTCCATTTGTGTGATCAAATAATCAACGAAATCATTACAATAACGTAATTTCATGATTAATGTTATGAAGAAATCATTTCCACCATGAAAATTTGCCTTATAACAAGGAAACAAATGCGTTGCGCAAACGAACATGAGTTTATTAAACTACGTACCGTTAATCATCATACTTCCTTGTAACAATACAATCAGGTATGCTTCAATACTCAATTGGGATGGCCTCATTTTATCAATGCTTGGAAACACTACCCAATACACCCATTTAATGATATAAGTACTCAATTCATCGATCAATTATTCTCAACATCACCCAATACACTTGTTCTTGTTGTCAATGTCCGAGTGCCTTGTGTGAATGTTGAGATTCAACTCCACCATGTTACGCCACTGGCTTATTCTAGAATTATTGAAAACAAAATCATACCCAGCCACCTTGATGGTGACCAATTCTCTATTAATTGGCAGTTATGCGCTGAAATAATACAAGATATTTTGAGTCAATCAATCTACCTTGTACTACTTCCGTTAGGATTTGCCCGAAAGAACTTCTAGAATATACAGAGCATTGTAAATCAGAAAAACTTGCAACATGGAAATTTACTCGGAGCAGTTACAAGTATTTTTCCTCACCCTGTAGGTTGTTGGAACGTGGGTTGTTCATCTGTGATTAAAATTTACAGGTCTCAGACACTTCAGGATATAGTTTGAAATAATGCACCTGAAGATGTAATAGCAATTGTTTATAATAAAATATAAAATTAACTACAGTCATGTTCATTTGACAAAAAAAATAAGCAACAAGTAAGTTTAAACAATAAGCGACAAAATTTATGTTAACTGGTCAACTGTTTTCATCATATTCTTTTCTAAATAGTCCGTAATACATGTGAGGATTGGACATAACAAAATAGTAGTTTTTAGTAAATAGTACCTGTAAAATCCATGAATTGAATATTCATAACATGGGGAAGAATATATTGGAGTGATCACATTACCAGTTTATAGTGGTCAAATTAGATCAGAGTGATTATATATTTCTGTATTTTTTCACCTTTGAAAAACCAGAAACAGAAAGTAGTAGTCTCTTCATACCAGTTGTTATAACACAAATTGACTTATTTTTCAGATGGAAGAGATGCAGCAATTCTGTGGGCCCTTCACTGGTTTTTGTTCCCAATAAAGTTATTGAAAAGGAGATACATGGAAAATCTCAAACGACCAAGTTCACCATACGTGATTCGCAGTTATCATTTTTGTATACAGGCAAAACTCTTACTCAAAAAAACTCATTTTGTGTGAATATCTGCAGAAAACTCAAAGTATTCCTGAATGAAGATACAGATATGAAATAATTTTGTTTATAGGAAAATAGCATTTTTTCACAAAATAAAATTTAAAGGTATCATTGATCTAGTTGAAATAAGCAGATTATCTTAATATGAATTCATTTCTTATTGCAGAATTTTAGAAACCAAAATTTTCTTGACTGAAAATATATTTCATGGCTGGGGTGCGAAACTGGGAACGGGGGATTCTCTATGAAAATAAATAAGTGCTGGCCCCCGATATGTGAAACTCAGTAAAATATTTCTGTATATTGGGTGCTCTCATCTGATATTAATCACATTTCCTGGTTGAAATCATTAAACTGAAAAGGGTCTGATTTTTTCTGTGTTTTTGTCGTAAAATCGCTATTTTTTCTGAAAGTTCGGTGAATAATTTTGAAATGGAATTCTGATTATATTTCCAGTATCCTACATTCTTGAAGGCCACTATGGCAACATGTTACTTCATTATTAAAATGGTGCTCTCTAAATATAATAACATTGTTCTCTATTGTATATCAATGGAAACTTACAGGGAGTTACAAAATAAAACAAACTTTGCTTCTTTTAGCTTCATCAATGGAAACTTACAGGGAGTTACAAAATAAAACAAACTTTACTTCTTTTACCTTAATACCCCCTATCCGATTGGGAAAGACCTATTCATTTTCCAAGAGGAATCCTCAGTTTGTTTTGCACCCTAGTTACGAAACACCCTGTATTCTAAGGCGCCCAGGATAATGTTATGCAGCCAATAATTGAATGGATGTTTACTGGTGATCAAAAGATGTAATCTCATTGATATAATATGCCTTTGAATCATCGTAATGAGGAATAAAGTTGGTTGGTTGATGCGCAAAAAACATTAATGTTAATACACTCTTGTGAATGAACAATGAACTCTAGGTTATAGAATGATCATTGTCGGTCATGAAAGAACGTCCCTAATCGTTAAAATAATTCTATTAAACATTGTACCAATGCCAATTAGAGATTAAATATTAAATATTTTATTCCATTTCCAAGTATTGTTTCGTTCCAGAACGCAATGCTTGTATAATTTTCAAAGCTTCAGCCCAAAGGTATTCATATATGGTTTGTTTAATTCCCTTTTGTTATGTCTTGTTTTTGACAGGGTTTTTGTTTTATCAAAGTCTCTGAAAGTATACCTGTAACGCCCAACAACATTTCCAATGAAAAAACGGTTTGCCGTTTTGTAATGTTACTAATGCGCGTATTAAAAATTATGTAATCATTTCTAATCGATGAAGTCATTGTACAAAGTGTGGGTAATTTATTTTGAACATAGCGATAATATACTAATGATGTGGATAATACCATATTGATTAGTTGGAAAAATTAACTCCAACAAAGTGGTTAATAAGATAAATAAAATGTATGTTTTGTAACTCCTGGTTGACAAATTTACTCAAACAGAACTCGGAAGCGGTGAAATGTTCAAAATGTCTTATGCGGAATATCTCAAAATATATATGGGGCAGGTAGGACAATATCACGAAACTGGGATAGCGGAACCTAAACCGACGATTACTTTCTACGTGTGTTTCGGTTATTCACCTATTCGGAGATTCATATTCATAGATTCTTAGACACAAGTTTTCTTGGTTGATGAAAACCTCCTCAATTTCCGACACCTATCATATAGGCATGTTAATACATCTGAGTCCCTCGTGATGGGGATGATAAAGTTCAAATATTCCGGTTATCTGTTCCGCATTATGGTTCATTTCCATTTCACAGTTTATGCCTGGTAGATATCGAATGGTTCACGGTTGGATACATCAGAATGCTCCCACACAAACAGATATCAGATACAATTGGGAAAATGCAATCGCAAGAATACTCTGCAGTAGGTATCAAATTTCGCTATACAGTGCGGTCCATAGGTAATAGGTATGGAATAAATACATTTTTAGCGTTATTATGTATTTGTTCAAAACAACCTGAAACAGGTCGATTTCTATTGCCAATTTGACAATTTACAGTATGAAAATATTACCACTTTCTTGCACCCCCTCTGAATTATGAGCACCCCCTCAAAAAATTTAAATGAGAAGGGGGGTCGTGTGGCACCTTGTTCGAAAAGGATTTTCATTCTCTGTTCAGCAATATTAGGTTTTTCGAATTTGGTGCAATCATAACTGAGAACATTGATTTTGAAAATGTAAAATTTTGATACTTAACGTAGAATGAAGGAAATAATGTCACATAATGTAACTATTTTTCAATTTATTTTACAATCAAATTAATTGTTCAAAATGACCACCATTCACTTCTTGACAATAAGCAAGTCGATCTTGGCATTCTAGTACAATATTTTGTAGGACCTCAGGGGTTATGTTGTTAATTTCTTCCGTTATCCTAACTTTTAAATCTGCAATATTGTCTGGTCTATTCAAATGTACTTTTGATTTTGAATTAACCCATAAGAAATAATCGAGAGGAGTCGAATCGGGGGATCTAGGCGGCCATTCAATCGTTCCACGTCTTCCAATCCACCTATTGGAAAATACTTCGTTCAAATAATCTCTAACAGTTCGTTTTTAATATGGTGGAGCTCCGTCTTGTTGGTACAAAATTGATCTATCTATTGCATTTGGATCATTAACATCAGGAAAAGTATTTTTAATGTAGGCTGTAAAAAGTTCAAAAAATCGAGATATACCTAACCATTAATTGTGCCTTCAAAATTTTGTTGTTAATGATACCAGTCCAAACGTTCACTTCTTTAGGATATTGTGCGTGAGCCTCACACATCCAATGAGGATTTCCTCTGCTCCAATATCTACAGTTTTGTCTATTAACCGTTTCATTCAAATGAAAAGTAGCTTCACCAGAAAAGACAATTTTGTTCATGAACTGCAAATCTGCTTCCATTCTGTCCATCATCAGTTCACAGAATTGTTGCCTTCTATCAGGATCATCCTCATTTAACTCCTAAACCAACTGAACTTTATAAGGATGGTATTTTTCCTTATGTAAAGCTCTCAATATTGAAATTCTTTTGATAGTTCTAACAACCATTCAAATTTTGTCATTTTGTGTCATATGAAACAATTTCACCCAATCATGTCAACATTACACTGATAATTGCATTCAGTGCAATTATCAACCACTATGACAACACGATGGAGTTTGACAACTTCATTCCAAATAAATTTCAAAATGTCACGTTTTGGCAATGCGAATGTTCAAAGTATAAATGCGCTGATCCAAGAAAACATTCCCAGAAATACAACCTACAGTCACAAATATATTTGGGGAATATTCATGGAATTTTGCTGCGAACGAGAATATGAATTAAATGAATATAGAAGCTTAGATGAATTGGCGTTGAAACTAAAAGATTGGGCGGTCAATATGAGAAAGAAAGACGGGACCGAATTTGAAGAAGCAATGGTGGAGACAATGTGGAACGTTTCGTGCAAACTTTTGCAAGAAAAGTACTATAATGACTATAATATTATGATTGACCCGTTTAACAATATAGTATTTGAACCAGCCCGAGATGCCCGCGATGCAATCAGGAAGAAACTACAAGCAGATCCATGTAAGTCCAGTTTAGTTTCGTTAAATTTGTCTGAAGTTAACAAAATAATAATGCTATGGAATGGTTGGTTTCAAATAGTGAAAGACAAAGCTGCCCTGTACGTCTTTTTCATAAACTGTTCTTAAAACCAAATCGACACTGGAAAAATGAAACTGACAAATGGTACGATAATGTACCTGTTGGAAGAAACACAATAAATGGATGGACTAAATATGCTGCTGAGGCAATTGGCTTGAATGTAAAGGACAAAAAGATAACAAACCACTCGAATAGATCAACAAACTGCTGATAGCGCATTGGCAGAAAGTGGTGTAGAAGAACAACAATTGCTGAAAATTACTGGTCTTAGCAATCAAAATTCTATAAAACCATACTTAAATCTCGATCAAGAACACCACAACAAGATCATAAATATGCGTGGTAATAGATCTTCTATAGTAGAGAACAGCAACGAATCTAATGTTAAGTTAAATTTTAATAATTGTACTTTTACTAACTGTACTTTTAATAAATAAATGTTTCATTGTGTTGAGTTATAAATTTTTTAGTCAAAAAATTTTCCGCCGAATATCCCTCGGACATTGACGAATGCCTCATAATTTTATGACAAATTTCTCAAGCTCGTTGCTCGTTACCAAGGAACGAGCTTTCGATTGTCATAAAATTATCTCGTCTATTATCAATGTCCTAGGAATATTACTACTGATAATTTACTTACATCATTGTCGGCGGCAAGTTGTCTACTTGTCATATGCGGATTTTCCTCAATCGCTAACAGTACATCTAACTTTTTTCCTCATCCAATTTAATATTTCGACCTGGTTTTTGAATAGTTTGTACATGTCCAGTTTCACGAAATTTTGTTTCTATTTCGCTATATGTAGACTGTGAGACGTGTTGACCAGGGTATTTATTATTAAACATTTCACAAACTTCCTTTTGAGTTCTTGTTTTATTACCGCATCCAATCATAATTAAAATGTCTATTCTTTGAGCCATAGATAAATCAAATACACACACAAATATTTTTCAATACACTGACGTGTGTCAGCAACTTATAAATATCAAAATAACAGTAGCATACTAGATTGATATTACATTATTTTTGTGGGACGACTTTTTCCTGATGTTGAGCAAAACAGATAAGAAAATACCTGATTATTTCTTATGGGGTTATTTAAAATCAAAAGTATATTTCAATAGACCAGACAATATTGCAGATTTAAAAGTTAGGATAACGGAAGAAATTTACAACATAACCCCTGAGGTCCTACCAAATGTTGTACGAGAATTCCAAGATCGACTTGCTTATTGTCAAGAAATGAATGGTGGTCATTTTGAACATTTAATTTAATTGTAAAATGAATTGAAAAATACTTCCTAAACATTATGTGACATTATTTCCTCCATTCTACGTAAAGTATCAAAATTATACATTTTCAAAATAAATTTTCTCAGTTATGATTGCACCAAATTTGAAAAACTTAATATTGCTGAACAGAGATTGAAAATCTCTTTCGAACAAGGAGCCACACGACCCTCATTCTCATTTGAAAATTTTGAGGTGTTCTCATAATTCGGAGGGTGCAAGGGGGTGATATTTTCAAACTGTAAATTATCAAATTGACAATAGAAATCGACCTGTTTCAGGTTTTTCCAAACAATTACATAATAACGCTAAAACTGAATTTATTCCATTCCTATGGACCGCACTGTGTATATTCCAAGTCGCAAGCAGATAATTCCTACGGTAAAGTATCTTTCCTTCGTTTACATTCGTGAAGTTGGAATTTTGGAGATGGTAATAAGATTGTTTGTGTATGAACTTTATACATAATTCTAATACGAGGGAAAGCTAATTTTTACCGGCATTCTACGCAAAAAACCATGTTGCCGTATTTGTCCCCAAATGTATGTTTGAATTTGAATATCCAATGATAAAAACCGAATGGCGCGGTATGAAATTCAACACACACATTAGCATTATTTTCTTTTTTTTAGTTTTTCTTCATGCAGCTGTATCTTTGCCAAAACTCAACGGATTTTGATTGGCCGAGGAAGATTTGAAAGCTGATTCCTTTTGGTTTCTGTGTCATCTATTGGGAAAAAATATCACTCACCACTGGAACTATAATAAAAACTTTTTAACAAAAAATTAAACCGACGAAATACGGAACTGAAAAGTAAAAAATAAAATAAATCTTCTTAGTCTCAGTAACTAAGCTCCTAACTAATGAAAGTAACTAATTATGAGTCGGCGCCAAACAAACAAGCAAATGAATTAGGTAAGGCGTAAAATGATGACATCAAGTTGCGCGGTGACATTCTGATAATTTTTTTGAAGCAATTTAATGATGTTCGTTGATTGTTCGTTTGGCGCCGACTCAAAATTAGTTACTTTCATAAGTGTAGGAGCTTAGTTATTGAGACTAAGAAGATTTATTTTATTTTTTACTTTTCAGTTCCGTATTTCGTCGGTCTAATTTTTTGTTAAACAGTTTTAATTTTTCAATTTTTTGTGGCTGAAATCTACTAATTACTACCTTCTTGTTTTTTGATTACTTCCAAAATACTTACTTACTCACCTTACTTCAACTATTACCAGTTAAATAATATGATTATCTACTTTTACTATTTGTTGTAATATAAATTATTTTTGTTGTTCTGGTTAGTTTATTTCATTACTTTGTATATCATTCCATCCTCTCATAGAATATGATTTTGACGGAAGTGGAACAAAAATAATGTCAGTAGCGATCTGTCATTGTCAACTACGTATGTGTGTGCGAAGATATTCACAAGTAAAAAATCAGTTACCCCCTATTTTTCCACCCGTGAGGGTGGATAATTTCATTCGAAATCCAAACATAAAGTATACCCTTTCTATTAAATGAAGAATCATCCAAATCGAAGAACCCAGTACAAAGTTATGCCTGATAGAATCGGTTAACGGACCAGAATTCAGAGGGTGAGTGATCAATATCCTTCATTTTGCTACCCTTAGGGGTGGATTTAATTTTTTAAATCCAAATGGGACCTCCTTCAAAGTACACCCTATCCACTGAAAAAAGAATTATCAAAATCGGACGCCTCAGTAAAAAGTTATGCGTGACTATACATAAAAAAAAATTATGGTAAAAAAAAAATATACGCGTCGAATAGAGAGCCTCCTCCTTTTTGGTTTCGTCGGTTAAAAATAGGAAAGAATCTCAAAGTTTTATGCTTGATTTTATTGAGTTTTCACTTACTATCTTTCGAATTTACTCATTTCTTTGTATTTAGCCCTCTTGGCGCCTTTTCATGTGTCTCCACAAAATGAAAGTTTCAATCATGTATACAATAATGGCTAGAAAGTTAGAAAAAGAATGTAAAATATAATGAAAATATTGACACGTCAAGCCCTGTTTTTTCCTCAGCCCTGATTTTGTCAATTAAAATGTCAATACCATTAAATTTTTGCAAAAAACCAATTTACACAGCTGATTTTTGAAAAAAAATGAGGCGTTACATGGATGCCACTGGTCTGGACAAAAAAATACGACCATTTGGACCTCGTATCTCTAAGGTAGTGTTTCTTGTTTTTCTAAAAGTCACAATGCTACAAAAATATTTAGTTGTCGCGATGATTGTATTATTCAATCAATGATTGTAATTTCTGATAATAAATTATTACTTTCTTAAATAATGCAATTAAACACAAAAATTGATGTAACACTTTTGTGCGTGGCCGCTTTACCTGGTTTGTGTTAGCTCCGCGGAATCCAAACAAATCGAACGTAATAAAAGTCATTTATTTCTGATGATTCAGCCTACCAAACACATGAATAATTAATGCATCCCCGATTGAGAAAGCAATAAGAATATTCAATCAAAACAAACACAATTTGAACATATTAACATCGTCAAGAAATAACCTAAACAAACATCTCCCCTTTTTTGTTAAGGAGAGATACCGTAGATTACTTTCTTTGAACAGTACTTATAAAGGAAACCATACACCGATTTCAAATAGAATAAACTGTTTCTACCTAAAATGTCAATCACGAATGAAAATATCCTGGAAGAGATAAGAAAAAATAGGCATGAATTAAAATCATTAATTGAAGCAGTGGAAGTAAGACTAACATTGAAATTAGAAGACTTAAACCAACGTCTCAACAAATTAGAACAAGAAAACGACATAATCACGAACAACATTAAAAGATTGGAAAGAAAATCCAAAAAATCCATTCAGCCAAAACGATGGTCTTAATGATAATATATAAATTATATCTAGCATAATTAATTTCTCAGAAGTGAAATTGTTAAGGTTTAATTTCACGATCGGAAAAACTGACATATCACTAACTGCATCATACAGAGTTCCCTCCTCAAATACAGTACAATATACACTTGATCTGGAAAATTATTATACTTCAGAAAAAAAGTGAGATTTCGGGATATCAATATAGATCTATCCAACACTCATAATAGAGAAGTCAATAATTACATTTCCATATTCGCTAAACTGGGCTTCTTCTCAAAAATAGACAATCTAACCAGAGGAACAGGTAATAGTTCAAGCATTATTGATCATTAATTCATCAGAAAAGCTAAGAAACATATAAGAGATAACCCCAAATTGAAATCATACATTATCAATACACATATAACGCATCACTACCCTCTTTTCCTTACAATCAATACAACAGGTCATTCCGAACAAATTAAAAATCCTTCAACACCCTCCATGATAATCGACTATACTAAATTGAACACAATATTATCAACTGAAAAATGGGAAAATACAATGAATTCTAACAACCCGAAAAATGCTTATTACTGTTTCATAACTAAATTTAAAAATAATATAACTTTCAGCTTAACGATATTACAATTCAAGAATAAAAAAGCAACAAAATTGAAACCCTGTCTAATAAACTCAATAAGATGTAGAGATAATCTAAAGATGGAACTAAATAAAGAACATTCTCAAGAAAAATACATCAAATATAAAAAATATAGGAATACGCTCCATAATCTAATTCGAAAAACAAAAAATGAATTCTATAAAAATAAAATGGAATTGGCAGAAATGATCCAAAGAAAAGGCCATCATAAACGAAGTTACAATGTTAAAAAAAAATTGGACAGATTAACCCATTATTGATAATGATAATATGATTATCACCGAACTTCCAAACAAAGTAAATTATTTCAATACATTATTTGCGAATATAGGTACAGATATGGCAATGAAAATTGAAAAACGTGATGCTTAACCTGAGATGTCAAACACTTGGGAGAATAATTTCTATATTTCTGCAACCTGTTAGTGAAAACGAATTAATTTCAGTAATATCTTCTCTGAATAATAAATCTGTAGCCGGTGCTGATAGAATATTAGTGAAAACTATAAAAAACATACATTTACACATTCTCCTTCCTATTAGACATATCATAGCGCGTGGAAAGAGTTTTCAACCACACCCATCTTCAAATCGGGTAATAATTTTTTTTTACATACTACAGGCCCATAACAGTTATCAATAATTTGGCGAAAGTATTCGAAAAATGTCTCAAAAATAGAATGATGGACTTTCTTGAGGCTCACCACATTCTCAATGACAGCCAGTTTGGCTTTCGAAATAACTTATCAACAGAAAGCGCTGAATTTATAGATTTGGTTGGTTGGTTGGATTTTGTTGTATTTCAAAGCATTCGACACTGTTAACCATGATATTTTACTTGACAAATTATTTGAGGTAGGTATAGGCTACAAAGTGTACTAATAGGCAATGTCGGTAGTGAGTTGCTACCAGTGACTATGGGTGTTCCTCAGGGCACAGTTTTGGGTCCACTTCTCTTTTTGATGTATATAAATACCATCACAAAGATAAAATCCGTGAAAGCATCCATAATCTCTTATGCTGATGACACCGTCATCTGTTCAGCTACCTCTTGGAAAGAAGTTTACGCTACATCAGAATCAAATCTAACTAAAATTAAGCATTGGCTGGATTATAACTTACTTAGTTTGAATATTACAAAAACTCATTTTATAACTATCTCCTCTTCACAAAAGGCCTACCTGATAAATCAACTATCATATTACATGGGTTACAATGAAGTGGAAATGGTTCATCTTGCAACTGCACCTAAACATATCCTGAGGCTATTGGATTCTGTCCAAAAAAGGGTAATTCGTCTCGTCGGTGATGCCTCGCTTACAAACTCGCTCACTTGTCTGGAACACCGTAGAAAATTTGGCGATTTGTCTCTATTTTATAGATATTTTCATGGGCGATGCTCTTCTGAAATATCAACAATCGTTCCTGCTTTGGCAGTCTCTTCGAGACTAACCCGTCAAGTTCAGTCATCACACCCCTTCGTGGTCACTTTGGAGACCTGCAGAACATCACTTTCCAAAGACTCGTTCATCCAACGAACAGCGAGGCTTTGGCTTTGCCTAGGGAGGTGTTCCCCGAGGCATACAACCTCCAGAAATTTAAGAAGAACACCAACTCCTACCTTCTTTTCCTTGGTTCCCACGATGTTCTCTGAACATTACAGGATATCCCTTTTCGTGGGAACCAGAACAAAAAAAAAAATATCCTGGTTCGATTCTAGATGAGCATCTCAAATGGACTGACCATGTCGAGCATGTGAATAAAAGACTGAAAAAACTCATATGTAAGTTCTACCAACTTATAGAAATTCTGAACAAAAAAAACTTCTAGTATTTAATGCTCTGGCAGAATCTATCCTAAAATACTGTATTATAGCTTGGGGTGGAATATATGAAACGTCTCTTCATAACTTGGAAACGACCCAGAATACTTCAATACTGGAACCCTATATCACGAGTCGCGTTTATTTTGTGTAAGGGAATTTTTTATTCTCCAAAGTTCATTATGGATATTTAAAAATCCATTCCCTATTATATTCCACACTCACAACACACGACATTCATAAAATCTCTTCGTTGAAATACCACTGTGCAAAAAACACACTACGGCCCAAAATTTTATAACATTTTACCCATTAATCTAAAAAACTATAAAAACAATAAAATAAACAAACTTAAACTTAAAACCTTCATAAACAAAATTTCCAAAATTTCATAAAAATAATGAATTAATAAACATGTAAATGGGAAGGAAGTTTCACTCTCCACGAACAATAATGAGGATTGATAATTTATGTATCTTTTCAATTTCATTTGAATGTTTCAGCTGATCAGCTGTATCAGATTTTTCCTTCCATTTCACTCTCAATCTCACATTGTAATATTTCAAAGATTTTTTATGTTATATTTTAAACTATATAGAATTGTAAGTAATAACAAGTTTTCATATCTTAAATTCGAGTTCCACAACACAAGCATTTTGAAGTTCTCCTTATACAGATAATTCCAAACTATATCTCATGAATATTCACAATTTTATTTGTTTTTATCACATTTGTATTTCCAAACTTTATAATATATTTGATTTGATTTGATTTGATACTTGTATATTGAAATTTTCTCAACCCACAAACAGCAATGTACTCTTGGGACCGGTCGTTTTTATTTGCCATAACGTTAGCATAGCACCCGCTCGGCGTGAAACTAAATGTTGCTATGTGTCATTATCCTGATACCTGGCGGTCCCAAGAGTACGTTGAAGGGGGGCTGGCTCATTTAAATAGCATGCGGTGCTCAACGGGTTAACAAAAAGATCAAAATGGTAATTTATCATATGAGTGTCTTATGAGACGTATAAAACACGGAAGAAAAGCAACCCATGAGCCCAGCTCGAGTGTTTGCTTTTCTTGGATGCACAAGAGTGTATAAAATTTCATTTCTAATTCATTTTCTTAACCAGCTACTCAACATCCCCCTTTTCTTATATCAGTATACTTCCTGGATACACTTTTTCTAACACATCCACCTCAAAATTACCCTTTGCAGAACATTGGTATTTGAAATTTTATACCTGAACGAATTCACTTTCTTTGATTTTAACAAGAGCGGAAAGCCAAAAATATTCCCTTGACTAAGGAGAACCAAAAAGGACGAGTAGAAAAAACATTTTGGATATTGTCGCAGATGACCCAATGGTGAGTACACGGTCTGTAGCTCTTTTACAATGCTCCATACACTGGGAATAATCATTTTTTCAGAAAACATGCTCGCTCTACAGATGAAACAATTTCTCCTAATAAAAAAATTAAAGTTGTGGAGCGCATTAAATTCTATCAAACTTTTTTTCAATCCTCCAACAGCCACCATTTTGAAACTACTGGAACGATTTGGTTCTTCTTCGAACCTATCCGTTACATTGATACAAAATATTTTTTACAGATTTTGTTCCAATCGGAACTCACTATTTTCAGAGAGTATGAAGTCTGTCTGTCTGTCAAAAAAATATGGTTGTCTTCTTTTCAGATTTCTGTAACAAACATTAGTGATAGACATATTTACTTGCACACACTTTTCAGATGTCACGTATCCAGAGAAAAATTTCGGGAGGGGTTTGGTTCTAAAGTAAATAATGCACTTATTCCAGATATAGTTTACAGATTTCGGGGGGGAAGGGATAACCCCCCTAACCCCTTTCCTGGGTACGGCCTTGCCTCTCACGTAAGCTAGGCCCTATTCTAATATTCTTCTTGAAGTTGATTGATGTCTCTTAATGATAGTAATGAAGCAATAAGGTATTGAAGATGGAGAGCTTTAATTGCGATCACGTAAACAGACGTGAGTTCATTCTTCCATATTTCGATCGATTATTAACTGGCGAAGTACAAGGGTGATATCATGTGTGCTTTAAAAAATAAGTTGTCAACATTCGAAAAAAATCATCGGGAATCATTGAGGGGTTTAACAAAAACTTTGTGTGCATTTGGAGGACTATAGTAGCAATCTTTCATTTCATCAATATTTTCCCAAAACACAAAAATATAATCAGTTCGATATACAGGGTGTTTCTTAAGTACGTGTAGAAAATTCAGGGAATATATATAACATCTACCTGCCCACTGCTATCCAAAGTACTAGCTAGAGATTGAGTTAGGCATACTAAATTAGTGATAGTAGATCGTCCGCTCATGAAACCATGCTGATTTTCAATGATTTGTGAGTTGACATGTGCAGATAAAAATTCATGAAGGACCATTTCAAATAACTTACTAAAATTACATAAAATAATAATTGGCCTATAATTTTCGAAATTACACATATCCCCTTTTTTAAGTACAGGACATACTTTTGCAGTTTTCCATGAATCGAGAAAAATATTTGTTCGAAGAGATCAATTAAAAATTACTGCCAACGGTTTTGCGAATATCATTGCACAATCTCTAATTAAAAAAGACGGTATACTGTCAGGACCAATTGTCATTTTAGGTTTGAATCTTTTCAACGCCTTCAGAACAAGATCTTCAGATATGACTGGGGTGGATAAAGTGGGTGAGTTGTGAGGAACCTCATCTGATTTGTAAATTGTTGAGGTTATGAAAGATGATTGGAAAAAATTCGCGAATGCATTCAAGATATCCAGGGGTTGATTCAGTTCATTATCATTGAAGATCATTGAGCTTGGGAGACTGAATTTATTCTCCATAGTATTCATATAGGACCAACACGATTTTGGATTGTTCTGCAATTCGTGTTCAGTAGTTCTTACAAAATTCGAATGAGATATTGATATGTCCCTCTTGATAGTGAATCTCAGAGTTTTAAATTCATTATAGTAATCCGGATCACCAGAGCTTTGATATGATTTCAAAAGTTTCTTTTTCTCTTGTATATTCCTTATCATCTTCCCAGTAAACCCGGGTGGATAAGAAGAATTTGTAACCTTTTTTTGGGAACATTTTTTGATATTACATAATCCAGCTTAGAATATAGTTGAGTACAAGCAGAGTCGATATCTACAATTCTGGAGGATTTGGCATTGCAATATAAGCGGGTCGCACGGGAGAGATGAACAGTTTTTCAATTTTGTTCTGCAGAGAAACAAAGTAATTCATATTAGTCTAGTCAAGGCGAATTTTGATTTAGTATGTTCGAATATTGAATTGTCAGAACGTATTTTTGTTGTATTTCAATAAACGAACCCAACAATATTGCCTAATAACAGCCTTCGTATAAATCTTGGGTAGGGATTGAATGGACTATACACTGTCAAGTCACGCAAATTGACGTGAGCTCATTGGATTCATGATATTAATGTATACACGGCCTAATAAATAATCTTGCTCGGCTACTAGCGCGTCCTGTCAGTACAATTGAATTATTGGCATCAGTTTCTCCGATGGATCGTGTCGGTAAAGTTATGTCAGCGATTGAGCGCGAAGAAGTGCCAACTTCAAGTGTTCTATTCGGAAATCGTTCAGTTCTCTTCTCTACTGTGGGAAAAACTCAGTAGTGCGTTAAGGATTCGTTCCCGCAGGATCGAAGGTACTTCATATATCTTTTTTTAAACTCGAAAATCCAACGCTTCACCCCTCTTATCTGATATAAAGACTGTTCTAACTCGTTACTAAAAGCTCTCTCTTTCGATACTCTTCTTTTTTAATGATATTTTGACAATGCTGGAACAACTCAACAGATTGCTATATTGTGCAGAAGTTCTCTGAAAATTATGTCTTTTCGAAAGCCTGGTTGTTTTTTGTCATTCATAGAATCTATATTCTATATAATTCATTGAAACTATAAACTAAATAGAGGCTTCAAAAACACAAAACCGATATTTTTTTCGCGGAAAACATAATTAATATGACCTTCCGAAGATCCAAAAAAGGCAATATTAAAACATGTGTTATCTATTTTAGGCCAGTGGAGATAGACATGATTTTCACAAGATTTGATAATAATTACAAAACTTTTAAAATGTCAGTAGAGATATTGAGTCTGATTTTGCAACCCTTTTTTCTAAACGGAAGATGTTGAATATCAGGATTTAATGAATTGTCACATTATTAGCGCGGAAAATTTTGTTAATCCTAAATTTTTTATGAAAATTCAAAAAGTTCTGCAAACTCGAAAAAATCACTAAAATAAAGTTCTTGATTGGTAACCTCTTGCGTCAAACAGAAAATAATTTTTTTCATGAAATTGTTTTTATTTTATTAAAATAAGTATTGGAATTATTACAAAAGTTTCAAATAATGGTTGCAAGTGGAGATGTCCTGACGTACAATGTTTTCATTAATTTGCAACCTCGTCTGCAACACACGAAAATGAGGTAAAATCAAAAGAAAATACTTTCGTATTTGCACTCTACCAAAAAATAGCAGAAGTTCTGCAAATCGGACAGACAACTCATTTTATCAATATAACAGCAGTATAACAATTTGCAAACTATGTTACAATGCAAAATATTAGGAATTAAAAAAAAAATATTTTTCTAGCCTGTGTTATCTTAATAATAAATATTTTTATATACCTAATAAATGACATTTATTGTTGAAAAGGGAAACATTCTCAATTAGATATTGATAAAAAGATTTTTCTGTGAATTGAAAAATCCACGATAAAAATGAAGTTATTTTTTGTGAATGTCTAACAGAAAACAACTACTTTTCCGGCTAAAGCCACGCTGGACATTGAACTACATCTGATAGATATTCTGAAAAGACCCTAACTCTGATTTTATGAACATCCTGTTCATATTTTCAACAAATCGACATTTATTGTGTTACCAAGTTAACTATCGACCAAGAAGAAGCTCTTCAACGGTAGGTGAGATCATTCAATGTTGAAAGCTAACGTTTTCGATATGAATTCATAACATCATATTGCAATTGGAAATTCGCATAAAAAATCATCTAAGTACGTTTGTTGGAGGATCGAGAATCTTTCGACACGTTTTCATAATTTCCTTGATTCATTAAAAAATGGAAGAAATATTGAAATTTTAAAAACACTCGTAAAGTTGTACATAAGTACGATTAACCTACAACCGTGTCACGTTACAGTGTTTTTCGACACTTTATTTTCAAAATTTTTATAAATCAAGAAAATGATTCTTACGTGTCGATTCAATGGAAATTTTCATGCGAAACCACAATTGGAGTAAGAAAGTCGAGTGGAAAGGAAAATACATACCTATAAAAATTAAATTTGAGATGAAATATCCATCTCACAATTTTTTATTTTACAGCAACGTTTCTGTTTGATGATGAAAATTATGTACTTGCGAGATTTACAATCGATAACGTTTTGATATCCTTATTTCCATAGAGCATTGATTATTCATTTTGAAATATCTTCGATTGCTATAAAGTGACAAGTGAAAATTGTAAATGAAGAATAAACAATTGCATGTCGTTTCTAATGCGATAAAAAATTTATATCTTCCAATGAATAGTCTTTTAGCAAAATTTTGTACTCTTTCGATTGTTGCATTCGAAAATGTTAGCTTAAATTTATTTCGTTGATCAGTCGAAAACAGTGATTGCTTCTTAGATTAATAATTAGTTTCAAATTTTGTTGTGGTTAACTACGTAACCGTATCATTCTTCGGATACAATTTCAACCAACCAGTACAAAATATAAACGCGGTGGATAATTATTTCTGCAGTTGTAAAAATGCAAAAATGTATATTGGTGACTAAATAGGTTCCGTTTTTCGTATGTGGTTGCAAAGTTACATATCGACTGAGACCGATATTCTCTTTATTTGCAACCACAATAAAAACTTTTATAATTATTTCAATGCATGTGTGTATTGAAAATGGCAGCGTCGATAAAAAAGTTTGATAACTAAATGATGCGTATTTCAGAAATGGTTGCAAATGTCCAATTTGCAGAACTTTTGTATTTTTTTTTTACAATGAAAATTTTAAATGAAGAATAATTGATGTCGTTTCTGATGCGATAAAAAATTAATGTCTTCCAATAGTATTTAAGCAGAATTTTGTACTTTCGATTGTTGCATTGAAAATGTTAGCTTAAATTTATTTCGTTGATCAGTCGAAACGTGATTGCTTCTTAGATTAATATTAGTTTCAAATTTTGTGTGGTTAACTACGTAACCGTATCATTCTTCGGATACAATTTCAACCAACCAGTACAAAATATAAACGCGTGGATAATTATTTGCGTTGTAAATGCAAAATGTATATTGGTGACTAAATAGGTTCCGTTTTGTATGTGGTTGCAAGTTACATATCGACTGAGACCGATATTCTCTTATTTGCAACCACAATATTTTATAATTATTTCAATGCATGTGTGTATTGAAAATGGCAGCGTCGATAAAAAAGTTTGATAACTAAATGATGCGTATTTCAGAAATGGTTGCAAATGTCCAATTGCAGAACTTTTATTTTTTTTACAATGAAAATTTTAAATGAAGAATATAGTCGTTTCTGATGCGATAAAATAATGTCTTCAATAGTATTTAAGGAATTTTGTACTTTTCGATTGTTGCATTCGAAAATGTTAGCTTAAATTTATTCGTTGATCAGTCGAAAGTGATTGTTCTAGTTAATAATTAGTTTCAAATTTTGTGTGGTTAACTACGTAACCGTATCATTCTTCGGATACAATTTCAACCAACCAGTCAAAATATAAACGCGGTGGATAATTATTTCGCAGTTGTAAAATGCAAAATGTATATTGGTGACTAAATAGGTTCCGTTTTCGTATGTGGTTGCAAAGTTACATCGACTGAGACCGATATTCTCTTTATTTGAACCACAATAAACTTTATAATTATTTCAATGCATGTGTATTGAAAATGGCAGCGTCGATAAAGTTTGATAACTAAATGATGCGTATTTCAGAAATGGTGAAATGTCAATTTGCGAACTTTATTTTTTACAATGAAAATTTTAAATGAAGAATAATTGATGTCGTTTCTGATGCGATAAAAATTAATGTCTTCCAATAGTATTTAAGCAGAATTTTGTACTCTTCGATTGTTGCATTGAAAATGTTAGCTTAAATTTATTTCGTTGATCAGTCGAACAGTGATTGTTCTAGATTAATAATTAGTTTCAAATTTTGGTGGTTAACTACGTAACCGATCATTCTTCGATACAATTTCAACCAACCAGTCAAAATATAAACGATGGATAATTATTTCTGCAGTTGTAAAATGCAAATGTATATTGGTGACTAAATAGGTTCCGTTTTCGTATGGGTTGAAAGTTACATCGATGAGACCGATATTCTCTTATTTGCAACCACAATAAACTTATAATTATTTCAATGATGTGATTGAATGGCAGCGCGATAAAAGTTTGATAACAAATGATGCGTATTTCAGAAATGGTTGCAAATGTCAATTTCAGAACTTTTTTTTTACAATGAAAATTTTAAATGAAGAATAATGCATGTGTTGATGCGATAAAAATTGTCTTCCAATAGTATTAAGAGAATTTTGTACTTTCGATTTTGCATCGAAAATGTTAGCTTAAATTTATTTCGTGATCAGTCGAAAACAGTGATTTTCTAGATTAATAATTGTTTAATTTTGTGTGGTTAACTACAACCGTATCATTCTTCGGATACAATTTCAACCAACCAGTACAAAATATAAACGCGGTGGATATTATTTCGCAGTTGTAAAAGCAAATGTATATTGGTGACTAAATAGGTTCCTCGTATGTGTTGCAAAGCAATCACTGAGACCGATATTCTTATTTGAACCACAATAAAACTTTATAATTATTTCAAGCATTGTATTGAAATGGCAGGTCGAAAATTTTAAATGAAGAATAATTGCATGTCGTTTCTGATGCGATAAAAAATTAATGTCTTCCAATAGTATTTAAGCAGAATTTTGTACTCTTTCGATTGTTGCATTCGAAAATGTTAGCTTAAATTTATTTCGTTGATCAGTCGAAAACAGTGATTGCTTCTTAGATTAATAATTAGTTTCAAATTTTGTAGTGGTTAACTACGTAACCGTATCATTCTTCGGATACAATTTCAACCAACCAGTACAAAATATAAACGCGGTGGATAATTATTTCTGCAGTTGTAAAAATGCAAAAATGTATAGTGGTGACTAAATAGGTTCCGTTTTTCGTATGTGGTTGCAAAGTTACATATCGACTGAGACCGATATTCTCTTTATTTGCAACCACAATAAAACTTTATAATTATTTCAATGCATGTGTGTATTGAAAATGGCAGCGTCGATAAAAAAGTTTGATAACTAAATGATGCGTATTTCAGAAATGGTTGCAAATGTCCAATTTGCAGAACTTTTGTATTTTTACAATGAATTTTAATGAAGAATAATTGATGTCGTTCTGATGATAAAATTAATGTCTTCAATAGTATTTAAGCAGAATTTGTACTCTTGATTGTGATTGAAAATGTTAGCTAAATTTATTTCGTGATCAGTCGAACAGTGATTGCTTAGATTATAATTAGTTTCAAATTTTGTGGGTTAACTACGTAACCGTATCATTTTCGATAAATTTCAACCAACCAGTACAAAATATAAACGGTGGATATTATTCTGCATTGTAAATGCAAATTATATTGGACTAAATGGTTCCGTTTCGTATGGTTGCAGTTACATCGATGAGACCGATATTCTCTATTTGAACCAATAAACTTATAATTATTTCAATGCATGGTATTGAAGCAGTCGATAAAGTTATAACTAAATGATGCGTATTTCAGAATGGTGCAGTCAATTTGCAGAACTTTTTTTTTAAAGAAATTTTATGAAGAATAATTGATGTCGTTCTGATGATAAATATTCTTCAATATATTTGATTTTATTGATTGTTGCATTGAATGTTAGCTTAAATTTATTTCGTTGATCAGTCGAAAACAGGATTCTTTAGATTAAATTAGCAATTTGTGGTTATACGAACCGTATCTCTTCGATAACAACAACCAGTACAAAATATAAACGTGGATAATTATTCGTGTAAATGCAAATTATGGACTAAATTTCGTATGCAAAATGTATATTGGTGACTAAATAGGTTCCGTTTTCGTATGTGGTTGCAAAGTTACATATCGACTGAGACCGATATTCTCTTTATTTGCAACCACAATAAAAACTTTTATAATTATTTCAATGCATGTGTGTATTGAAAATGGCAGCGTCGATAAAAAAGTTTGATAACTAAATGATGCGTATTTCAGAAATGGTTGCAAATGTCCAATTTGCAGAACTTTTGTATTTTTTTTTTACAATGAAAATTTTAAATGAAGAATAATTGCATGTCGTTTCTGATGCGATAAAAATTAATGTCTTCCAATAGTATTTAAGCAGAATTTTGTACTCTTTCGATTGTTGCATTCGAAAATGTTAGCTTAAATTTATTTCGTTGATCAGTCGAAAACAGTGATTGCTTCTTAGATTAATAATTAGTTTCAAATTTTGTAGTGGTTAACTACGTAACCGTATCATTCTTCGGATACAATTTCAATCAACCAGTACAAAATATAAACGCGATGGATAATTATTTCTGCAGTGTAAAATGCAAAATTTATATTGGTGACTAAATTTTTCGTTTTTCGTATGAGTTAGTTAGTTACATATCGACTGAGACCAATAAGCGTCGATAAAAAAGTTTGATAAATAAATGATGCGTTTTTCAGAAATAAATGGTTGCAAATGTCCAATTTGCAGAACTTTTGTATTTTTTTTTCAATTACAATGAAAAACTCAAACAAATAACACTTTGGGGTGACAATTGTCACTTTGAACTGACAATTGTCACTTTGAACTGGCAATTGACACTTTGAAGTGACAATTGTCACTTTGAACTGACAATTGTCACTTTGAACTGGCAATTGACACTTTGAAGTGACAATTGTCACTTTGAACTGACAATTGTCACTTTGAAGTGGCAATTGACACTTATAATCTCCCTAGAGTATGAATTATTGCCGGAAATTTTTTGAGTACATTAATTTTCTGTAAAAATTCATGTACGAGACAAATTTCCCGCAATTAATTCAAGCACGTGGGGGATTCGGTAAGAAAATTTCATACCGGAATTATATTCAAATAGAAAACATTAGGTAAATATTTATTTTGACGCTATTCACAAATAAATAGAGGGCTGAGTATAATGGGAGTTTTGGGGAAGATTTTTTTCTGATTTTCCCCGTTCCCTAGTAAAATAAAATATATAATATCAGATGAACTATTATGTAAAATTAATTGATTTCATACAATTTTCTTACTAGGTTTCAGGGAAATGTTAATATTGACTAAACATGAAAAGGGATTACGTTTTGCGGGATATTTTTTTATTTTTCCCGTGCCTTAGTAAAATAAAATTTATAATATCAGATAATTTTTTATATAAAATCGATTGTTTTCATACAATTTACCTATTGGGTTTCAGGGAAATGTCAATATTGATCAAAAATGAAAGTGGATGTTCGTTTTGCGGGATATTTTATTTTTCCCGTGCCTTAGTAAAATAAAATTTATAATATCAGATATATTATTATATGAAAATAATTGATTTCAAATAATTTTCTAACTAGGTTTCAGGGAAATGTCAATATTGACTACAAACAAAGGTGATATACAGCAAAAAATATATAACTATACCTATACATATATACTTAAATATTTTTCATATTCTTTTAGGTTTAATAATAAGAAAAAAAAATATTAGCGGTAATAATTTGTTTTTCAAATAATTCAGGAAATCGGGATATTTTATTCTTTATTCTAGATAGAATGTTGTTGGCGTATGTTGCCGGTTAAAAAAATATTTTGTATAGTTAACCATGGATTTGACATTCACTACTCCTGTCAATCAATATTTTATTTGTGGCATTATAAGTTCCTCATAACATTGTATACAATCATAAGTTAGTAAAAAAGTGATAATAAAATAAACTTTCAATCGTATGAATTGTGTTCCTTTTGCGAAGAATCACAGCACATTAAAATGTACCATAAAAATGTAAAATATCTAACATACCTCGTGGAAGAATCTGGATTAAATCCTGAGCAAGAAAACTTATTTAAAGAGATTGGCAACATTCTGCGTGATATTGTGCCTTCTTTTGCAGACAAATCTAATACTCAAAGAAATAAACTGGTGTCTCAGTATTATTTTTATTTTATGAAACACAGGCATATTGTTAAAAAAAACACCGGTTCTGTGTTTTATTCACCACTTAGGAAAGAGGAGGTAGAAGTGGAATTTTTGAAGAATTTAAAATTAATTAATGTTATTATAGAATGTACACCTTGATAAATTGTTGTAATATTTCCAACTTATGAAGTAAGTAAATGAAAAATATTGTCAATATTATTTCAATATTATTTTGGTCTAATTATATGATAGCTGTCATGTGCTGGGAAATTTCCACTTATTAATTTTACGTCTACATGCTAATGTGGATGAAAAATTTTCAGAAAATTTGCTGGTTACCATAGTAACAATGTCGAAAAAAAGTATGTGATTGGTTGAAAATGACTGGTAGAAAATTTTCAGTGGCAATTCTAACTGTTTTTGTAAGTGACAATTGTCACTTCAAAGTGACGATTGTGTCCCGACAAGTCCGATCGTGCTACACACGTGCCAACCAAAAGGAAGAAAAGGTGGGGGATCGGGCCGATCCACTTGGTCCGGGCCACCCGACAACCCGATATCGGGAACGCAATCATTTAGTCGGCCGACGAGCCTACATACGTCACGATTTCAAGTCTCGACGTCGGCCCCACGATATCGGGCCCGATAAATTGGAGCGTGTCTGTAGGCCCCCTATAGACTTATATTTACTGAAATTGTTAACCAGAGTTGTCTCACTAATCCTGTTCAATTTGCAGGATAACTTTTTCCCCAATATATTGCAGAGGCACAATAGAACAAAAAATACATCTCAGAAATATACCGGGTGACAATAGAACTAAGGCCATGCCTTTATCTCCTCCACTTATCAAACGATTTGAATGAAATTTTGTACAAAGATATGAGACACAATTTCGGATCGACAGACATATGAAAACAAAATGGCCGACTTCCGATTTTGCCAGAATAGCCACCAACTTCGATTTTTCAGATTCTACGGCTCAAATTACATACGACAGTGTTGCCAAATTTCTATTTACAATTGAAAAGAAATCTCAATTTTTTTTGTAGGCCAGGAGGCCTTGATCAGGTTGAAATCTTTTACATCAGTAACTCATAATAATGGTCACTTCATCGATAAGATCAATAACAAATCCTACAGCAGGAATTAAAATTTTCTAAACGCATCTTTAACGAAAACATTTTTTTTTTTCAAATGGTACCTACCGAGGGCCATCTTGCCATTCCGATAGCCAAATTTAATTACCAATTCAACCATACTTTTTTTTTGTTCAAAACGTAGAGGGCCATCTAACAAAATGAAATAAATCTGAAATAATTGGTAGGTAACATGACATCTATTCATTCTTTCAAACTTTACTTCAGAATGGTAACAATGAATTACCAAAAAATCGACTTGGCAATATGTCATGATCATAAACCATTACAGAAAAAATAACTTCAATATAATCAAACCGTTTGAATAAATCTAACGACTGAAACAGTGAAACATTCAACGTACAAATTATTACGCACTAATACCATTATCCTGTTTTCAATTGAAGAGTTTTACAACCATCGAAAAGTCATTTTATTTATTAATGACCAATGATATGTTCGAAGTGTCACCCTTTTACATAGACTATTCTATTTATTGTACACCTCATCACATTTATCAGTTCGTAAGCAGGAATTTCCTGAAATGCGCGCTCAACTCTATCTATCAAGTACTCCAATGAAGTTGGTTTCCTCGAGTATACTTTGGATTTTATGTGACCCCATAAACAAAAATCATTAGGGGTTGAATCGGGCGATCTGGCTGGCCATCTGATTGGTCCATCTGTTCCAATCCATCTCTGCCCATAGGTATCACTAAGATATTGCCGAACAATATTAGCATTATGTGGTCCTGCACCATCCTTCTGGAAAAACATATTTTCCCTGATGTTCTCAGGTTAATCGTTGATATTATTTTGAATATCGTGCTCTAAGAATTGTAGATATCTGTGGCCCTTCAAAGGCCCGTTGAAAAAAATTGCTCCTATGATTCTTGTCCCTATGATTCCTACCCAGAGGTTTAATACAAATCTTTCTTGAAAATTATCTTCTCTCAGCAACCTAGGATTTTCTTGAGGCCAATACCTTGTATTATTCCTATTGAACATACCATTATTCGCAAACCTAGACTCATCTGTAAACAGCATTATTCAAAAGCATTATTCAAATCATGATGATGCAAAAGCCAATTACAATAAGTTAGTCTCCGTTCTGGGTCATTTTCATATAGATGCTGATGCAAACTGTATTTATAGGAGCGATATTTATGTTTTTTCAATACTTTTCTGACAATTTCCTTGCTGATCCCACATTCAATTTCCAATTCTCGCACTGAGGCAGATGGAGAGAATTGAACATATGCTAAAACATTAGATAGATTAGATAGATAGATAGATAGATTATTTATTACCTTTCTGCCATGTTACATGTAGGTTCGTCATCTGAATTTAAAAAACAAAAAACATACAACATACATCGAAAAATATACAATTCATAATTTGATAATACATAAATATATAAAGTTTTCTGAAGTTTTTTTTATTTTTTTTTTTAGAAACTCATTAGAGTTTTTTTAATTTATGGCTGGTTAGAGACAGATGCAATATAATGTACAGTTAGTTACAAATACTATAGCCATGATACAGTTGAAATTGAAAGTGAACAGTTGAATGGTAATCATTTTATGGATATTAAGTATATTCGAAATTCGGAAACGTCGTAGAAACTATTTGAGGATGGAATTTTTTCAAGATCAGTCTTGAATCTTTTCAGAGATTGATTTCTTAGTGATTCAGGCAGTTTCCGCTTCTTCACTGACGATGAAGTGGATGTGGTTTTGATCAGCTGGGTTTTCCTTAGCATCAATTCCAATTTCATGAAATAGGTCCTCGATGGGTGCCGTCTCAACGGATAACGAACAGCGTATAGCATAATAGCATTGACAGCCTTCTTCTGACATTTTCCGTATATCAATATCATATCGATTTGTTCGTTTCGAGTTTTCCATTCAAAAAAATTTAAATTTGGTATTTCACTTTTGACATGACATTAATCACCTACTGTTGTTTCCCATGATTCCACGGCTATCTTTCATTTTATCAAACCTAAACGAATAACTCATTGGAATTTGTAGGCATCGTATAAAATATTGTACAAATCCAATAATTGTTGTTGTGAACAAAAAGAAATAATGTATATCGTTGAATTGGTAATTGAATTCTCTATCGAATGGCAAGATGGGCCTCGGTAGGTACCATTTGAAAAAAACATTTTTTCGCTAAAAATGCGTTTAGAAAATTTTAATTCTTGGTGTAGGATTTGTTATTGATCTTATCGACGAAATGACTATTACTATGAGGTACTGATGTGAATTAGTATAGCTCCTGGACCAAAAATAAATTGAAAAACATTTTTTTTTTCAATTGTAAAATAAAAATTTGGTGACACTGTCGTATTTAATTTGAGCGTAGAATCCGAAAAACTTCAAATATACCATTCCATTTTCCATTCCATTTGAAAAATCGAAGTTGGTGGCTATTCTGACGAAACCGGAAGTAAGCCATTTTGTTTCCATATGTCTGTCAATCCGAATTCATGTTTCATATTCATGTACAGAATTTCATTCAAATCGGTTGATAAATGAAGGAGATATAGGCATGGCCCATTGTCACCACGGAAAAAGAACTAATCGAAGTATTTCACAGAGATTAAGCTCCTTCACGATTATAACTAAAATATTTCCCGCGCTCAAATAACAGGAGGAAGAATAGAAGAAGGCAATTTCCTGGGTAGACAGGGCACGTCCATCTGGCTGCCAGGACTTTCCACGAAACAATAAACAATGGCGACATCATCTACTGTTTGTTTCTTCCGATGCAATCAATTTTGAAAATTATATTCCGAGAACCTTCGTTATTCGCCTGTCACACAAGATTCATTATAGACATGAACACAGTCGTCGTCGCCTTGCCGTTTTTCGCGCTCAATTAGGTTAATTGAATGTTTGATGGATGTAACATGATACTACTATTGCGTATATACTTGCTGATTACTCCCGACCAAAGGTGTAAACATTATGAGGGATTGCGAAATGATGAAGCAGATGGGGTTTTTAAAAGCGATTGCCTCACCAGTCCAATTACTGCGTCGTGTCGTGGAAAAGGTAGGGTTGTTTTTATTTTTCAATAGGTAATATCTAGCAAAAAATAATTCTGTAAATAAAGGCGGAGTTGAGGTATGTAACTGTTAATGGTCAACCAAGGCCATGGCTAACAACACGTTGAGGGCCTAAAACACTTATTTCGCAACATTAGTCTAGTTCACAAGCTAAAAATTTGTTAAAATATGAAATGTGCGGCAGTTTCAAACTCGCACATGAACAATTGCAAACATTATTAATAAAGTGAAAGTGGAAATATTGCGTCCGAAATACATATAATGAAAGAAGGGAATTTTGTGGCATAGTGGACAAATTATCAAATTAAGGAAAAAAAGCATCCTCAAGTGGGAGTCGAACCCACGACCTTATGATCTCTAGCCATACGCTCTACCAACTGAGCCATTCGAGGACATAGGAATCGACACACACACACACTCGTGAACTTTTTCCTTCCCTAATTTAATATTCATGTTAGAAATGAATCGAAAATCAAACGTACTCATCACTGGCCGTCGAGATCCATTACCTGCCACTCAACTTCATCGTTATTTGACGATTTCAGTAGCGATTCAAGCGGATGATCTCTAACCACTGATAAGATCTAGCCAAATATATAATGGGAAAGTGGAAATATTGCGTCCGAAATTCATATAATGAAAGAAGGGAATTTTGTGGCATAGTGGACAAATTATTAAATTAAAGAAAAAAAGAATCTCCAAGTGGGAGTCGAACCCACGACTTTATGATCTCTAGCCATACGCTCTACCAACTGAGCCATTCGAGGACATAGGAATGTGGATGTGAAAGTGGAAATATTGCGCCCGAAAAACATATAATGAAAGAGGGAATGTTGTGGCATAGGACAAATTATTAAATTAAAGAAGAAAAGCATATTATTAATAAATGAAGATGAAACGAAGAAATTCTGTTTTTTGCAAATAATTCGGAAACAACTAACATTTGAGAAATTATAAAATAAGATTCAAAAAGAGGAAGAAATTTCCAATAAAAAAGTCCCGACTCCCGGACCTCAACTAACAAAAAACTAAAAAAATTAAAAGAAAGGTTGATTTTTTTTATCATATTAATTACTAGCTGGTACTCGCGACTTCGTCCGCGTGGAATTTTTATTTTTTCTCGTGTTTTTCTCTATGTTAAATCTAACTTATGCGTGTGGCTTCGCCCGCTTCTCGTTAAACCGTTATACTATTTCCCGTTATCCCATTATCCCGTTATCCCACTATTCCGTTATCACGTTATCCCATTGCTCGTTATCCCGCCACCCGTTATCTTGTTTCCCCATTATCCCGTTATTCCGTTTTCCGTTATCCATTGTTCATTATCGCGTTATCCTGTTATCCCGTTTGCTGTTATTCCGTTATTTCTTTATCCCGTTTTATATACAGGGTGATTCAAAAGTACTTGAGAAACTTCAGGAGGTGATTCCTCACAATATTCTAATGTGAATTGTCCAAATAAATATATGTCCGGAAACGCTTCGTTTCCACGATACAGGGTGTTAAATTTATTTTTATTTTCGTTTTTTTTAAATACTTTTGAATACTAACCTAATTAACGAAAATTGGTATTGACAGGTTTTTTGAGGTGTCAATTCGAACCTTTTTTTGAAGATTCATAACTTTTTGAGCGTACTTCTAGCACATTTTTCAGTAAAAAAATCAATCTACGTAAAAAAGCTACCCTTGTTACAAGTCGCTGTTTTCTAGATAGTTGGACTTGAAAATTTCAAGTCGATTATTTGATAATCGATGCGTGTTGAAGTTATTACCATTATTTTGCATTTTTCACAAGAATGCTCAGGAAATGAATTTGACGTTTAAGTAGTTTTGTTTTTTTGTAGGGGGCGCCACCTATTCTATTTAGTTTTACTCGTTTGAAATAGTTATTTTTGTATCAAGGGTGCAAAATCTGTATTTGTTTCAATAAAATTTGCCAGAAATATCAACATTTTATTTCAAGAAATTTTGAATATGTAGAATAATATAAAATAAAGGAAACTAAATTGTATTCAAATGAATTGTTCAAAGTGTTCACCCTTTCAGCGAAGATACCGGCATTCAGTCTTCTAGTCATTGCATCTCTCATCCGCTCAAAAATTATTGGTGTGTTTCTTATTATTTCACTAGGCGTCTACTATTCGGTTTCTTAGATCTTCCTCGTTCGCTTCTGGAGTATAAACGTACTTAAATGTCCAAAGTGACAGCTTAGACGGACTGCCCGTTAGGTTCTTCACCCTACCGATCATCGATTGATAGAAGTTAGAATTCCTGGCTACAACGCTAAAATGGGCCGGAGCCCCATCATGCATAAACCACATCGGATACGAATTCTAATGATACATTCTGAAGTAGTCCCGGCAATTTTTTTTCTAAAAAGTCTCTGTGAATTGCGCCATTCAGTCGGAACGGAAGAAAGAAAGGACCTATCAAGTAATTATCAATTATTGCCGCCCATACATTTACAGAAAATTGATACTAATAATGTATTTCACTGACTGCGTGCGGATTTTCTAGAGCCCAAACAAGGTTGTTATGAAAGTTTGTGATAGCATTTCAGGAGAAGTTTTCCTCGTTCGTGAAGAGTACATATCTTATGAATTGAGGATTTCCAGCCAATTTTCTCAAAAACTACTGCCACATAGTAATGCGTTGGGGAAAGTCTCGTGGCAAAAGAGCTTGTACCCTTTGAATATGGTATGGATAAAATTGTTGATCGTGGATAATTCTCCAAACTGTAGACAGAGTAGAATTGAGAGCTTCAGCAATTATTCTTGTACTTGTTTCTGGATTCTCCTCGAGAGCGTTCAAAACAGCTTCTTCCAATTCTGGGGTTCCGACTGCTTGTGGTCTTCCAATAATATCAGCTGCCCTCTCAAAGCTATCTGTTTCTGCCAAACGACGGTGCAGACTGGTAAATGTTGGAGCTGAAGGCAGTACTCGATTAGGAAATCGCTCCTGGTAAAAACGTCATGTTTCGCGCGCATTGCCATCCGCAAGGCCATAAACGAAATACATATCGGCTAAATGAGCATTATTGTTTAATTTTCAAAATTACTGTTGTCAAACTAACAGAAACTTTAACAAAACGCTCAACTGTCACAATATGTATTTACCAAAACTACACTTACTTAAATGTCAAATTCATTTCCTAAGCATTATCAAATAATCGATTCGAAATTTCCAAGTCTACATATCTAGAAAACAGTTGCTTATAGCTACTTGTAACAGGGGTAGCTTTTTTACGTAAATGTGATAGAAAAATTGATTTTTCCACTAAAAAATGTGCTAGAAGTACGCTCAAAAAAGTTATGAATCTTCAAAATAACATCAGGTTCGAATTCGACACCTAAAAAATTCTCTAAATACCAATTTTCGTTTAATTAAGGTCAGTATTTCAAAAGTAATTAAAAAAAACGAAAATAAAAATAAAACTTCAACACCCTGTATCTTGGACACGAAGCGTTTCCGAACATATATTTGTTTGGACAATTCATATTAGTTGTGAGGAATCACCTCCTGAAGTTTGTCAAAGTACTTTTGAATCACCCTGTATATGCTTCGGCATTCTCTGAATTAGATTCCACTTCAGAGTCTCCTTCTGTTTCTGGTAATTATATTTTCAAATAAAAAAAACTATTTTGAAATATCGTGATCAAATTTAAAAAGTAGAACTTTTTTGCTCAAAATTCATAATTATTTGTTTATTCTTGACTAGCCGTGTGCCCGATGGGATTTTTAACCCACTCAGGGGATGAATTTTCAAAAATCCTTTTGCAGTGCGCACCTACGTTAAGATGTTCGTTGTCTGTCAGTCATTCATTGTTAGAGTTTTATTAAGTAGATGTCAATAACACCACCGTATTATTCAAGAAAATCAAATTTCATGTCTGAATTGTCTACAGTGCTCGTCTAAAGTCCGTTCCCCCCTACTAATTTTTGAACCACCTGGTATATCGCAACGGAATTTGGAAGGCTTCAATAGGAGATAAAAACCTACTTTTTCATGAAAAAATCACAGCTAAAAGTTTTAAAATGGCGGCTGAGCGCCATCTTCAATAATTTTTTTAAATAGAACACCCCGTATAACATTCCATTTTAGAAATTTGCTCATAATTCTCAACAGTTTTCTTCGATACACTTGAAAAGTGATATTTTGATCATTTCAAACCCAACCAAAAACACTAATGTTGCTTTCAATCAAGTTTGCATTGGAAAAAATCGTAGTAACATCTTGTTTACTGTCAAACTGAACTGCTAACTGTCAAATAGTCCTTTGAACGCCTAAATCCTTTCATGAAAAGTGTGATCATGGCTCGTAGTTTAGACGATAAATTTTAAGCAGTTTTGATATTTGGAGAAGTTGGAAGAAATTATCATCTAGCAGTCCGAATGTTTGATGATAGATTTCCCGAGAATACTATTTCGAGGTCATATTTGCGCAAAATGGTAATCAAGCAACTGGTACGCTGAAAAGATGCTCCAAGATCAGGAAGACCGCCTCTTTCAGAAGAAAAAAGGTAGAAATTGTTGCTGAAATGGTAATCAATCCGACTCAGTCGACGTCTGCAGTTGCTGAATCCTGTGGAGTAAGTTCAAAAAGTGTCCAAAGAGTCCTAAAAAAAAGAAAAGTTTCATCCCTATAAAATTAAAATCCTGCATTCTCTCACGGAGGATGATCCAGACCGGAGGGTTGAATTTTGTGAATGGTTAACAAGAACAATTGAAGGAGAACGGAGCTTCCTAAAACGTGTATGTTTCGCAGACGAATGCACGTTTTTTCTTATAGGAAAAGTCAACGAACAGAATGTACGATACTGGATCCGCATATTTTTAGAGAGGGATATACCCAGTTTCCTAAGAAGGTGAATGTTTGGGCGGGGATTTTGGGCAATCGCGTTGTTGGACCGATTTTCATCAGAGGCAATCTTACAGGAGTTCTTTACAGAAATCTTTTAGAAACTGAAATTGAACCTCGAATAAGACAAATTGTATTAAACCATCAGGAAGAGTTTGGAAATCGTGAAATCATATTTCAGCGGGATGAGGCACCTCCCCATTTCGATCGCAAGGCTAGAGAGTTCCTCGATACAAACTTTCCTGGGAGATGGATAGGTCGCAGGGGAAGTACAGAATTGCCACCAAGATCTCCGGATCTTACACCTCTGAAGTTTTTCCTCACCTACGTCACTGAATTCCAAACAATAGAAGAGTTGGAATGCAGAATAATAGATTCATGTGAAGAAATAGATGAACAGACTTTCATCAACGTGAGAGAAGCTATTTATAATAGGGCACTTTATTGTCAAGATCTAGGAGGGGGCCACATTGAACACTTGATGAAATAATTGTTGGGGTTGAATACAAGTGTTATTAAAAAATAAATTATAATTTTTTAGCTAACTAATTTGTTTTGATTATGAATTTATAGAACACATTCGTAGGCTTCGAGATTTTCCGGTAGACGGTACTGTTTATCCTTAATAAATTCTCTTTACACCTCTTATTAGTCGAATTCATTGAGAGATTTAACTACAAATTAATAATAACGTTTAGTTAGCAAAATGTTTTACCGGAAGTGACCAAAATCCATACCGGAATGTCACTTTTCAAACGTTAATATCTCGAATTTAGGAGTAAAGTATATTAGAGAAAACTGTTGAGAATTATGAGCAGATTTCGAAAATGGAATAATATACGTAGTGTTCTATTTAAAAAAATTATAGAAGATGGCGCCCAGCCGCCATTTTGTAACTTTCAGCTGTGATTTTTTCATGAAAAAGTAGGTTTTTATCTCCTATTCAAGCCCTCCAAATTTGTTGCGATATACCAGGTGGTTCAAAAATTAGTGTGGGGTAACGGACTGTATATAAACTTCGTGAAAATCTATGTCATTGAAATAAATCATGGCAGATTCTTCAACTATGACTTTTTATCAGCAAGGGAATGGTACAGAGGACATTCTTCAATTGTGTGAGGTTTAACAATTGAAATTATTGTCGATTAAAATTATGATTTCCCCTGTAGCATCATAGATATAATATAAATATCATTCACCATATTCAATGAATTTCTGGAGAATATTTTGGGGCAGTTTTTGAGATTGTGATTGAAATTATTTCCTCCGGTAGTATGTCTTCTATCTGAAGTTATTGCGTTCGGTGTACAAGACTGCTCATTTCCTGCATTCCATTTTCTTGGTCGCTCGAAAATTCCATTGCATTGGATGGGATGGATTGTCTAGTGCAAGGCGCGAATGAAAATCCGCAACATCAACAATGAACATCGCAAGTAAAAGTCATTTGGATCATCATATGATTCGGGTTTAAAATGGTACGTTTTATGAATTGAAAACTATAATTTGGGTTTCTCGAAACCACGATGGGATCATTTGATTAGGATTCACAAGTCTTGATTGAGATTTATTTCGCGGAAATTGTTTCTTTTGAAAAGGATTTCGTGGCATATTTTGAATTGGTTGCATTCGTCTGTTCTGAATTCTCTGTTCGTGAGTTTGAAAATTTTGATTTGAATTTCGAGTTTTTATAAAATTAGGGCTTTTGATACTATTGTGGAGTTTAAATAAAATATGAAAGAAAACTTGTGTTTGAATTCCTTAATTGGTCATTTCTTGTCATGTTTGGATCATGTAAATTGTTTGGCGTTTTTCTCGGCTGATATGATGTCAGAGGACGATTGGATTGACTTAAGGAAGTTCCGCCACGAGACAGTTGAATTAGGAAATTATTGTCGACGAAATCGAAAAATTTCAAAAGACTTTTCAATTTGAAACGCAAAAAAAAAAAATTTGAAGGGGGGCACTTGTCTCTCCCCCCCCCCAATCGAAAGAAAATTTCTTTGTTATAGAAAGTCGGCGACTCAAAAAATTCCTGTCCCCGAAAAGCGCAGCAAAAAAAAATATTCAGACCCGCCCCCCTTCTCACTAGAAATCATACGTCATGGGAAAAAATTATCGTTTTTCGATAAAACTTTAATGGACTTTCTTGTAGTACTCTTTTTGAACTTTTTTTTTTGAGGGAAAGGGGGGGTATCATTGAAATCGATGGGGTCAACTAGGAGAAATTTTTTTTTTTCGCGTTCAGACCCTCAAATGGTTCCCCGTCCTTCTTTAAAAAGTCCCCTGGCACAATCCGCATTTCTCTACGACCCCCCCTTTAGGCTGTGCGCTTCCCCGTGGACTATTTTGAATAACGAGAGTAGTTTTGATTATATCTGTCAAAATAGATGGTCAAGCACTTTGATTTTTTTACAATATCTGTGATATCCTGCTCTAGCTCCTCGTTTTCCATAAACTTCTTGATTTCAGTACTAACGGTAGAATTAATAATGTACGCTTCCCCGTGGATTATTTTGAATAACGAGAGTAGTTTTGATTATATCTGTCAAAGTAGATGGTCAATCACTTTGTTTTTTTTTACAATATCTGTGATATCCTGCTCTAGCTACTCTTCGTTTTTCATAAACTTCTTAATTTTAGTACTAACGGTAGAATTAATAATATGCGCTTCCCCGTGGACTATTTTGAATAACGAGAGTAGTTTTGATTATATCTGTCAAACTAGATGGTCAATCACTTTGATTTTTTTTCACAATATCTGTGATATCCTGCTCTAGCTCCTCCTCGTTTTCCATGAACTTCTTAATTTTAGTACTTACGGTAGAATTAATAATGTGCGCTTCCCCGTGGACTATTTCGAATAACGAGAGTAGTTTTGATTATATCTGTCAAACTAGATGGTCAATAACTTTGATTTTTTTCCAAAATATCTGTGATATCCTGCTCTAGGTCCTACTCGTTTTTCATAAACTTCTTAATTTTAGTACTTACGGTAGAATTAATAATGTGATGTTTGCCTATGCATGGTCCATATGTTACGTGTTAATTGAGTCAACTTCAATTATATATATCTCGGGTTCGGGATGGTGAAACTTGTTAAAATTTTATAGAGGTGTTGTTCACATGTTAAACAATACGTATGCCAAATTTTAATGATTTCCTAATTCAACTGTCTCGTGGCGGTACTACCTTAATTTCTGGGTTTCGAAATGAGAGATTTGTTGTTCTGATTCTAAGTGATGCTTCTTGTACGAATGATATGTCCTAGTTTGGATTCTACACTTGAAAGGGTGGTAGCACAATCGACATTAGATTTGATTGAACTACTTCCTCGTCGAATTCCGCGCCAATCATGGATGAATGATGTTTGATCTCTAGAATCTCTAAAATAAACATCAACAAGAATTTTGATTCCAAAGCGTGTGTAGAGATTTCGTGAATTTATCAATTGCGTCGCTTTTAATTTCAATTTGTTTCTAATATGAATTGTTGCAAGAAGTTTCTGCTGACCTATTGCCATCTGTTGAACATTGTTACAGACATTCAGAAAAGTACTCAAAGAAACTGTATTTCCATCATATTCAGGAACATTCCAGATAATTCATAAAGTTCAATATCAGGATCATATTCTTTGTGACTTTATGAAACCATTGGGGGTGAAGTATTGATAATTTTGCTGATGGATCAGTAATTGAATTAAATTTCTTTAAGATGAAGAGGTTTGAATGAAATTTTGAAATAAACGATTTCAAAACCTCATGAGTCAGGTCCCCGCTAAAAAAATGAAACTTTCAACATGGAAAAATAATAATAGTTAGCCCCGAAAATAATCACTCATTCATAAAATTGCGTGTTCCAGTAGACTTCCAATGACTTGTAAAATATAGCTTTTATAAGAGTGCTTTTATTTCAAATATTGTAGTAATAGTTGGAAAGGTATGAAATAATAAATTGAATGCTACCCTAGAAAGAGTATAGTACCTATAGTATTTCTAATCCCAATTGGACCGACATAAAAAGTTTCGTGAAGGATTTCTCTTTCCAGTTGCCGCCTTGACATAGGCGTCGGTATATTATTTCCAGTGGTATTTTCAGTTACTTATTCTTACAATCATAGCAATTGATCACCCCATGTGAAAGTAGACACATGTTATCTCAACTGAATTTTATTATTTGTTTCGAGAGGTCTCCAGAAAGCCATATTGATAATATTATTTTCAATGGATAATTCCTAACCTCACCAACACACGGCACCCAAGTAGCACATAAAATTAACATAATGACTTCTTATACCGTCTTATAGACCACGTATTTGTATGTTTCAAAACCAAAAAGTTAATGTCGTTTTATAACTTCAGGCGTTGCTATGACGTCGTGTAGTAGATATAACGAGAGTACAATAAAGATTCTCGAGATGAAGTTGTACTGTGGTTTGTATGTAAATAAATTAAATGTGTCGTTAAGTGGAACTTAAGAGCAGTTGCTGTGAGGTTATTATGACAATGAACATATGTGGTTCTAATGAATAGATTTTTGAAACGTTTCCACGACAGTTTTATCAACTGATGAACTTTGGTCGTAATGATTTCATTATGTATCTAGGTAAGATTATTTTCGTTGGTTATGTTATTTTTGTTGGATAGGTATATTGTGTTATGTATGTAGAATATTCAGTTCCGTATGAATGATTAAAATGAAAAACAAAAATCCAATCTGCCTTACAAGAGAACTGGAGCGTATAGAAAAATATAAAGAGGAAGAAGGATGAGTGCCTACCCCAAAGTTGACATCTGAAATAATCAATCGGTCTATCGGGACACTGCAAAAAAATGAAGTTCATCCAGTTCCTTCATTGTTTTTATTTTTAGCGTTTTCCATTAGGCGGAACTAGCGGAATGCTTATGCACTCAGTGTATATCTTTTTCTGTTTTGATAGCGTTACGACGTTAGTACAACAAAACTTGCTACTTGTGGTCACAGCCACTACATTACAACTTTTTTATGTAAGCTATTGCGATGTCTTTGAGACACTCGCATGATAATACATACCGGAGTAATTACAACTTTTCGACACTAGAAGGACGGCATCCATGTTTTTCGATTGATTGATAACATCATTCTGGTAGCCATATTGGAACAAACATATTTAAAATAAAAAATATGGGACCCTGGGTGTTATATCAATTTAAAAATCATTGGAGATGTGCTAATCAAGTATCTTTCGTGATATGGTCTACATATTTCAACGATTAATGAGAAAAATTGATGAATATATTTTTTCTGAAATGAAAATAAATATTTATCTCTCTTTATTTTCGAGGCGCATGAATTTTAAGTGAGTAGAATTGGATTTTGATCGTAAAAATGGATTTGCTTGGTCACTAGAGTTTCAGAACAATTCTTAAAGACACATAAATGAAAATCATTTTTATCTCGATAACTATCAGGTCACAGAGTATCATGAACATGTAAAGGAAGGCTGACTTATATATCATATTGATATTATATGAAAGCTTTCGATATGGTATACATATTGTGATACTATATTAGAAAGATTATGACCTTCATGCATAATGATATAATGACTACATTAAGACCACAGAACGACCCTTTTGCGACTGGCTTATATAAGTCTATATTGGCAAGTCATTACCACTACTTTATAACGTCGATGTGACGTCGCAAGAGTATGCCTTTTTGTCGTATTGGCATACATAGCGACGTCTTAGCATATTACAAGACATAAGTCATGGACTTTTGCGAATGGTCTAGTAGACGTCTGTACAACCGAATTATGACCTCTGTTTGCTACTTGGGAACTGAATAAGGAATATTGTCCAATCCAGCTAGCCGAGCAATTATTCCTCAAATATATTTGATAGCGCCTTCACTAATAATCTGGGCAACTAGGGACACACGCCAGAACTTTTTTATGATTGTACCAGGAACGCTTTGAAAGTAAAAACACTGGTAGTATGTAAATTTCCCATTTGCCGGGCAGTGCATATGAACACTCCTCGAAGTGCTCTTATTTTTATTGCCGTTCCAATTGGGATTAGAATAACTATCTATGAGTTATAAATGAAATTACATTTTGGGATTGAAATCGGTTCGAGACGGCTCTGGAGTATTTGCATTTTCCGTGATTTTTCTGCTACCGGTAAAGTTTCCTACAACTCGACCCATTCAATGTCGAACAGGAAATCCTTTTGAAATTGCCGATAGCGACAACAGAGTAAATTAAAATTGTCCGAATAAATTTACACGCTGATGAGAAGAACAGCAAACTCCATTTAAGACTTCAAACACTGAGATGACGAAACTGTTCGAATGCTTTGAATTGCTAATGAGCCGCAATTAGTCGGTGGCGAACTGATTGAAGTTATTCTGGCGGAGGGAAATTTGGAATTATCTTGTACTGTTTATGATGAAGTATCAAGAGTACAGTGTTTCAGTGTCAAGATGAATTTTCATTATTTTTTTTATCGCTGAGCACAATAGTAGCACAACTCAACCACCATTACGAAACGATCCAATATCCAAAAAAAATACAGAATATTGGCTAGAAAAAAATTTGGACTTTCCGCCAATATCTATTACTATAGAACTTAGGCCCGGTTGTTCAATCAAGGATGACCAAGTGATTGGGCTTAAACCAGGATTACCAATTTTGTTTCAGTTATTCAATATGGGTTTGTGAGATAAACCTAGTTTAACAATGGTTTAAGTTAATCTCATGAATTCGGGAGTTTAAGGAGATAATTAGCCGATTCTAACCAATTGATTGTTCGACATTTCAGTAGACATTGACTATTCAAAAAATTATTATTTTGTTGAATATTTTTGTTTTATACCCGACTGCAAAGATGTTCGAAGATATAACAGACAGAAGTTTTTTTTGAAGTTTTTGATATTATTGCCCCAAGAAGAAAGAGACCCGTATTTAGACAACGTACCGTAATTTCGGGTGACTTTAACCCAGCTGGGTGACTTTGGCTCATTTTGATAAACAGACATTATTAAGTATAAAATCTTAATATTGCCTTTTTAAGACTATTTTTTATCAGATAATTTTTCGTGATTCTCTCTATTGTATATGGGTATATATACCCATTCGAGTCATTTGCAACCAAATTCAACTTGCATAAACTTTGTCTGCAACTATAAGCAATATGTTTTTATTTATGATGATTAAAAACGAATTAATTTTTTGTGGACAAATTTCTTTTGCTTTTTTTATCCGTTGGGTTACTTTGGCCTATGTTTATGCTATAAAGAGAAAATCACGCAAAATATAAGCCATGGGTCAAAGCCAGCCCTCAATATGCGGGTGACTTTGCACACCATTTTTTTTTATATGTATCCACATACAAAGTCTTAATCACAATTTGATAGCTAATTTGAAACAGTGGTCAAAGATCAATATTTTGGTATACCTATAATAATACCAATTTAATTTTACAAATGCATCGTGGACATTCTTTGAATTCAAGTAACCCAAAGTCACCCGAAATTACGGTACCTAGAAACCATTTGGAAGAATGGACAGAAAAATAATTTTTGAATAGATTTCGCTTGCCGAAAGAAATCGTCCAAAACTAACAAAAATAAAAAGAATCACCCCTCAAATGAAGTCTTTGTTATTCAGAAAAAGGCGATTCGAATTTTGGCAGGTGCATCGGCAAGTGAACATTGCAGGTCATTATTCATTCATTATAATTTATCAACAATGCCTTGTTTGTATATTTACCAAACTTTGATGTACATCAAAAATAATATTTAAAGTTTTCCAAAAAATTAACATATCCATGAACATTCCACAAGAAATGAATCTGAACTACATATATTAGATTGACAGTATCTCAGAATCATCGATTGTACTGTGGGGTTGAACTATATAATAAGATTAGTGATGACATTAAATCCTCAAATATCATGGTATTTAAAAGGCGACTCAAATCTTTTCTACTGCAAAAAGCTTACTACTCTGTTGATGAGTTTCTCTTAGAATCCTAGGAGGATTAGATTATATATATATATATATATATATATATAGAATTTGTAGTTTTATTTGCTGACTGAGTACACTTATTGGCCTGCTGCATAACCCAAATACCAATCACTTAATTAATTTATATATATATATATATATTACAATATTGTTTGTTCACCCATATTGTTTGTTCTATTCGTTGTGCTGGTTGTTCAAAAACAAATTGTGTAGTAAACCTTGTATGATAGTAACTTTTCGATGTTTGACCTGTTGAATTAGCTAGTATTTTATGATGATGTTATGATTTTTCTAATATGATTGTGGAAGAAAACTTCTTCAATAAATGTTTGATTGATTGCTTGAAATGACTACAAAGACAAAATCGTAACAAAAAATGAACTTACAAATAAAAATCAAATCTTGATTTTTCATACCAAAAACGTTTGTCATAAAAAACAAATTAAATCATCACAAATGCAAAATGAAAAACAATAAGATCTGTTCTCAGGAATCTCAAGCAATTGTTGATTTATTGTTGGTTGATGAGTTATTTTCAAAGATAATGTTTGTTTATATATCTCAATCATATGGGTTTTTTCTAGATTGTATTCCTCTCTCTGCAGTTCCAAAAAAGTTTTTCTTTCATGTGTAGGTGTTAATTTCAACATGTGTTCTACGAATGATCGTTTTTGTAAATCTACAAGATCTGCTTTGGACAGAGCCCAAGTAGAAATTTTGTCTTTTATTGTTAAGGTGCTATTTTTTTGGGGACCTCCGAAGATAGTATTGTATTCATTACTTATTATAACCCTCGCCTTCAAATTTGGCGAATTAGCAACTGCATCAGTTTTTTACATTCTACAATATCTTGGTATTTTTTTACTAGTGAAAACACCTCCTTTGAAAGTATGGTCTCTGCGGCCACTCGAAGAGGCATTGACGAAACCACCTGCAGGTGGATACACTCAATGCTTCATAATAGACTGGTCCAAGCCAACATGTTCGAGGAAACAGAGCAGGTTGAAATTTCCAGAGGTACCCCACAGGGGGGCATACTCTCCCCCCTTCTGTGGGACATGGTTGTAGACGAACTGCTAATTTCTCTGAATAACCAAGGGTATTACTCTCAAGGGTATGCAGATGACTTGGTCATCCTCATCAAGGGAAAGAATACTCGAACAACCTCAGAGCTAATGCAAAATGCACTGAGGACAGTAGAGGAATGGTGTAACAGAGAGAGCCTAAGGGCAAATCCGAACAAAACAACACTAATTCCCTTCACCCGGAGAAGAAACATGGGAGATCTCATACCTCCCAGACTATTCGGTGAAACATTACAAGTAGTAGAGCCGGTGGAATATCTAGGGCTGATTCTTGACAAGAAACTAACCTGGAACCCGCATCTTCAACATGTAACCAACAAAAGCAAGATAACCTTCATGATGTGCAGGAGAGCTTTGGAAAAACCTGGGGCTTAAACCGAAAGCCATGCACTGGCTTTACACAGCGGTAATAAGACCAAGAATAACTTATGGCTCACTCTTATGGTGGCCACAAACAAATAAAAGACAGGCAAAAATCAACCTTGGGAAAATCCAGAGGCTTGCCTGTCTCTGTATCACGGGTGCAATGAACAGCACTCCAACAGCTGCAATGGAAATCATCCTAAACCTCGAACCCCTTGACTTACATGTCATTGGAGAGGCCAGGATGAGCGCATACAGACTGAAACAAACGAAAAACTGGAGAATCCGAACAACTGGACATACCAGAATCACTCATGTAATCAACATCGAAGAACTCGAAATGATTTCAGATTACATGCAACCCTATACTCATTCGAAAACCATTCGAAACACGAATTGATGAATCTGGATGGGCCCCTGAGTATAGAATCACAATCAACTGCGGACATAGTCTGGTATACAGACGGTTCAAAGACAGTTGAAGGAACGGAGCAGGAATACATGGGGTAAGGCCAAGAAGGATTACATAATACCACTTGGTAAATGCTCCACGATATTCCAAGCTGAAACACATGCTATCATGGTATGCATTCAGAAGAATCTAGAAAGTGGTTATAGGAAAAAACACATCTACATTCTATCTGACTGTCAAAGTGCTATCAAAGCACTCAACTCTACACAGATAAAGTCCAAACTGGTCTGGGACTGCCTCCAGAACCTCATCGAGCTGGCAAAACACAACAAGGTCACCTTGATGTGGGTGCCAGGTCATAGAGGCATTGAAGGCAACGTCAAAGCGGACCAGCTAGCTAGACACAGCTATTCACAGGGCCAGAACCTGCACACGGGATTAGCAAAAACCGATGCAGGACCCTGATCGACGAGTGGATAAAAAGAAGACACCAACTATATTGGGATCAAACTGTCGGGCAAATACACAGCAAAGTCATGGTAGGGCGTCCAAACCGGACCCTGACGGCTGACCTTCTGAACCTGAACAGAACGAAGGCTCGTATAATAATAGGTCTGTTGACTGGACACTGCAGCCTAAGAAAACACCTACACACCATGGGAGTACGCAGGGAAACCGTGGAGTATAGGCTGTGTGATGAAGTGGAGGAAACAGCCTCTCATATCATCTTCGACTGTGACGCCCTAAGTAGTAGGCGACACAGAACCTTTGGAGAGATCAGCCCGGAAACAGGCATGAATCCGAAGAACCTTATCAACAGGCTTCTTAACCTAATTAAAGGCACAAACCTGTTTGAATAAGGAACCACTGACGACAGAGTGATACAATAGACCCCAGCTGGTCGCAGTGTCAAGGGAAGCTAAGTGCCAACCCTGTCTCTGGCTCGTCAGCCTCAAACCAACCAACCAACCAACCAACTAGTGAAATGAGAATGTTTTCTTCACCTTCATTGAAATTATGAGTAATTTTTTTTTAAGAGACGCCTAACAATTTCTAATAGACTTGGCTTTTTTCGATCAATTTTTCTGTATACAAAACTATAATTCTTAGGTTAAGTTTGATTCAATGTTGATGTTTCTGAACAGTCCGAATGATGGTACAAGAGTAAAAATGTGTTGCCAACATATGAAAACAATGAATTAAGGAATCCAGGATTCGTTTTTCATTGAAAAATGCATAACGTTCTAATCCATAGTTAATTAATAATGCGAGTTTAGATAATCAACGGTTTAAACTCGCATTGAACAACCGGGCCTTAATATGTTGCAGTGTCGCCATAAAAACATTGGTAAAATATTTTGAGAGCAGGATAAAATTGCGAACATTCAGTAATATCGGCGCAATAACATTTAGTTATCCCGTAGATTCCATAAACACTCGGCATGTTTGTATATTTCAATTACATTCATTACATTTTCTGTTGTCCAGTTGGACATCATGATTTTTTTATTTATAATAAAGCAAATACAACGACAGTTTATAGCCCTGGAGACCATATGCATTTTTTAGAGGTGATTTTTCAAACCTTGGAATAATATTTATTCGTTAGTTTGCTGAAAAGGAAATGGCGTTTCGGCAGTGGAATTGCAGTCGTAATGTCGTCGCGACGCTTAGCGTCTTGTAAGATAAACAGTGATATTGAAGTTATATTTTTGAAGCTAATTCTTTATTTTTATCTTGTTTATACTATTATAAGTATTTCAAAACCATTCTGGCAGGTTATAACCGGTCGCAAATCAGTCTGGCGAATTTTTGAAATTGTAAAGAAAAAAAATTGGAGTTATTCTTTGAAATCAGCTACTCTAGGAAATGTCAATATAAACATTAATAACTATCATTGAATTAGTCTGGCACCTATTTGTCGGTATTAACATTGTCTGGCAAGTTAATCAAGATCCGCGCGTCATTAGACGCTCTCGCGCATCTCCGATCAGCTTTTCAAACCTACATCTTGGGACTTATTTTTTAATAGCTGATACTTTTTTTATAACAATTAATTAAAATTTTTTAAAATTTACCGGTCCCAATGTTGTCTGGCTGAGTTATAAAGTACCCCCGAACTTCAATGAGCTACATCTTTATTTTGTTAAACATTATCAATGATAATTTTTTTTTATTTATTTCAATTTTTTTTTTGCTTTATCACAGTCGTTGGAGAAAATTCGTTGGTGAAAAACAAATAATTAATAATTGTAAACTAAAAAATCATATTATGACCTACGAAAAAATTATTGTTTCAATAATATTTGAATGTATAAAAAAACAAAAATCAATCGCTTTGTAATATACTTGATTATTTATGAACGCAATTATTCAAAGATGTACTATGACGTCCTATTCGGAAGACGATGTAGCGTCAACTTGTTCAGTATATAAGTAGAATAGAATAGAATAGAAATTTATTGAACATTTAGTATATATGGCACGTCATAAAGTGATTGTCATAAATAAATGATAATATAAATATTTGGTGAAATGAATAAGTACTATACAAAAAACATATAAATTAAAAAAAATAGGAAAAGCAATTGATGGAGTTAAACATCAAATTAAGGTTGTAGGATCTATGAACTTCGTAAAATAAAATAACTAATAAAAAAACTTTTTAAAGGCAAGCTTTTATGTAAGCCGGGTACTAAAACGTATTAAATAAATTTGAGTCATCGCTGATAATATTTAATTATTTTTTTTGAATTAAATCATGATACGACCCCAAAATCTGCCACCCGCCAATTTTGAATAGAATCTGATCATAATCAATTGATAGATTTTGGCAAAAAGTTCATATTTTCCGAACCTGAGAACCTCCACATACCAATTTTGAATTAAATATGACTATAATCACAAAACTCGTCCTCTATCTTGGGGCCGCCATCTTGAATTCATGAATTTTGACAAAAATGTTATGATCCTCGACTACGAAACCCCCACATACCAATTTTGAATCGAATCGGACCATAATCACAAAACTCGTCCGCCATCTTGGAGCCGCCATTTCTAATTCATGAATTTTGAGGAAAATTCATAATTTCCGACCCCGAAACCCCCCACATAGCAATTTTGAATCGAATCGGATCAAATCACAAAACACGTCCGTCATCTTGGAGCCGCCATCTTAAATTCATACATTTTGACAAAAATTTCCCAATCTCCGACCCCGAAAACCCCCACATACCGATTTTGAATCAATCGGACCATAATCACAAAACTCGTCCTCCATCTTGGAGCCGCCATCTTGAATTCATGAATTTTGACAAACATTTCATAATCTCCGACCCTGAAAACCCCCATATACCAGTTTTTTTATCGAATTGGACCATAATCACAAAACTCGTCCACCATCTTGGGGCCGCCATCTTGAGTTAATGAATTTTGCAAAGCACTCATAATCTTCGACCTCGAAAGCCCCCACATATCAATTTTGAATCAAAACGGATCATAATTACAAATCTCCTACGCCATCTTGGAGCCGCCATTTCGTTTTTTTCTCTAACAAAAACTCCATAATGCATTGTCACCGGAATTACGGACATCTGCCAAATTTCAAACTGATCGGACGACTAGAAGTCGGTCAAAATTCACTTGCCAGATTTTACAATTTAAAAAATTTGCCAGATTGATTTGCGACCGGTTATAACATGCCAGAATTATTGTAAAATACTTTCAATAGTATAAAAAAGATGAAAATAAAGTAGTAGCTTTCAAAAAAATACTTCAACATCATTGTTTACCTTACAAGACGCTGAGCGTCGCGACGCCATTGCGACCGCTAAACAGGTGCCAGTATCGCCATCAAGTTTCCAGTACAACTCAAACTAACAAATAAATATTATTCCAGGTTTTAAAAAATGACTCCTCAAAAATGCATGTGATCTCCAGAGCTATTGCGTTGTCTTCAAAATAAAACCCCACTACAAAAACTAAACAAAAATCTGGAACTTAGTCGGGAAAAAAACAGGTAAATCCAAACAAAATATGGATATTGAGATCTTTCTTAATGAGGAATGTATCAGAGATAAAAACAAAATTGTAAACGCTTTTGGAGAGTATTTTTTAACCATAGCACCTGATGCTATGAATACACATTTCGGCTCTACATCTTTCAACAATTTCACAACTATGTATGTGCCTCAAACTTCCTTTTTTACTCCTATCCATCCAAGTGATACTTGTGAAATAATTTTATTACTAAAAAATACAAATTCTATGGGAATAGATTGCATACCAACAAAACTTGTAAAAAAGATTAGAACTCTCATGAGTCAACCACTGTCATTCATATTAAATAGATCGGTAGAAATGGGAGAATTTCCCAGACAAACTGAAGATTGGTTTGGTAACACACTCCATAAGGAGGATGATCCAACTTCAATCGGAAACTTTAGGCCAATAACAGTACCCACAGTGATATGTAAAATCTTTGAGAGAGGTGTTCATTTGAAAATGCTCTCATTTTTTGATCAATTCAACATCATCTCTCAAGCCCAACAAGGATTCTGCCCAGGTAGGTCGACGGAGAGTGCATCCTCTGTCGTTTTCGATTATGTATATGATTCACTTGTCTATATGATTTCGCTTTTCTTCGACCTATCGAAAGCATTTGATATCATTGATCCCAAAATAATTCAGAGTAAACTCTACTCAATCGGTTTCAGAGGCAACTTCCTTTCGTGGATAGTGTCATATTTGTCTCACAGAAAAATACGCGTGAAATTGGAAGATTTGTCAATCTTCTCCATTTAGCATGGATCTAGGTCTCCCACAAGGATCCATTTTGGGTCCACTTATTTTCCTGTTCTTCATCAACGATATGCCAAAATATGTGACTACAGATCATATTGTTTTATATGCAGACGATACTACACTAGCAGATGATTCTGACAGTTCTGTGGAACTGCAAGAAAAGCTAAATCTGACATGAATTTTCGACTTGGTGTCGCAAAAAATATCTGATCGTGAACTCTAGTAAAACCGTTCTCATGCAGTTTTTGTTCAGAAATGAAAAAAAATTAATAATTTTCGAGTGAAGGTTGGCAATGAATATGTCGAATCTTCAAATAGCACCATATTGATAGTAAAATGACTTTCGAATCTAGCATAAGCCAGATAAGTAAAAAGGTCAATAGTGGATATTACGCGATAAGACAATTAAAATCAACTCTGAGTGCAGATCAACTCCTCAACGTTTACTGTCCACTCTCATATATCATACAACATAGCTCTGTGGGGTTGCTGTACTGATATAAATAAAATATTTATTTCACAAAAAGGGCCATTCGCCTGATATTCAACCTGAGCTATAGGGACTCTTGTAAACAATATTTTATAGAATACGGAATCATGTCCCTGCCCTGTATTTACATTTACGAATGTGTATTGTTGCTGAAAAAAAATATAAACAAGCATGATCTAAACTCAGATATGCATACTTATCCCACCAGACATGGGAAAATTGTAAGAGCCCAAAAACATAAGACCAAATCGTTTGAGAATTGTCCATCACATGAGGGGGGACATTCTTCAATATTCTTCCTGGAGATATAAGAGATGAAACAATAGAAAAACGTTTCAAAACCAAACTAAAGGAATTTCTACTTCAGAACTGCTTTTACAGTGTTGGTGAATATCTTGGTAGGTGAGGTCACTCAAATTCTAAATTCTCAACTGATTGTCATAAACTGTTAGTCGTAAAATATGTTTTATTTTTAATTTTAAATCTATTTTATTATGTTTGTAACAATGTTTCATGAAATGTGATCGTTCTCTGTTAGTGTGGATAAAATGTTTATACATATTGATTTCTATTTATTGAATAACTTATTTCCATTATTGAGTAATTCTAACCTATTTTGTTGCTGACGTATCCTATATCATTATGTGATCTGAAACGATTTAATAAAGATTTTATTATTATTATACAGGGTGTCCCAAAACTCAACGTTATCCTTTGGAGGGCTGATAGTCCAGCTCATGACTGACCAGAATATCACAATATGACCTCAGTAAAATATTGATAGTTTTGGAGATATTGGTACTTTTATGAATTTCGTGAAAATCAGTATTTCGAGTGCCGCAGGAACAAAACTTCATAGTTTGAGATTCTAATTTTTGTTATGCAACCCAGAATAACCCTTCTATTGATAACAGTCCAAAATAAAATTATTGCTATCATACCTGTGGAGAAAAAAAAAGTATTTGTCTGATTCACGAGTTAATTCTCTTTATTAGCTCACTTAGACTCTTCATACTGTGTACAATATGACTACGCTAACCTGGCACATTATGTTAAAAAATTGCATATTCAGTGTAGATTTTGATATGGTATAACATTCTCCATCTTTCACTAGGAGCCTATTTTGAAATTATTTCAATAATGAGTCTGAGTGGCTTGCAGCGACTCTATTCGATGTGCATTGATGTTTTGCGTAGTATAAACCTACCGTTGTACGTCATATGACATGAGTTGCAGTGACATTTATTTATTTATTTACGGCAAAGCCAATTTACATTTAACAAAGTGTGATGAACTATAAAATATTATTGAACTCTTATGTCTGAAGTCTACACTAGAATTTTACAAAACATTTAGCGAAGTGTGAAATACAAAGTATTAATGAATCCTTATGTCTAGTTACTATATTACTAAAAGATGAAACAAATCTGGTATTAACAAAGAAAATGATGTAACCAATCTGGTACTTACAAAAGAAAATGGTAAGGTAAAAAAAGTTTCGGAAACGCTATAGCCTTTTCAATTGATTTTTGAAGACCTGAAGTGACACATTAAACAAATCTAAGTTATTATGACATTCATTTCCCAGCTTCAGAATACGAGGAATCGGACTGTTCATAGCATAATTGGTATGGAAAAAATTTATATGAAAAATATCAGGATTTCTCGTATCTTTTTGTTTGATATGAAAAGTTATTAGTTGTAGTATTTCTGGGCAGTTTATCTTATTATTTATTATTTTGAAGAGGAAACTCAAGTTCATAGAAATTCTCCTATCCTCCAATGATTTTATATTTAACTTAGTTAAGAGTTGACTGTACTCATATTCATTTCGTTGAATACCAAAGTGAAAAGCACAATTCCTCAAGAATTTCTTTTGAACATTTTCAATCAAATCTATATTTACATTATAATATGGGTCCCATATAACCGAACAATACTCAAGAATGGATCTTACGAAAGCACAATATAAAATCTTTTTTGTTTTAATTGAAAAATCAGTAGAAATTCTCAACACAAAACCTAGCATTTTGAGACTTTTTGCCACAATTTCTGATACTTGAAGATTAAAATTAATTTCGCTATCAAATTTAACTCCCAGATCGCGAATAAATTTTTCTCTTTTAAGAACTATATATTTATATTCAGAGAATATTGGACTTCTAATTCTATCGAACGTAATGATTTGACACTTATCGATGTTTACCTCTAACAAATTATTTCTACACCACATGGAAAAAGCTTCGAGATCTTTTTGTACTAATTCGGCATCTTCCCGGCAAGTAATTGCCCGATAAAGTTTGAGATCGTCCGCAAACATAAGAAATTCAGAATAATTGAAAACAAACTCTATGTCCGATACAAACAAGTTGAACAACAGTGGGCCCATATGGGATCCCTGTGATACCCCTGATGGAACCTGAATGGGTGTAGATGTTGTTTCTCCGTATTTCACAGACAAAGTTCTACCAGTTAAGAAGCTATTGATTACTTGCAAAATATTCCGTCTATACCAAGCGCTTGAATTTTAGCTATAGAAGCCATGGTTGACTCTGTCAAAGGCTTTGGAAAAGTCCGTATAGACAGAGTCAACCTGTAGCCTCCTCTCAAGATTTTCAGTTATGTAGTTTGTGTAAAGAGCAAGGTTGGTACAAGTGGATTTACCTTCTGTGAAACCGTGTTGTTGGTGATTGAGTAAAGACTTACAGTCCCAGGAAAGTTTCTTTGTAAGCATAGAATCAAACATCTTAGCCATCTCTGACTGATTGCAAACTGCTCTATAATTCTTTATATTTTTCTTATCTCCTAGTTTATGTATTGGTTTCAGGAAGCTATGTTTCCAATAATCTGGAAAAGGTGCCTAGAGCAAAAATTTGATTGAAGATATTTCGTAATGGAATTGCTAAAGTGTATAGACATTTGTGTATAAAAAATAAAGGTATCCCATCAGGTCCCATTGAGAGCTTGGGGGAAACAGAGAGAACGTAATCTATTACATCCGTAGCAGTAATACTGTAATTGTTGATATAGACTTTGTTTTCAAAATTATATTCAGGAGTAATATTCACTGCCTGGTTATTATATACAGTTGAAAAATAAGAGGCAAACAATTTGACAATCTCGGAAGTATTATTACTGACTTCATTTTCATAAAACATGGCTGAAGGTAACTTATAATCCTTTCTTTTATTCTGAATATAACCCCAAAAGGCTTTTGGATTATCAGAGATATTATCTTCAATTTTATTAATGTAATTTTCATAGCACTGATCTCGAATAGCTTTACAACTGTCCCTCAATTTACAGAAATCATAATAGTAATCAATGTTGCCAGTTTCCTTATATTTTTTATGAGTGTTCTTTTTGTCATGAATCATTTTTCTGAGGTTAGAACTGAACCAAGAGGGAAAGGTAGGAGTTTTGAATTTTTTTAAAGGAATAAATAGATGGATTGCATGATAAATAATGTCATAAAAACAATTTATGTTATTATTAACATCTGAGTTACAGAGAATATGTTCCCATTTAACGTCAGCTAAAAAGTCATTTATCCCAATATAATTTCCATTTCTGAAATCAAAAAAGTATTCCTCATATTCAGATTCTTTTGGAATAGAAATATTTATTTGGCAGTATATCATGCTACCTTGTTTGCTGTGTATCATAGTTCATATTGTTCTACTGCACATAACGGTTTTTGTTTGTTGGACTCGTGTTTGAGATTGAAAATAATCCGACTACTTCGGCGCGAGCAATTGAAAGCAGTACAGGGATACCTTAATCCATTGTAAACAGAATTACACGAAGGTATCAGTACCACCCATATCACGTGCAACGTGTGCGAAAGTTGCTTCCTCGTGACTTTGCAGAACGTGTCCAGTTTTGCCAAAGAATGCTGCAGAAACATAGAGAAGACCCAGAGTTCATAGATAACATTTAATGGACAGATGAAAGCACATTCTCAAAAGATGACTTCATGAACATGCACAATCTTCATACGTATTCTCTTAAAAACCCACATGCAATGCGAGAACATAAGTCACAATATCGCTTCAAAGTAAATATATGGACCGGCATCTGGAAAGGTACAATAATTGACCCTCTTGAATTACCTGACATTCTAAACGGGGAAATTTATCGCGATTTTTTAGAAAACGAACTGCCTACTCTTTTAGAAGATGTACCTTTGGCAATACGCAGGGCAATGTGGTTACAAAATGAAGGCTGTCCAGCTCATTACGCACGACCAGTGAGAAATTATTTGGATCAAACTTATCCACAGAGATGGATCGGCCGTCTTGGTCCCATTTTGTGACCTCCCCGGTCTCCTGATTTAAACCCGCTAGATTTTTTCCACTGGGGTTGCATAAAGGAGAAGGTCTATGCAAACCCAGTAAATGATGAACATGACTTGAGACGTCGTATTAATGAAGCAGCTTTCCAAATAAGTGCCGAAGGAAGTACAAGACGAATAAAAAGATCGTTTTTAAAAAGATGCCACGCTTGCATTCGACTTGGTGGCAGGCAATTTGAACACATTCTTAATTTTTTTTTGTCTTTTGTTTAGTTGCCAATAAATACCTGTCACTTCAATTTACCAAGTGTTTTCATTCGAATTCCTAATTATTGAAATAATTTCACAATGAGCTCGTATTGCAGTAAGCTAGGAATATCTTTCATCCTCAAGTGGAAGATAGTGAATGTTGTATCATGTCAAAACCTATACCGAATGAGCAATTTTTTTAAATAACTTGCCAGGCTCGCGTGGTGATTTTGTTTATAGTATGAAGAGTCTAAGTAAGCTAATAAAATAAATTAACTCGTGAATCGGGCGAACATGTTTTTTTTCTCCAAAGGTATTGCACCAATATTTTTATTTTGGATTGTAATCAATAGAAGAGTTATTACAGGTTGCATAACAAAAATTAGAATCTTAAACTATGAAGTTTTGTACTGCGGCACTCGAAATACTGATGAAAGGTTTCGATTTTCACGAAATTCATAAAAGTGCCAATATCTCCGAAACTATAAATATTTTACCGAGGTCATGTTGTGATATTCTGGTCAGTCATGAGCTGGACTATGAGCCCTCCAAAGGATGACGTTGAGTTTTGGGACACCCTGTATGTATTATTACGCACTCGTCGATGCACACACGACACAAAAGTTCCGCAAACAAGTTACAACGAGTCGACACTGCGTCCGAGAACCAAAGATGTTTATCAATCAACCAAAAACAATAAGGAACAACGAGAAACGAATTCCAGGAACAAACAACATAAACATAATGTTCCTATGCGTTGCTTTCTGTGTGGAAGTAACTCAATTCATGAATGAACTGATCTAAGGTAGGAACCGGGAATTAGTGTTCCTTCAAATCAGGCAAATAATTTACCAACAACGAAATTTCATGTGGAATTCATAATGAATAAGTGCCCCTTTTGTTGCAAATTTCATGCAGAACTCTGTATATTCCACAAAATGTGTATATGATACCACGAGATGGATGTAGCAATAAGTCTTCATAGAAAATTAAATCCACACAACAATTCATAACAGTAATTCATAGCATAGTTGTTGAATATTATATGGACATGAATGTGAATTATTTTGGAGACGGCCATTAGTTAAGTTTCACCCAGTTTTCCATATCCGAAGCGGAAACATGCAATAACGTCCCGAGATATATATCTCACATTCAGGCTCAAGTACCTGTATTATCCCCTTAACCGTATTATCCACAAAGGCAATTTATTTTAAGCCGCAACGGGAAAATTTAATTTAGTACATAGTTGGTGTTGTACGATGCATATAATATAAGTGTCACCGTTGATGCCAGGGATATTAAATTAATGTTAATCGTGGATGAGGTCCTTATGATCCTTGGAAATTGACGTATTTTTATAGCAATTACATCTGTATTTTACCACAACTATTTCTAAGAGATAATCGATCAAATCAGTTCAATAGTGACAATTACCTCATGTATAAAAAATCGCATATGCCACAGTGCAATTGTCAGTTTGACAGCGGCAAAAGTTAGATGTAACTTTTACAGCGACAAATGCACTAGTGGTTTTTTCACTTCTTCATTTGTTTATCAATTATCGCGATGCTGGTTGCCAAAATGAATAGTTTGATGTTTGTCAACAACTTTTTGAATTTCTAAGCACTAACAATGAGTCTACGAACGCCGAAATTAGTCAAATTGTTAATACCTGTGTGCCTACTAATACAGTTGCGACGCAATCATCAATCTTGCGACAATTTTCAACGTTTTGCGATGCAAAAATATATAAATTTGAGCCAGATACTTCCATCGAGAAATTGAATGTAATATTCCAAAATTGGGCATTTAATATGCGGAAAGGCAACGGAGAAGACTACAAAGAAGCGGTAGTTAAAACAATTTGGAACACCACCGCTAAAATGCTACAAAGTTAATATTATAACGAATTCAATATTGCATTTAACCCTTTCACCGACGTTCAGTTTAATTCATCACGAGCTGCACGTAATGCTGAACGTAAAATTCTACAAGCACAAACCGAAAAGAGAAAATCTAGTGCATCAGGTCCCAATAAATCTGAAGTGTTTGCAATGGCCGGATTATATGACGAAAATGAACCGGAAGGGCTTCAAAAGAAATCATATCACATTTTGGCGTTTGAATTAGCTTGGCGCGGAGGAGAAGCAGCTTACTGCAAAACCACTTATTTCGTATCTGAAAATAAAAATTATGTGAGAGCAAATGGATTACGACTAATATTTTAGAGGAAGATATTTGCCCAATACGTTTATTTAAAAAGGTAATGGAAAAACGAGACACTTTTATAACATTGGACAGAGTATTCCTTACACCAAATCCCTTTTGGAAGAAAAAAAATTCTAAAGGTTGGTATAAGAATGTGCCGATTGGAATTGATGAAATTTCCAAATGGACTAATTGCTCAGCACAACGTATTGGTATAGATGTCAAACGTGTCAAAATTACAAATCACTCAAATCGAGCGGCACAGTTAGCGAATTGAGTAAAGCGGAATTGAAGAACAAGCTCTAATAAAAATAACAGGACACAGCAATTCATCATCAATAAAACCATACTTACAAGTTAACAAAGAGTATCATTCGAGCATTATTCAATCAATTCGTTTGGAAAAAGAAAAAACTTCATCATCTACTACAGAAACGATTAGCTGTGGCACCCGCAGCGACATCACTGTTCCTAGTATGAATTTCAATAACTGCGTTTTTAATAATTGTACATTTAAATAAAAATGTGTTTATTTCTAATGTTTCATAAATAAAGTTTGCAATGATATGTTTCTAAATTTCTTATTCATTAAATTGTCCTGCCGAATTACACTCGATGTTTGTATTGATATCAGGTAAATTTGTGTTGTTCAAATTCTAAACTGTTTCCTTCAGAAATTTGACTCGAAAAACTATCAACCTAGTTGACAGTTCTTCTCGTCTAATTGCTAGGCAACAGTTTCTCATTAAACAACCCAAATTTAAGCGATAAAATACAAACCTCTCGTGCAAATATATGTGACAAATGTCCTCTCGCTGCAATAGTATATTTTGTGAGAAGGGATGAAACAAGACGATTTCAGACGAAATAATAATGATAAAAAAATTAAGACAAGCTTTAATACAAAAGCATTAAAAAGAAAAAAAATCTTCAATTGTTTGACCTAGGTTATTCTGTGAGTAGCAGATTCAAAATCTTGCCGCGCAATCAAGGGCGGATCTAGGCAACTTTTCTGGGGGGAAGGGGGGATAAAACACAGTCATATTCAAAGGATGCGCCCCAATTTTGAAAAAACATTATAATACATTGTTTTAAAATACATACTGTAAAACACGTAACATAAAAACGATTTATTAATTTATCAGGTATCGTTTTTTAACACAAATTATTACATTTAAACATTGAATACATTTCAAACCTTAAACCAAACCAAGAAATAAAAATGGCGCATTAACTTTGGGTTAAAGTAAAAAAAGGAAGTTGAAACTAAAAAGAATAATCAATAACAAATTCAGTACGAAACGATATTGGAACAACACTAACTAAAATCGTAATTCTAGAAAAATTTACACCATATTAGTGAGACAAAATCTCAATAATAAAGTACAATGAACTAAATCTTTGTTAAAAAGTTAAAATTCACAACTAGAGGACAAACTCAGTTTTGCGTTTTTTTAAATTTGCAAAACAATCCATAACTTTCTCTATATCTATTCAAATATTGCAGTGGATGCGCAAAAGGGCAAGACCTGCTAAACGTTCCTAACTCATGTTTGATCAAAGCAACGTTTTGAACCGCTTTGGAGCCAAAAAGGCAGAGTTAACAAAAGTTGTAAAATTAATTTTACATATCCAGTATACTCAAATTCAGGAAGTTTTCGTTTTTATATTTATTTTGCCAACATTTTAGCTCTGATTCTATTTTTAAGTTTAACAGGGAGAAATTTCCATTATCAGATGAAAGATTTAGAAAAATATTTTTTGTCAATTTACTCTATTTGAATTAAGTATATTAAAAAAATCACTATCAAATCCATAGTCTAAATAATTTGTTATATAATCTTAAAATAGGATTGTATATTGTAATTCTATAATGGTCCGCTGCTATAGGTATATAGCCAGAAAACAAGCATATTTTTTGAATTATTATAGTATTTTTCAGTCTGGAGGGGGATTAACCCCCCCCCCATAGATCCGCCCTTGCGCGCAATGATACCGAACTGGTTTGTGGGGGGGTTTGGTCGGACATCATGATGTTTTTGTCAAAAATCATGAATTCAAGGTGGCGGCTCCAAGATGGCGGCGTATTTTGTCATTATAGCTAGATCCCATTCAAAATTGGTATGTGGGTTTTTTTAGGGTCGGAGATTATCCATTTTTTGGCAGAATTCAATGAGATGACGGAATTCATGAATGACTAAAAAGAACTGAATAAAAATAATTAGAGAAAAAATTTCAAGACCAGCTTTTATACAAATGCACTGAAAAAAGAAAAATAATTTCTCTAAATATTTGACCTAGGTTATTTTGTGTTTAACCAACATGATATAAAAAATTCCATTGTTTTATATATTTCCTAAAATGTTCCTCTTTATAAGAGTTATATTAATTCAGAGTTATTCCTATACGAGGTGATATAAACAATAACTAACTTATTAAGATATCACGTTACAAATAACTTTGACCTTGTTATGATAACCTTATATACATTCGTAGCGTACAATATATCACGTTCTGTTTGATAATTGATCTAAGATAAATATATATATATATATATATATATATATATATACTAGCTGACCCGACAGACGTTGTCCTGTCCACATTTCTATGTTCCCTAAAATGTTTTTCCCGAAAACTCTCGTCCGCGTAGAATTTCTTTTTTTCTATGTTTTCCTTTATGTTGTTCCATCTAGACTATGCTTTGCTCCTTGCTTCCTGTTGTCCCGTTATCCCGTTTTTTCTTTATCCCGTTATCCCGTTTTCCCGTTATCCCCTTATCCTGTCATCCCATTATCCCGTTTTTTCGTTATCCCGTTATCCCATTTTCCTGTTATCCCGTTTTTTCTTTATCCCGTTATCCCGTTTTCCCGTTATCCCCTTATCCTGTCATCCCGTTATCCCGTTTTCTCGTTTTTTCGTTATTCCGTTATTCCGGTTATCCCGTTTTCCTGTCATTCCGTTTTTTCTTTATCCCGTTATCCTGTTCTCAATTTATCGTACTACAATTATTATATTCGATTGCCATCTTGCAAAATAAAAATCGCGATGGAAAAATAGGGGTTGATCGTAGAAGGGTGAAAATTTAGGGTTGTATGTATTTTTGAATGCTGTATCATAAAAAAATTAAAAAAAAGATCAAGGGGTGGACCACCCTTAACATTTAGGGGGATGAAAAATAGATGTTGTCCGATTCGCAGACCTAACCGATATGCACACAAAATTTCATGAGATACGGTCGAGCCATTTCGGAGGAGTTTGATGACAAACACCGTTTCACGATAATTGTATATATTAGATATATATATATATATATATATATATATATATATATATATATATATATATATATATATATATATATATATATATATATATATATATATATATACCCAGAACTGAATGAATTAAATCATCATCATCCAAACTATGGTGGGCAATAGGGCAATCCCATTTTTCCCATTTTTCTAACTCAAAAACCGTTCGCCGGACGAAAAAGAGGCAGGTGACTATTTTTATGAGAAGATAGAGGACAATTACAAAAATAATATTCATTTGGAAAAAAAAGACAGTGGCGTATCATTATTTTGATAAAAAATATGAGAGGGCATGTTTACAGGGACGCCACTGATGAAAATTAAGAAATATATTTTTATGCGTACTTTGCATGTACCAAAATTGAAAAAAAAAGCCAAAGGGGAACCGATTTTTTTGTTAAATTTCAACATCCTGTATCTCAGAAATAAAGCGGTTGCGGACATATGTTCATGTGAAGATTTTTTTTTAAATCATCCAAGGATTATCGCCCTTTAGGATCAGCATTCAATTATGAAACACCCTCTATTGATATTCTTTCAGCCTTTTGAGGGATGACGTTGACTTTTGGGAGACTCGGTATATTCTACATCTTGAAACTCCCAGACGTAATTTCAAATCATCTCAGAGAATTGCATGAAAACAAACCGTTTGAAGCGCCCAACACCCCTATACATAACCCATGTTAATTAGAATGTCATTCATTAGTAAAGTTTGCCTCATAATGTAATAATTAAGTAATTTAGATGTTAGTCGTGATCTAAAATACCATGTATTTGATATATGTTATGACCCTGATGTAGGTCACTAATTCATGTATAAATATAAACTTCACATCAATATTAACATATAAACATTATTATATATATATATATATATATATACAAATGTGTATGTTCTTTATTTCTTTTTTTTTTGTTTATTAATTCTTTTCAATGTTTTTCTGTTTGAACATACTTTTCTATAGAAGTATACTGCTGTATACATCCATTGTTTCTTTTCATTTATTTTTCTTTCAGTTTTTCCATCTTTTATTGTTTTTTCAATATTTTTTTTCAATGCGTCCGTGTTTTTTTTTCAGATTTTATAAGAGTACAATTTTTGGTGAATTTTTTGTTAATTGTTAATAGGTTATAGTGACAAACAATAACATAGTTTTTGAATACTTAGTAAGTGCGTTGACTTCATGTAAATTCCGTCGTGGCAATCTCCGTTCTCAACATGTATTGGTAGGGGGTCAGTGACTTGACAATTTTGGAAAATATCCATAATGGATTGGATTTCATTGCATTTCGGACCTACCATCTTTGTTTTTTTTTTGTTTATTTATTCAATATACTTCCATTCACACATTCTTCTATATAGATGTATATACCCATATTTTTTTTATTTTTTTTTCGATTTTCCTCACATTTTTTTCAAATTTTATGTGAGTAATTTTTTTTTTGAAATTTGTACATTAGTAGGTTATAGTAATGAACAAAAATATACTTTTTGAATCCTTCGTGGGTGCGTTGACATCATGTAAATTTCATCGTGGCAATCTCCGTTCTCACCATGTATTTATTTTTTTGTAGGGGGTCAGTGCTTATGTCTTGAACAATTTTGAAAAATTTCCTTGATAAATTGGGATTTTAATGTATTTCTAACCTACCAATTTCATTCAAATGCACGAACTCTGTTTCCAGAGAACACTCTCCTGTAGAATACCCTCTTGGCAGATTTTTTTATTTTATTTTTTTTAATCTGGATTTTGGAAATCTATCATAAGCTTGTGGAGCATATTATCTGGAGGAAGAGTCCTCTAAAGCATTTCCGATGGTGAGTTCGTAGAATACACTGCTTCATTATATATACATATATATATTATATATATATATATATTATATTTATATAAATAAATTTTATACATTATACATACTTGATGTTAGTACTGTACATAAATCTTTATCGATTTGATTCTTTGTTTTTTTTTGTTTATTCATTCAATATACTTCCATTCACACATTCTTCTATATAGATGTATACTGCTGTATATACCCATATTTTTTTTTTTTCGATTTTCCTTACATTTTTCTTCAAATTTTATGTGAGTAATTTTTTTTTGAAATTTGTACATTAGTAGGTTATAGTAATGAACAAAAATATACTTTTTGAATCCTTCGTAGGTGCGTTGACATCATGTAAATTTCGTCGTGGCAATCTCCGTTCTCACCATGTATTAATTTTTTTGTAGGGGGTCAGTGCTTATGTCTTGAACAATTTTGAAACATTTCCTTGATAAATTGGGATTTTAATGTATTTCTAACCTACCAATTTGATTCAAATACACGAACTCTGTTTCCAGAGAACAGACTCCTGTAGAATACCCTCTTGGCAGGTTTTTTTATTTTTTTTTATCTGGATTTCTGAAATCTATCATAAGCTTGCGGAGCATATTACCTCCAAAGCATTTCCAATGGTGAGTTCGTAGAATACACTTGCTTTATTATATATATATATATATATATATATATATATATATAAATATATATTTACATAAATATACATATTTATATACACTATAATACACTTTTTTATCTTTATCGATTTCATTCTTTGTTATTTTGTTTATTTATTCTTTTCAATATTCTTCCATTCATACATTATTCTATATATATATATATATATATATATATATATATATATATATATATATATATATATATATATATATTAATATATAAATATATATATAATATATATATATATATATAGATATATATATATATATAATATATTTAATTTTTTTTTTTTTCGATTTTCCTCATACTTTTTTGCAATACGTCAGTGGATATTATTTTTTCATTTTTGTTTTTCAGATTTTATGTGAGTTTTTTTTTTTTGAAATTTCTACATGATCGTTAACTGTAAGTAGGTTATAGTAATGAACAAAAACATACTTTTTGAATCCTTCGTAAGTGCGTTGACTTCAAGTAAATTTCGTCATGGCAATCTCAGTTCTCACCATGTATTCGTTGGTAGAGGGTCAGTCGTTTTGACTTGAACAATTTTGAAAAATATCCTAATAAATTGGGATTTCAATGTTTTTCTAACCTACCAATTTCATTCAAATGCACGGACTCTGTTTCCAGGGAACAGACTCCTGTAGAATACCCTCTTGGCAGATTTGTTTTTTTTATCTGGATTTTGGAAATCCTTCATAAGCTTGCGGAGCATATTTCCTGGAGGAAGAGTCCTCTAAAGTATTTGCAATGGTGAGTTCGTAGAATACACTTGCCTCATTTCATTAAATATTCATATACATTATAACATTGATGTTAGTACTGGACATAAATCTGTATCGATATCATTCTTGTTTTTTTGTTTATTTATTCTTTTCAATATACTTCCATTCATACATTCTTCTATATAGATATATACTGCTGTATACACAATAATCCTTATTTTTTCGATTTCTCTTATCGGTTTTTAATTTTTTTTCCAATAAGTCAGTGGATCTCATTATTTTTTTCAGATTTCATGTGAGTATTTTTTTTTTGTAAATTTCTACATTATTGTTAATTGTAAGTAGGTTATAGTAATGAACAAAAACATAATTTTTGAATCCTTCGTAAGTGCGTTGACTTCATGTAAATGTGGCAATCTCCGTTCTCACCATGTATTTATTGGTAGGGGGTCAGTGCTTTTGACTTCAACAATTTTGAAAAATTTCCTCAATAAATTCGGATTTTAATATATTTCTAACCTACCAATTCCATTCAAATGTACGGGATCTGTCTCCAGGGATTAGACTCCTATAGAATACCCTTTTGGCATACTTTTTTTATCTCTGGATTTTAGAAATCCATGATAATGTTGCGAAGCATATTCGCTGGGGGAAGAGCCCTCTAAAGCATTTTCAATGGTGAGTTCGTAGAATAGACTTGCCTCATTTTATATATATATATATATATATATATATATATATATATCGCACCCCGGCAAGAAAGACGCCACAATTCAAAAATGCACAAATTTGAGTTAGTCCCAAATTCAAAACACCAAATTAAAATAAGTAAGTAGTTCAATTCCTAACTAATGAAGGGTACATGTTACACTAATTGCCCTTTCTGAACTATTTGAACTTTGATTTCACAATGTAAGTGAACTTTACTTTTGGTGTACTGTGGAATGAGGTTTTTGAGTTGTGACGTAATTCTCGCCGGGTGCGATATATACTTTACATCAATATTGACATATATACATTATTATTTATATACATAAATTGATGTTAGTACTGGACATTATGATAAATCTTTAGTGATTTTATTTTTGATTCTTCATTTATTAATTCTTTTCAATATATTTCCATTTATACATTTGTTCAGATGTATACCGCTGTTAACAAGAACAACTGAAGGAGAACGGGGCTTCCTAAAACGTGTATGTTTCACAGACGAATGCACGTTTTTTCTTAATAGAAAAGTCAACAAACAGAATGTTTAGGCGGGGATTTTGGGCCTCGTGTTGTTGGACCGATTTTCATCAGAGGCAATCTTACAGGAGTTCTTTACAGAAATCTTTCAGAAACTGAAATTGAACCTCGAATAAGACAAATTATATTAAACAATCAGGAAGAGTTTGAAAATCGTGAAATCATATTTCAGCAGGATGGGACATCCACCCCCCCCCCATTTCGATCGCATGGCTAGAGAGTTCCTCGATTCAAACTTTCCTGGGCGATGGATAGGTCGCAGGGGAAGTACAGAATGGCCACCAAGATCTCCGGATCTTATACCTCTAAATTTTTTTCCTTTGGGGGTATCTGAAGTCAAAAATCTTCGCCACTGAATGCCAAACAATAGAAGAGTTGGAACGCAAAATAATAGATGCATGTGAAGAAATAGATGAACAGACTTTCATCAACGTGAGAGAAGCTATGTATAATAAGGCACTTTATTGTCTATCTAAAGATTAACTCGTCCGCCATCCTGGAGCTGCAATCTTCAATTTATGAATTTTGATAAAAAATAAATGATCTTCGACTAATTCATAATCTCAGACCACAAAAATCCGACATACCAATTCTGAATAGAAACAATCCATAATCACAAAACTCGTCCACCATCCTGTAGCCGCACAGTGGTCCCCATGACGAAAAAAACGGGACTAATTCATTGTTTTTGCTCAATCGCCTCTTTGGCTGTCAAAAATCATGAAAAAAATATGGAAAGTTGTCACAAAGTGGTAGTGTTTTCGCTGAATTGCTCTGAAAGCTGACTAGAATCATGGAAGAAAAATTAAAAAAACTTGTCACCAAGGGGTGGTTTTTAAAAGGGGTGGTTAGACAAAAAAAACAAGTCTTTTTTCGCGGAATTGATTTTAAGGCTCACGAGAATCATGGGAAAAATATAAAAAAGGGTTATTTTTAGAAGGGGTGGTTCGTAGAAAAAATAAGATTTGCGCCTTTTTTCGCGGAATTGCTTCTAAGACTGGCGATAAATATAAGAGAAATATTTTTAAAAATCTTGTGATTTTCAGAAGGGGTGGTTCGAAAAAGAATCAGATTCGAACCTTTTTTTCGCTCGCGGAATTGCTTCTGATGCGGACGAGAATCATGGGAAAAATAAAAAAACGTTTCACAAAGGGATGGTATTCAGAAGGGGTGGTTAAACAATAAAATCAGATTCAAGCCTTCTTTTTGCTGAATTGTTTTCAAAGCTCACAAAAACCATAGGAAAATTTGTCGCAAAGTGGTTGGATTCAAAAGGGGTAACTTTGGTATTAGATCAAATATTTAAATGAAGACTTTTTGAATGTTCAACTTTAATTAGCCAAATCAGTACCGAAAATATTCCTAAAATAATATTTATAATATAGACAGTCACATTCTAGCCAAAAAGTATTTTTTTCACAAAATAATGAGGTGTTAATTCATTGTGGGTCAACTATATTTGATGCGTTTTTGATACTCTCTTGCAGAGGTTTCAATTAAATATTTAAAAAAAGTGCAAGTATGAGCAAGCAAATTTTTTATATGTTTTTATAGAAACTTCAGGCTATCCATTAGATATTTTTTCAGAGCGGGGAGGTGTGGGGCATTTTTTGTTAGTCTGAAGAAAGTTGAAAATGTACGCACGTTCATTCTAATAACAGCACAGAAAATAACTATTGATAACTGAGTAAATAATCGACCAATTTTCCTTAAAAAATAAAAAATAAAATAAAAATAAAAACTACATACCTTGATTGACTTTTCACCTCAGTTTCATATGAATTATTCACAAGATGTTTTTTCTGGAGCTAATCGAACTCGGAAGAAAAAGTACACGTATGACGTCGAGAAACGTACACGATATAATGGTCGTCTTTGAGGGGCTGAAGAGCGCAAATGTTTCGCAATAGTTACCCGCAATTCTGGGAAAAGGTTATCTGGTCTTTTGATTACCCTCTCACAAAGTTGGGAGCGTATACGAAAACTTCACCAAAATTCGAATTCGTTCCGCTTTTTCGTTATTTCGGACCACTGTGAGCCGCTATCTTGATTATATTAATTTTTACAATGAATTCATAACCTCCGACCCCAAAAACCACCACATACCTATTTTGAATAGAATCGGACCATAATCACAAAATACGTCTGCCATCTTGAATTCATCAATTTGACAATAAATTCATAATATCCTACCCCGAAAACCTCCACATACCAATTTTGAATAGAATTGGTCCATAATCACAGAGATCGTCCGCCATTATGGAGCCGCCATTTCGATTTTATGAATTTCGACAAAAAAAAATCCTAATCTTCTACCCCGAAAACCCCCACATAGCAATTTTGAATCGAATCGGACCATATCACAAAACTCGTCTGCCATCTTCAATTTATAAATTTTGACAAAAAATTCATAAACTCCTACCCCAAAAACCTCCACATACCAATTTTGAATAGAATTGGTCCATAATCACAGAGATCGTCCGCCATTATGGAGCCGCCATTTTGATTTTATGAATTTTGACAAAAAAAAAAATAATCTTCTACCCCGAATACCCCCACACAGCAGTTTTGAATCGAATCATACCATAATGACAAAACTCGTCCGACATCTTGAATTTATGAATTTTGAGAAACAATTCTTAATTTACGACACCAAAAACCCCCACATACCTATTTTAAATAGAATCGGACCATAATCACAGAGATCGTCAGCCATCTTGGAGCCGCCATTTTGTTTTAATAAATTTTTGACAAATAATTCATAATCTTCGACACCGAAAACCACCACATACCAATTTTGAATCGAATCGGACCATAAACACAAATCTCGTCCTCCATCTTGGTGCCGCCATTGTGTTTTTTTATCTAACAAAAATTCCATAATGCATTGTCACGGGAACTATGAACACCTGCCAAATTTCACGTTAACCGGACAACTAGAAGTGGGGTATTTTGACAAACACGAACAATCAACCTCACTCACTTCATTGCAAACCTCTCGATAACACGGTTCGCTGAAAACTGCCTTCGATATTATTCATCTCATCAATCACACAAATATCACCTAAGAATATGAATCAACTTCATATTTCATATTATTAGTGAGCTGTGATTTCTGGCTACGAAATCGTACCCGAAAATAATATACAATACGTTGAGAGAAATTCTAATCGGAATAATATTTATAATAATAGTAATAATGATAGCACTGGTGACAATACAATAATAATAGGGTCATGATGATTGGTCCCTCAAAGTAAATGTTATCACTACTATTGTCTGTGTTAGGTAGATACAAATTTGCAAAATATTCCTTATTTCAAATGGAATACCCTATATATTAGCGATCCGTAAGAAGCGCCAACAAAGGCTCTACAACTTTCATCAAATATTCCCTATGTCTAAATCAATAATGTTTCTTAGAAAACCTTTTATTTTCGAAAAATGACAATTCTTCCTATTTCTTTGCCATAATCCCAATGAACGCTTTTTTTCACCGCATAATCATTTTGAGTCGACTGATAAGAATAACAAAAAATATCTTGTTTCAATTATGTACATTTCATATAACGTGGCCAAAAAACTTTTTCATTTTTATAATATGTATGTATTACATTTTTCTAAATGGAAAACTAATGTTTTCCATTGGTTGCAGAATTTTACACATAAATTGTGCAATATAAAAACGAACACGAATATAGAAAAAATGTTTTGAATATTAATTCAAATATATCAATGTTTTCATGAATTAATGAATTCATACAGTGCCTTCGTAAAGTACTGAATAAATTCATTTTAAGCCAAACTATCCATTTCTGAGGAATCTCCTGAAACAGGTTGGTTTTTAATCTTAATTTTCCACATTTATAAGGGAAAATTAAATATACAGGGTGATCCTGTTTGACTAATGACGTCTGCGACAATTTTTTGAAATGGAACACCCTATATATTAGTCAATTTTTGGAATCTCCATGGAAAGCAGATTTCAAAAATATATCACACATATAGTCTAGTTAACAAGTGCTTTTGAGGTCAAATTTTTTTCGCATTCTCCGAAAATATTGATTGAGGTGTCATTCGATTCGGAATGACATGTAGATATTTTTTAAGAAAATGCTAAGGCCGCTCGCAAAAATTGCAATAGTTATCAACAATTAAGTGAAAAAAAAAGTGGGGTTTGGTTTTTTGCCAATATCTCGAAAACTATTCGAGATAATTCAAATATGCAAAAAGATGGGGAAATTTCCTAAGAAAAACTTTCGACTCACGGAACTGTAGGATCAATATTTATAATTTTCCCAGAGGGTTGAAAATACGCCCGAAAACGGGTGCTCCGGCTTGCGCAAGCCACGCCACCTTTGGACCTTTAATGAATAAATATTATTTAAACTCATTAAATATGAAAATAAAAAATTTCAAAAATTCAGGCGCCTGCAGGATAGATCATTGAACAATAATCCGTGGTTCAGAAATTCTCATCGCGATTTTTCAATAAGTTATCCATTAGTTAATTAAAAAAAAATTGTAGCACGAACATTAACATTGCAAGTGCGATAATTGTTAAACTATTAATCTGATAATGTTTTCCTTCCGTGGAGCTATTGTTCAAAGGTCTAAAAATAGATTCCCGTTGGAAAAATTTAAAAAAAAATATTTTCGTTTTTTTATAAAAATTTCTTATAATAATTATAATAAAATAAAAATTAAATTTCATCTCCTATTGTTTGAAAAATTGTTATAAACAAATCGTTTTTATAATAATTTAAAAAAACATTTTTATAACATAATCTTTGATAATAATTATGATTTAAAAAAAAACGTTTAAAAAAAATGTATTGCTTAAAAACGCATTTGTTAAATAACAATATTTTTTTATCATTTGTTATGAAAATTAAGGAACCTTTTTTGTTTTTCAAATCATTATTTATCTTGGTCTCCGATATTAAAAAAAATATTATCTAAATTTTCATTGTTTATTTAATAAACAATTTGTTATAAACAAATGAATTCTCTTTGTATTTTTTTTTCTACTTAAAAAAAAACAAAAACAACCATGTATTATTTTTAGAAAAGAAAAATATTTATATTTTTTATTGAACTTTCAATTTTCTGTTCTCTTTCATTTCACCACTCTGACCTGGTTTTTTATGTTTAATTTTATTATAACTTTTTAACTAATGGAGATACAAGGAAAAAATTCAGGACTTATTTATTCTTTATTGATTAAACAACAAATCAAGCCAAAACTGTTTTCTACTTTTATGTCTAAATATCTTATAAACTAATATAACTATGACCATACAACTTATGTAACTTTTTATCTAACGTATAGTTATCAACAATTTTAGCTTATAAATTTCAGTTTTGCTAGGTTATTTTTTTAATTATTAATAAAAATAAGTTTGAAAAAAAATGTACTCCAAGTTTATTAGCCTAAGCATCTTAGTAACTAAAAAATAATTAGAAATGTTATTTAATTCAAGTAAGTTTGTTTATAAAATATTGTTTTCAAATAGTATAAGGTATTTTTTTAATTATATTTTACATTAAATTTTTTTTGAGAACCTTTTTCAGTTGGTGGATCATAGTCTTCAGCATCATCCCCTTGATTTGTTTCAAGATTATCTTCATTTTCTTCACCCCCTAATGAAGTTTCGACAAGCCCTGAAACAAATAGTGAATATTCTTCACCAGCTGTCATTATGCCCGTCGTTGGATTCCTCATTGTCTTTTTATGGTCATAGTGATATTAGTTTACAAGATATTTAGACATAAAAGTAGTTTTTTTTTTTCTGAAAGATTATTTTTATAAACAAATGGTATAAATTGAATAAATAATTGAGTGAGAGCTTAATTCGTTGTTTAATTAATAAAGAATAAATAAGTCTTGAATTTTTTCCTTGTATCTCCATTATTTAAAAAGTTATAATAAAATTAAACATAAAAGAGTCAGAGTGGTGAAATGAAAGAGAACAGAAAATTGAAAGTTCAATAAAAAATATAATACTTTTTTTTCTAAAAATAAAACATGGTTGTTTTTGTTTTTTTAAGTAGAAAAAGAAAAAAATACAAAGAGATAATTCATTTGTTTATAACAAATTGTTTGTTAAATAAACAATGAAAATTTAAATAATAATTTTTTTTTTAAGTTCGAAAACCAAGATAAATAATGATTTAAAAAAATGGTTCCTTAATTTTCATAACAAGTGGTAAAAAAAATTGTTATTTCACAAATGCGTTTTAAGCAATAATTTTTTTTTCAAAAAACGATTTTTTTTGAAAAATCATAATTATTATCAAAGATTAAGTTATGAATTTTTTTTTAATTATCTCATAAACAACGCATTTGTTTATAACAATTTTTCAAAAATAGGAGATAAAAATTATTAAAAATTTTAATAATATAAAAAAAAATTTTTTCAATGTTTAATGAAGCTTTATAATTTTTTTCCTTAGTAAATTGTTAATAACAAAACGAAAATTAACAATTTTTCAATTTTTCCAACGAGATTCTATTCTTAGACCTTTGAAAGGAAAACATTCTCAGATTAATAGTTTAACAATTATCGCACTTGCAATGTTAATGGTCGTGCTACAAAAAATTGTTAACTAACTAATGGATAACTTATTGAAAAACCGCGATAAAAATTTTTGAACCACGGATTATTGTTCATTGATCTATCTTGCAGGCGCCTGAATTTTTTCAATTTTTAATTTTCATATTTAATAAGTTTAAGTGATATTTATTCATAAAAGGTCCGAAGGTGGCGTGGCTTGCGCAAGCCGGAGTACCCGTTTTAGGGCGTATTTTCAACCCTCTGGGAAAATTATAAATATTGGTCCTACAGTTCCGGGTGTTGAAACTTTTTGTAAGGAAATTTCCTCTTCTTTTTGCATCTTTCCTCAAATTTGGATTATCTCGAATACTTTTTGAGATATTGGCGAAAAACCAAACCCCCTTTTTTTTCACTCAATTGTTTATAACTATTGCAATTTTTGCGAGCGGCCTTAGCATTTTCTCAAAAAATATCTACATGCCACTCCGAATTGAATGACACCCCAATCATAATTTTGGAATTCAAAAAAAATTGACCTCAAAAGCACTTGTTAACTAGACTAATAAGGTATGTATACAGTGCATCCGTTAAATTCAGTGCTCTCGTAAAGTAGTGGATAAATTCGTAAAAAATTGAAGGAATAATTTTTGGAAAGAATGCTCGAAGCCGTCGAATTTTATTTTCATTTAGACATTCTTTCAAATTTAATTAATACATACAGAATGATTCGTGTAGGAGAAATGACGTCGTCGGTATTTTTTTAATAGCAACTCCATTTTTCAGTACGGAATGAGAAAAGGTGATTATGAGTATGTGTAAAATGAAAATAAAATAAGAAAATCTATTTTGAAATATAAAAATACTGAATTTAATGGCAATGATAGCTTCAAACAACGATAAAATTAAACTTGACAATAGCCATAGCGACCAGAATTTGGTTTTTATTACTGAATAGTTTTTGTGAAGTTATTTCTTCAAAGAATAACATATCTTATTGTTTGTCGATACATTATTGAGTAGTAACTTTGTCATTCCATGGAAAATGAATTAAATGAACGAGAAAGAATTGAAATTCTGCATGATAGGATTTGGAGAGACAGAATGCGCACCCAAAGAGAAGTAGTTGAATTGTTTAATGCAACTCATCCTGATCGACAACCTATTGACCAAAGCATGGTGAGCAAAGCTGAGTCAAAATATTTTAACATTTTTCGAATTCAAAGCTAAACGTTATAAAGCAGGAAAAAAAGATAGAATATCAAACACCTGTTATATGAGATCCCATCTATTGTTGGATTTTTTCTTGGAGTATAAACAAGGTGGTCCCTTTTTAATGGGATTGTATTGGTGAATTTTTAACCATACCATTGTTAAAAGATCGGCCAAATAGATAAAGAAAGTTAGGTATTTTGGGATACTTTCCAATTGGAAAAATCAGGGTGTTTCTTGTAATACTGGAAAAAAACATAAAATCATTATTTTTTCGATTATTTAAAAAATATCCGAAAATGTTTACAATATTTTTTATTTCTATATCAAAATTCCTATGAATTGCTCCGGACCACCCTCAACCTATTTTTTCTATACAGACCTAGATTTTTCTCGGTTTTTCGCGAAAATGTGTCATCCAGAATTCATAGATGAATGAATCCACTTCTGTTTGACGAAATATAAGTTACGTACAATACAATAAAATCAATTAATGAATAAAATTGAAATTAAAAATTAAATAGAATTTCGATTTGGCTGACATTTTTAATATTCATATACCTACATCCTTTGCCCAATGAAATTGCCCGTGTCTTCAAAAGTGGAGGTTTTCCAATCCTATGAAATTGGGAAAAGAGAGAACACTCCACCCCGTATTAGAGCGATATGACTCTTTTTGTGAATTTCTCAGTTTGAGACATAGTATAGTCACATAATAACCTATTCACGTGTCCATCCGGACACACTGTTTGATAAAGATTCTGGAAGTTATTTTTAACTCCAATGGTGCAACAAATGATCTCCAGAAAGAAAGAAGACACTATTCATTTTAGAAGAGGAGACAAATGAAAGAGCGAAAATGTAATTTAAAAACTCACCCATATATGTCCTTCCAGCTCCTTCGGACCTACCTGCAAAAAAAATGTCTCAATGAAATTATGTCTTATGCCACATGATTATTTTAACAAACTTTCATTCTGATCAACTCTATGAACAACCAACAATTGCCTAACATGGATCAAATCTTGCAATTTAAATTTGATCCACTCTCAATCGCCAATTTGTCATGTGTTTGAATAGAACAAAGTTATTTGGTACTGTTTCTCAATATCATTGCAGAATGGGTTTCCGTCGGCTTGTTTCTACAAAAGAAGTAATAAAAATTGTTTTATGGCCAGCTGCACAAATGGTTCTAAATCACCCTTTCAACACAGAGTAGAAAAACAAGTAGAGAGAAGAAGGCTTGACAAAAATAAAATTAGAAAAAAGAAATGGAATCCTATCTCAATTTAAATTTCCTGGAAGAACTGTCAGAATAATGATGCCCTTTTTGACCTCCCCCCCTCTCATTTTTGGAACGATTATACATAAACAAGTGAAATTTGGAAACTGAATATTAAAGGTTGTAAACTTCCCTACTAGTGATGATAGATGACGAAAACGTCAAAGATGACGTCACAAGGCCATTGTGACCAATAATTTTAAATGGAACCCTACGGCAAGCGTCACCTGAATTGAATCAGTTAATACTAAAATTCCAAATTCAAGCTCCGCCTCTGGATAGTTGTCAAATAAGCTGACATTTTTGTTAGTCTCCCTAATTCGACGTTTTTGTAATCGTCCCAAGTTTTTGTACATTTAATAATTTGTGTATTGTTGATCGAACGTTCAACTGTTTTAGCAGCTTACGTCGAAGTGATCTTCACAAAAATAAAGGAGAGTACTAGGCAATATCGTATTGTTTTCTTTTACGGAACGAACATAAATAACTTATTAGGAGTTTTTATTGATGTGTGATCACACCAAGGGACCGCACACCACCTATATCCTTTCGAATTCATATTTAATAACACAAAATAACTAAATTATTCAATAAGGGCCTAGTGTTTACGTTTTGATTACTCAAACGTGACGTCACAAGCGACGCCATGACACTGACAAGCGTTTTGGTGCGAATTTTAAATATAAAAACTGAAATGTATTTTTTTTTCTACTAAATTTTTAATTCCAGCAGAAATATGTTATTCATTGTAAATAATATATATTTCCGACAGTTTTTCGAAATATGTCATCATGCCTATTATTGCATTTCAGTTTTGTACCATAGCAGTATCTTAATATATATTAATTACGCGTCACGTTGTTTGTCCGCAATGGATTCCTAAACTACTTAACCGATTTCAATCAAATTTGCACACCGTGTGCAGTTTGATCTAGCTTGAAAGGTAGGATAGCTCACATCTCAATTTATAGCCGCAATATTATTTTATTGCAAATTATTTGTTTATTATTTGACAGTCACAAGTATTTGTTAGCTCCAAACGATTCTAACAGATGACTGTATCTGTTGACTGGATTGAGTGAGAACGGGATAACAGGATAACGGGATAACGGGAATAACGGGATAACGAAAAAACGGGATAATGGGATGACAGGATGAGGGGATTACGGGATAACGGGATAAATGAAAAAAGGGGTAACAGGAAAATGGGATAGCGGGATAACGGGAATAACGGGATAACGAAAAAACGGGATAACGGGATGACAGGATAAGGGGAAAACAGGATAACGGATAAAGAAAAAATAGGATAACAGGAAAACGGGAATAACGGGATAACGGGATGACAGGATAAGGGGATAACGGGAAAACGGGATAACGGGGTAAAGAAAAAAGGGGTAACAGGAAAATGGGATAACGGGATAACGGGAAAACGAGATAACGGGACAACAGGAAGCGGAAGGAGTCAAAAGCATAATCTAGATGGAACAACATAAAAGAAAACATAGAAAAAAAGACATTCTACGCGGACGAGAGTTTTCGGAAAAAACATTTTAGGGAACATAGAAATTTGGACAGGACAACGTCTGTCGGGTCAGCTAGTCTTAATATATATAAATTACGCGTCACGTTGTTTGTCCGCGATGGACTCCTAAACTACTTAACCGATTTCAATCAAATTTGCACACCGCGTGCAGTTTGATCTAACTTGAAAGGTAGGATAGCTCACATCTCAATTTATAGCCGCAATATTATTTTATTGCAAAGTATTTGTTTATTATTTGACAGTCACAATTATCTGTTAGCTCAAGACAATTCCAACAGATGACTGTATCTGTTGACTGGATTGAGTAAAAACGGGATAACAGGATAACGGGAATAACGGGATAACGAAAAAACGGGATAATGGGATGACAGGATAAGGGGATAACGGAATAACGGGATAAATGAAAAAAGGGGTAACAGGAAAATGGGATAACGGAAAAACGAGATAACGGGACAACAGGAAGCGGAAGGAGTCAAAAGCATAATCTAGATGGAACAACATGAAGGAAAACATAGAAAAAAAGAAATTCTACGCGGACGAGAGTTTTCGGGAAAAACATTTTAGGGGACATAGAAATTTGGACAGGACAACGTCACGTTGTTTGTCCGCGATGGACTCCTAAACTACTCAACCGATTTCAATCAAATTTGCACACCGTGTGCAGTTTGATCTAACTTGGTAGGATAGCTCACATCTCAATTTATAGCCGCAATATTATTTTATTGCAAATTATTTGTTTATTATTTGACAGTCACAATTATCTGTTAGCTCCAAACGATTCCAACAGATGACTGTATCTGTTGACTGGATTGAGTAAAAACGGGATAACAGGATAACGGGATAACGGGAATAACGGGATAACGAAAAAACGGGATAATGGGATGACAGGATAAGGGGATAACGGGATTAATGAAAAAAGGGGTAACAGGAAAATGGGATAACGGGAATAGCGTGATAACGAAAAAACGGGATAACGGGATGACAGGATAAGGGGATAACGGGAAAACGGGATAACGGGGCAAAGAAAAAAAGGGGTAACAGGAAAACGAGATAACGGGACAACAGGAAGCGGAAGGAGTCAAAAGCATAATCTAGATGGAACAACATAAAGGAAAACATAGAAAAAAAGAAATTCTACGCGGACGAGAGTTTTTGGGAAAAATTTTTTAGGGAACATAGAAATTTGGACAGGACCTGTCGGGTCAGCTAGTATTCAATAAATTTCATCATTTTCAAAGTTAATCAATCAAATATTATAAATGACAAAATTGTCCCCAAAAACAATAGCAAATATGAATGAAGGGGAAACTATTAGTCATATTTGAATTAGAAAAGTTGGCGGTGAATGTTACTAAATATCATCTGTCAGATGTGTGAAGTTTGTTTATTTGTAACTGTTTAAGAAGGAGGATTTTTTCGATCAAACCGGCAATATTTTGTGTGAAGTTATGTCGTATAAATATAAGTTATTTAGGGTTTATCCTGTAAAAAAAAGTAAGCATTTTGAGTGATTTTTGTGCTAGAAAATGGTGCTTGAAAATTAAGTTATAAAAAAGGAGGCAAAACACGTAAGAAAAGTCTTTTACCTATATTCAGGGAGCATGAGTGGACCAACTTAACATTTACCCATGAATCAATGAATTAATTGTCAACTTTTATCAGAAAACCCATTTTCAGAGGAATTGACGAAAAAAAATAATAGGTAGCTATTATTATTTTGGCTGCTGACCAGGAATCTTTAATAAAAACTTCGAGATCTTGAATATTTCTGGAGTCCCTAACAAGAACAATAAGGAGGATTTTAATACTTTCTTCTTCCACAATAAAACGATTTCAATCACATTTTGTCGTTTTTTAAGTATACCCCTTTCACTTGTAAATATACCCTGCTAATATATTTTGTACGATCGGAAAAAGTTATAAACGCGAAAAATTAGCGATTTCAGTACGCTCGAATGTAACCTCCAAAATCAAGTTATATTTTTTTTTTAAATGAAAAAATACAAAGATCTAAATAAATGCAGATTTTCTATTGTTCAAAATGTATATTTGAGGAACATAAGAAGACGAAAAGTATATTAAGTGACAAAATATGTTTGGAATAACTTTTATTGTGGAAAAGAGGGTGTAATTAACTTTTGAAGGGGTATAAGTGAAAAGATTCATGTTCAGCAGACAAAAATGCATAATAATATCAATTCATATTCACTGTTATAATGCTACTAATGCTAATCAAAACTATTATCGTTCTACCTGTTTACCAGGACATCAAATCACTCTCCGCAAAATCAAAATAGTCACAAGTCACATACACATACACATTTTGATGGGAAAAGAATTTCAAAAACACAATCCTTTGTCAAGTTTGATGTATCTGAACCGCGCGAAATCAGAATAAATCGTTCAACTACTCGGCGTATTCATGAGTGTTTCCCAAAAAACCTGTTGTTTACGATTCCAGTTTTTTGTTGGGTAATGAGTAAGTGGCAGTGGCAACGGAGGAGTTTTAACGATAGGCATAGTATGATATTAATTATTGATCCACAAAAACAATAGAAAGAGTTATGTAAAACAAAAGATCAATTCACGTCCCTTTTTAACCGACGAAATAAAAAACGAGGAGGTTCTCTAGTCGACGCGTATATTTTATTTTAATGTATGATCACGCATAACTTTTCACAGAGCAGTTCGATTCCAATGATTCTTTTTTCATTGGGTAGGGTGTACTTCGAAGTTGGTCCCATTTGAATTTGAACGAAAAATCCATCCCTAAGGGTAGCAAAATGAAGGATATTATTGATCGTTCACTCTCTGAATTTTGGTACGTTAACCGATTCTATCAAGCATAACTTTGTAGTAGGTTTTCCGATTTGGATGATTCTTTTTTACACGCTTTATATTAGCTTCAGTTGTATGTTTGTTTGTTTGTAACCGACTTCTTTGGGCGCGATTTTGACCCACTTCCAGACGTCCGAATGATTTGAAATTTGGCGGGTGTACATAATTTCGGTGACAATGCATTAAGAAATTTTTGTGTGAAGAAAAAACAAAATGGCGGCTCCAATATGGCGTACGAGTTTTGTTATTATGGTCCGATTCGTTTCAAAATTGGTATCCGAAAGTTTTTGTGGGCGGAGATTATGATTATTTTGTCAAAATTTGAAAAATTTCTGATGGCGGCTCCAAAATGGTGGACGAATTTTGTGATTATGGTCTGATTCTATTCAAAATTGGTATGTGGAGGTTTTTGGGGTCAAATATTATGATTCTCTTGTGAAAATTTGAAAATTCAAGATGGCGGCTTTAAAATGGCGGCCGAGTTTTGTGATTATGGTCCGATTCGCTTCAAATTTGGTATGTGAGGGTTTTTGGGGTCGAATATTATGATTCTTTTGTAAAAATTGGAAAATTCAAGATGGCGGCCGAGTTTTGTGATTATGGTCTGATTCTATTCAAAATTGGTATGTGGGGGTTTTTGAGGTCGAATATTATAATTTTTTTGTAAAATTTGGAAAATTCAAGATGGCGGCTTTAAAATGGCGGCCGAGTTTTGTGATTATGGTCTGATTCTATTCAAAATTGGTATGTGGGGGTTTCTGGGGTCGAATATTATGATTCTTTTGTAAAAATAGAAAAATTCGAAATGGCGGCCGAGTTTTGTGATTCTGGTCTGATTCCATTCCAAAATTGATATGTGTGGGTTTTTGGGGTCGAATATTATTTTTTTTTTAAAATTGGAAAAAAGGGGGGTTTAAAAAAATTGGTATGTGGGGGTTTTTGGGGTCGGATTATGATTATCTAATTTGATAAGATTATTGCATTTTTCAATTTGCAAAAAATTAATAAAAATAATAATTAAAAAAAAAACTAAAAAAACACATTTTTATAAATAAACCACACCAAAAAGTAGGAAATAAATAATAGTTTAAAAAAACTAAAAAACACGCTTTAATAGAAAACCAGACTGAAAAAAAAGAAAATAAGAAAAACATGTATTTCATTTTAAAAAAAGCGTGGAGTGCATGGTATCAATAATTATATAGTACATTACACACCGAGGCGATACCATGCACCCCACGCTTTTTTTTAAATAAAATAAATTTTTTTCTTATTTTCTTTTTTTTAGTCTGGTTTTCTATTAAAGCGTGTTTTTTAGTTTTTTAAACTATTATTTTTTATTAGATAGGGTGTACCTCATAGTTGATCATATTCCAATTTGGAAGGGAATGATCCACCCCTATCGGTAGTAAAATAGGGGATGATTGATTTTTACTTGTGAACATTGGCACACATATCTAGTTGACATTGACAGATTGCTATTGTCATTATTTTTGTTCTCCTACATCCGTCACAATGATAATATTCTATGAAAGGATGGAATTATATACAGAGTGATTGGATCAACTAACCAGAACTTTCAAAAATAATTTATATTATATAACAATAAATAGTTAAAGTAGATAATCATATTAATAGTTGAAGAAAGCTAGGTAAGTAGAATTTTGGAAGTAATCAAAAATTAAGTAGGTAGGAATTAGTAGATTTCAGCCACAAAAAATTTACAAATAAAACTTTTTAACAAAAAATTAAAGCTACGAAAAAGTCAACTGAAAAGCAAAAAATAAAATAAACAGTCTTTATGATAATTGAGCTCCTAAACTGATGTGAGTAGCTAATTTTGAGTCGGCGCCAAACAAACTAGCAATTGAATTAGGTAAAGCGTAAAATGATGGCAGTGAAATGCTCAGCGGCATTTTGATTACTTCTTCAAAGTGATATAATGATCTTCGATAGTTGTTTGTTTGGCGCCGACTCAAAATTAGTTACATTAGTTTAGGAGCTCAATTATCATTAAGACTAAGAAGGTTTATTTAATTTTTTGCTTTTCAGTTGATTTTTTCGTCGGTTTAATTTTTTGTAAAAAAGCTATTTTCAAAATTGGTAACACAGCACTGTACAACTGTACAGGGTGACTCAACATTCTGAAATGATTCCGTTGGCCACTTTAATTTTTTTTTATATCTTATTTTTTAGCATTCATAGAATCCAGAAATACTATCAGACCGTTATGGAGTATGGCCTGACTGCCACGAATTTAAATTATTAAGATATGCACAAAGCATACTTTAGGCAATTTTTATAGCATATGTATCACCTATTATTGAGAATATATGCAGAGAGTGAGACGAATACGACTATTTTGAATAATTACCAGACATGAATAAAGATTGTTTGTACAACTGCCATTGAAAATGACGTTTTTAGTTCATAGATATCAAGATGTCTAAAAAACATGGTGTATTCACTTATACCTGTGAAATATTGGGACAAACTGGGGGCACCAGCCCACTTGATAAAGGGAGTTACCTAGAGTTTCAGATGGCGCCGACGTCGTTTCTTGTAAACTGAATTAAAGACCACATATGGTGAAATGCTCAGCGGCATTTTGATTACTTCTTCAAAGTGATATAATGATCTTCGATAGTTGTTTGTTTGGCGCCGACTCAAAATTAGTTACATTAGTTTAGGAGCTCAATTATCATTAAGACTAAGAAGGTTTATTTAATTTTTTGCTTTTCAGTTGATTTTTTCGTCGGTTTAATTTTTTGTAAAAAAGCTATTTTCAAAATTGGTAACACAGCACTGTACAACTGTACAGGGTGACTCAACATTCTGAAATGATTCCGTTGGCCACTTTAATTTTTTTTTATATCTTATTTTTTAGCATTCATAGAATCCAGAAATACTATCAGACCGTTATGGAGTATGGCCTGACTGCCACGAATTTAAATTATTAAGATATGCACAAAGCATACTTTAGGCAATTTTTATTGCATATGTATCACCTATTATTGAGAATATATGCAGAGAGTGAGACGAATACGACTATTTTGAATAATTACCAGACATGAATAAAGATTGTTTGTACAACTGCCATTGAAAATGACGTTTTTAGTTCATAGATATCAAGATGTCTAAAAAACATGGTGTATTCACTTATACCTGTGAAATATTGGGACAAACTGGGGGCACCAGCCCACTTGATAAAGGGAGTTACCTAGAGTTTCAGATGGCGCCGACGTCGTTTCTTGTAAACTGAATTAAAGACCACATATGGTGTTTTTGTGATTTGTGTCTCTGATCCGTACTGTGATTATGCTTTTGTCGTCTTCAAGGTTATGTCAATTCGTTGTGAAATATTTTGAGGTTGATCGATCGATGTAACAAATTTTAGAACAAACTATTCCGTGTACTTATGTCAGTGTTATATAGAATTTTCGAGAAGTGTTCTGAAATAATTCGAATTATGAACAATTTTTAGTGCGTACCAATTTTGTATGTTAATTTTCCATTGATACCGCTCCACCGAGATGGTACTTATGTATTTCTGTCCCATGAACACAAATTCAAAGTCGCTGGAGATTTCAATACAGTGTTGGAAGATTTGGATAAGGTTATCATCCTATCGAAACAAATTGGTCTTGAACTTAATTTCAATAAGTGCGAACTGATTTCACTATTAGACCCAAAAACTGATTTTGAATCCAAATTCCAATCATTAGCCCCTGGTATAAATTTTTTTGAAAAGTCAGATTGCAGCCTTCTTAGTGCGCCCCTTTCTCTCTTTCTGGACATATTAGAAATAAAAAGCACTCTCTGCAGTTACTCTCCACCCGTCTGAATGAAGTACCAACTCACATGTCATTCTTTCTCTTGAGAAATTACCTCGCTATACCAAAATTGATGTATACCCTCAGATGTTCTCCATCTTGGAAAAGTCTCAATGAGCTTCAAGATTTCGACGATTTAATGCGCCATACTTTGAAAAATGTTACTAATAATTCGTTTAATGAAGATTCTTGGTTACAGGCAACACTTCCGGTGAATCTTGGAGGTCTGGGGCTCCGTTTGGCTTCTTCCCTGGCTTTACCTGCCTTTTTAGCTTCCATGAGTAGTGTATCCAGTCTTATCGATTCTATTCTCCCTTCCACTTTTTCTGAAACGACTGATAAATTTTTTGATGAAGCTGTTTCTCTTTGGTTATTACAACCCAACTTAGATTTGCCACCAGCTACGAGAAACATTCAGAAATCCTGGGACCTTCCACTTTTGAATATAACCTCAAAAAATTTACTTGATTCGTCCAAGTCTGAAGTAGAAAAGGCTCGTCTGAGATCTGTTAGTTTTGAAGAATCCGGAGCTTGGCTGAATGCTCTACCTGTGGCTTCTCTCGGAACCCTTTTAGACGACGAGTCTTTCAGAATATCAATTAGACTGCGACTGGCTTTAGATATCTGCATTCCTAATAAATGTACATGTGGTAGTGAAGTGAATCAAAAAGGAACTCATGGTTTGAGCTGTCATGGAAGTGCAGGTCGTTTATCCAGACATTATCAAGTCAATGATATCATTAAACGTTCTATGGTATCGGCAGGTATTCCAGCTGTGTCAGAACCTCTTGGACCTAGCCGAGATGATGGTAAACGACCTGATGGTATGACGCTGATACCTTGGAAATGTGGCAAACCTTTGGTGTGGGACTTCACTTGTGCTGACACAGTTGCAGCGTCTCATTTAGCAAATACATCCAAGTCCGCAGGTGCTGCAGCAATATCCAGCGAGAAATTGAAAAGAAAGAAATATCAAAATCTTGGAAATAATTATATTTTCCATCCAATAGATGTCGAAACTTTTGGTGTCTTTGGCCCTGAATCTCTGTCTTTTATTCATGAAATTGGAAGGAGAGTGGGCCGCGCTACAAAAGATAAACGTTCAACGTCATTTTTGATACAAAGAATTAGTGTAGCAATTCAATTCCTCCATCGCATCCACTGGATGAATTATGTTATCGTCCCAATTTTCCTACGAGATACATATCAGTTATCAAAGTTATCAGTACTTTCCAAAAAATCAATATCAGTTTCTCTATCACCTTTGAATTACAGGAACAATGAACCTATGGATTCTTCGTTAAACATGAGTGAGCATGCCATACCAACAAGAGACTCCATTTCTACATTTGGCCTAAGAGGATTGAAGAATGTAGGAAATACCTGTTTTATGAATAGCATGATCCAGTGTCTCTCGAACACCAAGGTTTTGTTGGAATTTTTCAAGAATGGTTTTTGTATGGAGGATTTAAATACTACCACATCAAGAATGAAAGGAAATTTAGTGATATCTTTTATATCTTTGATGGAAAATATCTGGAGTCCTGATTCTTCTCGAAAAATGGTGGATACTTTACATTTCGTCCGTCTATTCAGAAATTTTGCTCCTTCGATCATAACGTCCCAGCAGATTTCTAAGATACCTTCTGTTAGGTTTGCATGAAGATTTAAACAAGGCGAGTGCAGAGATTCATCCATCACCAAACGATTTTGTTATAACGAATGATAATCAGAAAGCTTCCATTTCTTGAACAAGATATCTGCCTACTCATAATTCCAAAATTGTGGATACATTTGCCGGTCAGCTGAAGTCTATATTGAGATGTACTTTTTGTAATTACTGCTCCGTTACTTTTGAACCTTTCTGGGTACTTTCAATCCCTATTCCAGACTTGCCAAACGAAGTCGTGAATTTAACACAATGTATTGAACTGTTGACAGAAGAGGAGACTTTGACTAACGATGCGAGCCCATACTCTTCAACTTGTGGAATGAAAAGGGAATTCAAAAAGATGATTCGTATACAAACATTTCCAAAAATTTTAGTTGTACATTTAAAACGTGTTTCTTCGACTGATGGCAGTAAATTGGACAATGTGATTAATTTTCCCATACAAAATTTGAATTTGGACCAATATTCTGCTCAGGATGGAATGAATACTCTTTATAATATCTACGCGGCAGCATTTCCAATGGACACTATACTGCATATTGCAAACACCCTTATTCTAATTGTTGGGACCTCTTCGATGACTGCCGTGTATTTTCCAAGATTGATTCTCTCAGCTCCCAGGGAGCATGTGTCCTTTTCTATGAGAAAGTTGATGATCTGATTTCTGATGGTGTTGTGGGTTTTTCCGGGTTTTCCTCCAACTGAAACAGCAAATGCGCCATCACTACGAGTCCCGGACTTCAATCAAGATTTTCATCTTGATATTATTTTATATTAAAAACTTTGCTTTTGTATTTTTTAATTCTAAATAAAGTTTTCATTAGTGTCATTCAAAATGTATGTGGATAGTGGAAAAGTCCTTTACAAATTTCATAAATTATAATGTGTTTTGAACGTTTCTTATTGCTAAAAAAGGCGGAAAGGGTCTTTTCTTGATCTTTGAACCTCCGAAAGTATTTGAGAAAGACGCGTTTTAACTTTGAATTCGTGTTCATGGGGCAAAATACATAGGTATAGTATTTCTAATCCCAATTGGACCGACATAAAAAGTTTCGGGAAGGAATTCTCTTTGCAGTCGCCGCCTTGACATAGGCGTCGGTATATTATTTTTCAGTGTCATTTTTTCAGTTACTTATTCTTACAATCATAGCAATTGATCACCCCATGTAAAAGTAGACACATGCTATATCAACTGAATTTTCTTATTTGTTTCGAAAGGCCATATTGATAAAATTACTTTCAATGGATAATTCCTAACCTCGCCAACACACGGCACTGATTAAGAAATATTGTGAACTGCGTAAATCATGCGGCTTCAGATAACAGATGTCCAATCCAGCTAGCCGAGCTTCTATTCCTCAAATATATTTGATAGCGCCTTTACTGATAATCTGGGCAACTATGGACACGCGCCAGAACTTTTTTATGATTGTACCAGGAACGCTTCGAAAGTAAAAACACTGGTAGTATATAAATTTCCCCTTTGCCGAGCAATGCATATGAACACGCCTCGTAATGCTCTTATTTTTATTGCCGTTCCGATTGGGATTAGAATAACTATAACACCAAAGACTCAACTCGACGGAGCCGTATCAACAATTAATTTGGACAATCCCGCTTTGCTTCAGAAGTTGAATTTTATATTATTTCATCTGATCAAGATATTCAGACGTGTCTCAGGAAAGAACTTACATGTTTCGTATAATTTTCAGCAAATGGCATGAATGAATGCATAAATGCCACTACTCCACAAAAACTTTTTTAAATAATTCTTTTTCAAAATAAATTTGGACAGATTGATGAATAAAAAGAATACAATAATTTCCCGTAAGATTATGTGAAGTGTTGGATAATCCTCCTCTATTCAATTTACAGTATTAAAGGGTAAAAAAAATTGTTGTTGTCTTGTGTGGCACTTGGTATTCTATTTTGAGGGTAGCCAATTCTTTCTCCTTTATTCTGGAAACAGCAAATGATCAGAAAAACTTCATTTAAATTTTTGACATAGAATTCTTCATTGAGTAACAAATCCAATCTCATGGTTTTTATGATTTTCGCAATGAATTAAAAATACAATGTGGGTTCGGGTTTTTCGTATTTGCAAGAAGGAAGTGAGCGCTGCAGTGTTTTACGACATATCTAAAGCTTTTGACTGTTTGACGAAGCTTCAATTGGTTCGAGTCCTATCTGAGTAAAAGGACCTCTCAGCTTTTGGACAAATCAAGAGGTGTTCACTATTTTGGTACCCAACACGACTATTTTATCGCAAGAACTCAAATTACCTTCATAGTAAAATGACCCGTATATGTATAAATTAATTTGTATCTTCTCTGAACAACCTTTGCCCATTTCAATATTTTTTTTAACTTGTGATTGTGATGTATCAAGTAACTAGCAAGTCAAATATTTTATTATCACTTTTATGTTTATTTTTCATATTATATATATTTTGTACAAAAAATGTCTCATGAGACTGACTAAAAGTATTGGAAAATTCTAAATGAAGTGGATATTTTCTTCCAAAGAGCCATGTGACGGTTCGGAAATCACTAGCCAAAATCAAGATATCTTCATAGAATGAAAAGTCCACGCTTACTTATGAAATCAATGTGTTTATTACAAAGTGATAATTATCTTCATAGTCATTAGCTTTATCGATCTTGGAAGTGGGCCTTGTTCTTCCGAACAACTACTTGGTTTAGATCGCCCCCCTCCAATTATCTCATGCGGGGTGTTACTTTCCGAAAAATAAAAGAGAAGCTGATTGAGATTATTGTTTTCTTCCCTCACCTTTGTTAGTAGGGCTCACCTTTTCCGGAGAAGTCATTCTGAGATAGCTGGAAGCAGCCTAGACTGTCGCAGACCAGGATTCATCGATTTCTCAACTTCATCAACAGATTTTATGTAATCTACAATGAACTCTCTGATTTTGTTGTTTTGTTTAGATAGGTAATAGTCCGGCAGAGATGGGCAGTGAATGACTTGGTAATAGTTTGTATCGGAAAGTTTAATGGAACAATGTCATCGGGGACATTTTCCAATCACCTCAATTTTCAAGTTGATTCATCATCTAGAGACATCAGTTTACTCTCCTACCTTTTCTCCTTCGTTCGTGGAAGTTTCCATGATTCCAAAAAGGCCATTTGAGTAGAAATCACTTTGGAAAAATCGCCAGGTATACTTCAAGAAAAATCTTACTGTCAACATTCTATTAAACACGAATATTTCAACGAAATGTCAAATTAGCCTTTCTTCATTTTTAACCGACGAAACCAAAAAGGAGGAGGTTCTCTAGGCAACGTGTATATTTATCATTTTTTATATTTTTTTTTATGTATGATCACGCATAACTTTTTACTGAGACGTCCGATTCCGATAATTCTCAGTGGATAGGGTGTACTTCGAAGTTGGTCCCATTTGAATTCAAAATATGAAATCCACCCCTAAGGATAGCAAAATGAAGGATATTGATCACTCACCCTCTGAATTCTGGTCCGTTAACCGATTCTATCAGGCATTACTTTGTACTGGGTTCTTCGATGTGGATGATTCTTTTTTTAATAGATAGGGTATACCTCATATTTGGATTCCGAATGGAATTATCCACCCTTACGGGTAGAAAGATAGGTGATGATTGATTTTACACTTGTGAACATTGGCCCACACATATGTAGTTGACAATGACAGATCGCTACTGTCATTATTTTTGTTCCACATGCGTCAAAATTATTATATTCTATGAGAGGATGGACTGATATACAAAGTAATGAAATAAACTAATAAGAACAACAAAAATAATTGATATTACAACAAATAGTAAAAGTAGATAATCATATTATTTAACTGGTTATAGTTGAAGTAAGGTGGGTAAGTAAGTATTTTGGAAGTAATCAAAAAACAAGTAGGTAGTAATCAGTAGATTTTAGCCACAAAAAATTGAAAAATAAAAACTTTTTAACAAAAAATTAAACCGACGAAATACGGAACTGAAAAGTAAAAATATAATAAACCTTCTTAGTCTCAATAACTAAGCTCCTAAACTAATGTAAGTAACTAATTTTGAGTAATTACTTCAAAAAAATTATCAGAATGTCACCGCGCAACTCGATGCCATCATTTTACGCCTTTCCCAATTCATTTGCTTGTTTGTTTGGCGCCGACTCAAAATTAGTTACTTACATTAGTTTAGGAGCTTAGTTATTGAGACTAAGAAGGTTTATTTTATTTTTTACTTTTCAGTTCCGTATTTCGTCGGTTTAATTTTTTGTTAAAAAGTTTTTTTAAGCTTTTAGTTTGGTATAACATCAATGATAATAAGTAATAATTTTTTTTTATCTAAAAGAATGGAAAATTATACAAATGCGGAATTGTCAGACATGCATTTTGTCTATGGTCGCAGTAATAGAAATGGTCGGCAAGCTCGACGATTGTATGCCGAGTAGTATCCAGGACATAGGGTACCCCATCACACAATATTTGCTTGTCTTCACCAACGTTTGCGCGAAAATGGTACATTTAAGAAACAAACGGCTGACTGCGGGCGCCCTCGAGAAGTACGAACTGTGCAACTAGAAGAGGCAGTTCTCGAGTTAATTGCGGAGTCACCTGAAACAAGTACTCGAAAAATTGCCAACATACTGAATGTAAGCAACTTCACTATATTTAAGATTCTTAAAGAACAGCAATTGTATCCGTTTCATATTCAACGTGTGCAAGCTCTACTACCTAGAGACTTTTTTCCGCGCCTAGTTTTTTGCCATTGGATTCTTCATCGAATCGCTCAAATTCCTAATTTTTCAAATGGCGTTTTGTTTACTGACGAAGCTAATTTTGGACGACAGTGTATACGAAATTTCCACAACAATCACCTCTGGGCTGAGGAAAATCCACATGGAATCTTTTAAGCTAATTTTCAGCATTAGTTTTCAGTAAATGTATGGCTTGGGGTACTTGATCACTTAATCGGTCCATATTTCCTCCCACAACGACTAACAGGCGACTCTTACCTTAATTTCCTACAGGAAGAGTTACCTGTTCTTCTTGAAGAAATTCCTCTACAGCTGAGACAACACTTCTGGTTCATGCATGATGGTGCACCAGTCCATTTTAACACCATTGTACGTAATCACTTAGATACAGTATATCCAAATCGTTGGATAGGCAGGGGAGGTACGAAACATAGGCCTGCTCGATTTCCGGATTTAAATCCTCTAGATTTTTGCATTTGGGGTTTTCTTAAGTCATTAGTTTATTCCACTCCCGTCGAAAATGTTGAAGACCTGAGGAATCGAAGTATAGCCGGCTGTGAGACAATAAGAAATACACCAGCAATATTTGCGCGAATACGACAATCAATGAGGCGAAGAGTTGAATGTTGTATCACGTCTGAGGGAGGTCATTTTGAACATTTGTTGTAGCTATTTATTATTTTCTGTTATTGTTTTGGTTTAACGTTATTGTATTAGATATCTCGTGCTAATGTATTAAAGAAATGAAAAATACGCGTTAAGATGTTTTAAAACCTCGCCCCATAAGAAAAAAAAGGAAGAGAAATTTTTTGTCACAAATTGGATGTGGAATTCAAAAATGATTTTCAATTTGAAATATCTCAGTGGCCTACCATTTTTTTCTTTAAAAAAATTGAAATCATTACCCGTATGCGCGCCAATGATGAACATAAAATTCCTAATTGCATGTCAAAAAATGCGCAATAATTACCTCTTAAAACTCACCAAATTTCATTCGCATATTTCGACCGGTTTTGGAGCAATAAATAAATAGTCAGTTTTCAAGAAAAACTTCAACACCCGTATCTCGGAAAACGAAGCATTTGCGGACAAAAGTTATATAGCAAACTGTCATTATTTTTTCATGCATTGCTCCACAATTACATTGCTTGATTTTTTTATTGTAAGTCAAATATAATTTTTATATTATGTAAATATCTACCTCATCACCCCCTGAAGTTTGTCGCACTTATTCCCTAACACCCTGCAGGGCCGCCGAGAGCTAGTGCAGTCCCCGGGATAGCTATATGTTTCGGGCCCGCTTAAATATTGACCGTTTAAAATAATCATGGTAAACCTTTTACTTACCCATATTACTCCTGATTTAAAAAAAAAAATAAAGTCTTGATGATCTGATCATTAAATGAAAATGCTTGAAAATCAAAATAAACATGTATTATATTAAAAATCAAAAGAAGTAAAACAAAGAATAGAAAACAGAACTCTTATCCTATAACTTATAACTAATAACTATCATACATATAAATGAACAAAATAAATAATAAACCTTACGGTTCAAGACATAAAAGTAATTCTCTGCATAATGGAGCTTTACGGGCTTTTCGGTGTGCAAAGTTAACAATAATTTCGGAAAAATCACAATTTCTGGCTAATTCCGACTGTATTGATTGAAAATAGCTAGGTCAGATAGTCGCTGTTGAGTCATTGTAGACCTCAAAACATTTTTAATTCTAAATAAATGACAGAAAGATCTTTCTCCTTCTGCAACAGTAACAGGCAACGTGCAGAACAGTCTCAGTGCACTTACAATGTTTGGAAACAAAGTGTCTAGATTTAATTTGCATATTTTATTTAGCAAATTTAATGGTGTAAGTTCCATATCTTCAAAATTTGCAGTATAAATATTTTTAAGATGTCTGATTTCATCTATTAATTGGGGGTTAAGAAGATCTTCAATATATATTCTGTGTAGATTGCCGACTTTTTCTTCAATTTCGTTATCAGTTGCGTTTTGAAAAGTCCAAAGTATATCGAATAAATTTACGTTGTGAGACATACTTTATGGTTATACTTTGCACAACTTAGCGTTTCGAGCTCCGGGCCCCGGGAATTTGTCCCGGCTTCCCTGCCTTCTCGTCAGGCCTGACACCCTGTATATATTCATATATATATATATATATATTTATATATTCACAGGCTTGATTTTCATTCCCCGATGATATTTTTGATTCATTTGCTAAGACCTAGGATCCACCGAAATAGAGGTATTTTTTTAAAAGGGCACATGGATTAGGTAGCTTAGTGGCAACATATTTTCTTCCACTATATTGCAAATGAAATTATATACGCTGGCTGCTCACGTTGTTTTGAGGTACCTCTAAAATCGTGTTTAACATAAAATCAGTATGCCCCACAAATGTATCATCAAAGTAGGTTGGGCTCCCTGTCCAGATCTCTGAGAGCTTTTTAATTACCAGCCCTGCTGAACAAATGTAATACAAGGCTCGACTATTAATGCTCCGCCGCTTTACATTGTAACAATAGAGTCTGGTGGCTTATGTCCTTGTATGCAAATGCAAATAGGGATCGACTACACCGTGAGGTAATGGGAAACATGATAGAGGGAAAATTACAAACGGTTGCGGCCAAGGTGGAATGGAAGGTGACGTCATTTCAATGCCTAGATTCTACAGGGTGTTCCAAATTAAGTCGGCACCATTGCCAACTCCGTTATTATTGATGCTACGATTTCGGTTAAATGGGCAAACTGGTAGCATTTTAAGTGGCCTTCTCGATGCCGAGAACAAAAAAAAATTGACAGTCGCGTTGTCATAATATTTCATTAAATGATATTTTTTTCAACGGAGCACCCTATATTTTTTCATCCATTTCGATTCGTAATAACATTCTCAACAACAAAGCTCATATCACTTTTCTTCCTAAAGTGGGAAATGAGCGACTTATGTGGAAATATTTATTTCTTTCACTAGTACAAAAAATTTCTTTGTTTTGGCGAATAAAACCTCATGATTGTCCAAACACCCATTTTTTGTACTTATACGAATGACAATATTTTGTTACTAATAGCAAAATAAGATTGTAAAAAAAAAATTGCGCTGGGATGTGAACTCGTGAAACCCCCAATTCCACTAAGCTATTTGGTATTAATGCACAAAACGATAATTTCCATCTTAAAGCCATTCCGCTAGCCGCATTTATTTTGTGAATCAAAATATGTCTGCTGTAATGATAACTTTGAAGCCGTTTTTGTACAGAACAGAAAATACTGGAGGGTCATATGAATGTGGTTGGAGAAAATGTGTTTGATTCGATAAAACATAATTATTATGAGCAATCAAGTCGCCTTGAAACTTTGTTGAAATTCTATTTGTCAAACATTCTCAAGTATGTCATGACAATGTCATAAATTATTGTAACTGTCAACTACTGTTCGAATATTTTTCGAAATGCCGTTTTCCCATCAAGAAAAATGTGATATGTTAGAATCCTACTTGGTTTGCCAGAAAAATAGCGTAAGAGCACTCCAACACTACAGCAATTCGTTCCCCGATCGTGAATTACCTAATCCAATTAATTTTTGAAGAGCTACACAGAACCAGGAAAAAGATAATGGCATTTGCAATTTCATATATTTAACATTGCGCCTTGTGGGAATCACAGGTTCCATTGTATTTCACAAAATGTACTACTACCACATGTTCTCAAGCCGTACTTTCAAACATCTAATATGTTTCTTAGATTATTTTCCCTCGATCTTTTTTATTGAAATCTGAACGATACTTTTTGTGAAATTATGAATGCCAATAGGTTTTCAATGGTTCTCTGTAGCTCTTCAAAAATGCAATTGGATATTCCTCTCATCATAATCTACTACTATGCCAAATTTCATTAAATTCAGAATAGAGATTCTAAAACCAACAGTACTGCCATAAAAAAGGTAGAATTACACTAATATTTAACAAGTATTTGACAAATGTGTTTAACGAAACACGTGTTTTGGGTTTTTTTAACCAATTTTTTGTGAAAATTATGAATTTTCAAGTATCGGCCGCGTCTTAAAAAAAATATTAAATGATTTACAGTAGAAATAGTAAAATAAAAATGCAATTACGGATCTGCCATATAATTGTCAATTCAAAAGTAGTGCCATTTTACTCAATTATATTCAGATCCGTAATCAAGGTTGTTCAGTCCGATATGATTGTTGGAAGCCTCATAACATCATTTTTATTTTACACCTCAGTCTTTATTCACAACTCACCTCACTCAAAAATGCATATTCCACCATAGTTTATAACCTGTCTGATATAATTGCAGCTTTTATTACCTTTGTTCCATGACATTTATCATCCAGAATCGCATATCTATGCCATATTTTATTCTTATAGTTACCTCACATAAATTTCGTCAATAGGAGTCGCCGTACATAGGGAACTAACTCGCATTATTATATAATCGATGAAGTTGTTTTCAAACAGGAAATAATTGCTTTTGCTTTCCGAGTGTGGTAAGTTCAGATTGGAGGCATAGAAAACAGGAATGAATTGTCAGTGAGGCTAGAGCAATATATTACTGAAGTCATCTCCTTATTTGAATCGTCTGACGCGATCTCAAGTGAGATGTCATATCTCGGTGAATGCACTAATGTGATTTTCTTTAGAAATTGTAGTCGACCACTACCTATTTCATTGCGTCCTTGTCGCAAGGTTATCCCGCACCAGAAAGTCCTAAACATAATCAGAAGCTGGTGCGCAAAGGAAGGACTGAATGTAAATCTCATCAGAACAGTGCTGGTTCCATTCACATGGAGGTGAAATTACGAACTGAAAGTCTCGGCCCTGAATGAAACTTAGCTGTCTTTTTCCAAAGAAGTCAAATAATTGGGCGTTATAATCGACCAAATACTAACATGGAACAACCATATCAATAACATTATTTCGAAAGCTATAGCGCTTACCTAGGCGTGCCGCAGACTATTTGGCAAGAGATAGAGTCTGAAGCCGAAAATATACATATATATATATATATATATATATTGTTATGTTGTGATGATTTCAATTTTATTATTATTATTATTACAAATAACAGATATATTTTTGCCCCACGTTGGGCGCCAAATTATTATGTACTGATAAATTGAATAATAATAGTTGTTGTTATATAATGAAGATTGCTAATAATTTTTGCTATTCTTATGAGCCAGATTGATATGATATAGATAAGTATTTTCACCCTTTATAATATTGCAATGATGTAATAATAATTGCTAGCTACGTCACTGTTCTCTCGTCACGTCGCTGCCAATAGTTATCATTTTTCTTGCCACAGCTAGCACAGTTGGTACACCTCTTATCTCAGATAGCCGGTTCAAAGCAATTTAGCCACTACTTGATGTCACAACTCAATTTATTCAATGGTCGTAGGAATGATTGTTGATCATTGTAGAAAACAATTAACAAAGTATCAAAAAGCAATTATTTCCTTTATTCAGGAAGACTTAATTTTACCTGGCCTACGAGAAATAACTTATACTAATGTGAATCTACAAATATTCACGGATAATCATAAAAATGAAATCATGGATAGATAGACAGAACCTCACTTTTTCCTTGAGAGTGAAGTTTTCTGTTATAGTTCAAGATAAAGTGAAATAAAGTTCTTCAGATCTGAGATACGTTATTTGTGATATTGTTCATGGACCGGAAGTGCACTATTAAAGTTTTTATACCTGCTGGAACTGTCGGTGTTCAAGATATGCCCTGAAACTGGATCCCTTCTCACTCCAAGCTCTATCAGGAACTCCAATCCCATAAATCAGGAACCATACATATGCAGAAATCAGCTTTGGACACTTGGATATGTTGTATAATTAAGGTAATATTGGTTTTGTTCTTCAAATGTTGGAATTATTTCGTTTTTCTTTCTCCCAAAATTTTGTGTGTGTATTCCCTTCTAATTTATTTTTCGATCTCCCTCGGCTTTGTTTGTTGTCACCTAGATACGAATTTTCTTCATGTTTTCTCATTTGAATTTTTGAATTCGCGCATCAAATTGTCACATTCCACTGTTTGGGTTTATCTTATATAATTTATATATACAACTATTTTCCCATTCTTATTACTATGTACAATTTTCAATAATAATTGCTTATGACATCACCCCGTTGTTATTCTCTCACAATTTCCAATTTTCCATATGACCATCTATTCCCTGATTGGCTAATCTCATCAAGAAGTTTGCTGTTCTACCATTGGCTACTTTTAGTTAGCTACAATTTCATATACAGTATGTTTAAATTTTTTAAATGTGTTGATCACTTTTTATTTATGGAAATTTTGTAAATCTAGACTTTTTGTTGTCTTTTTGCCAATTATGGGTTATAATCATTATGACAGTGTATGAAATTGATTGTGTTATAGTATTTTGACATTTTTATCTATCCATATTATACATAGGCTTACAAATAAATAGAACTTCCAAAATTATTTCAAAACAATCTCTTGAAACTAATAACTAATCAATAATTATTCTTTTTTGTGGTTTTTTTTTTTAAAATAAGGTTTTTAAAACAATTATATATATATATATATATATATATATATATATTGGTCATATCAAACGATCATCAGACCCACGGTCATCTATGCATTATTAGTATTGTAGCCAAAAATCTAACAGTATACATATAAATTCAATCACAAGGACCAAAGACAGATGCATGTTTATGACAACTCACAGATAAATATCAATTTAAAAAAATAAAATAAAATAAAACTGCCATTAGATTAAAATACATGAATGATAAAAAATTGGGAAATTCATCTTTACAGGAACATACTTTTCGGACAATATAGCATAAAAAGGTAAAAGACGCGAATACACAAGAGAGACAATCACATATATAAGTATGCTATATTGAATACAAATCAAATCAATTGCATATATCGCGAACGTAACACAAATTATACTAAGTACTCATCTATAGGGTAGCAGGCCTTCTGAACTAGCTGTTGTTTCAGTCTTGTTTTGAAAATATTTACATTGAGGGAGCTCTTAATATGCTCATCAAGAGAGTTGTATAATTTAGAGCCAGTAAAAAAACGTTTTTGGTACAGCGTAGTCCGGTGATTCTCAGGTTGTAGTTGGCCTTTGAATCGTGTATTATTGTTATGCTTCTCCAACAGTATTAAAACTTGTTTTTATTTTTATAGACGTATGTACAAACTTCCATTATATATAAGCTTACAACAGTTGGGATTTTGAATTTTTTCAAATAATTTCTGCAGCTCGTTCTAGTATCGATACTAGCAAGAATTCTAATCGCATATTTCTGAAGTACCAATACTCTATTCACATGTGCACAATTTCCCCAAATCAAAACTACATACTTTATATGGGAATAAGAATTTGCATAGTACAATGACAGTAGTGTGTACTCACTACAGTGGTACTCCATAAATTTCAGACTATAACAGCTACTCTGTAATTTTTTACACAAACAATCAATATGACAATCCCAGTTAAGTTGCCTATCATATGTAACCCCCAATAGTCTCACTGATTTACTACTTACTATTTCATCATTGGAACCTTCAAAAAGTTTGATTTCATCAGTCCTGCCATTACCAAAAAGAACAGTTATTGTTTTACGATGATTCAGTTGTAAGTTATTATTGTTGGACCATTTCACAATATTGGCGTATCCCGCTTCAGCAGTAGTTTTTAGCTTATTGAGATCCACGTCATCAACCAAAATATTCGTGTCATCTGCATAGCAGATAACACGAACAATCTGAACCCCTTGAATATAGAGAATGAGGTCGTTAGCAAAAATGTTGAAAAGTAGAGGGCCTAAGACAGAACCTTGCGGCACACCTTGCTCTACATTCATTTCTTCAGAGAAAATGTTGTTGACTCTTATTATTTGTTTTCTTTTACTGAGGTATGACTCGATTTGAGTTAAAGGCAAACCTCTCATTCCATATCTCTCTAATTTGGCAGTAATGAATCGATGATCCACTAGGTCGAAAGCTTTCGAAAAATAAATGAAAATACCCAAAGCAAAAATTTTTTTGTCGATACTTGAAATGATCCGACCGCTGAACTCACATAGTGCTGTCTCTGTTCATTTGTTACTGCAGTGGTTAGCCTGTCTGAGAATCACAGGAGCAATATTCACATACCCCACTGCATCATCAGATAAAATGCTAAGTCTTCCACCACTGTACTTATTTGTAATTGAAAAAGCAGCAATGAGTGCCTTTAGACTGCACCAAAAATGAAACTTGAATGCTGGAAATCTGACTGGACTTCTGAAGATTCTGGAAAATATTCCCCTAGAATCCAAGTACAAACCATCCGATATTAGGAGTGGGAGAAACAAGCCTTGGTTTGAGTCCTCAAAACCCTTAGGCAAAGCCCCAACGATTTTTCAAGCAGAAATCCATGCTATTGAAGTTTGCGCCCGAGAACGCTTTGCACGAGAATCCAGGGGGCAAAAATCTATATGCAATCAGCCAAGCAGCACTAAATAAAAGTCACACACTTGTGAGTCTAGACTGACTTGGGAGTGCAAACGGTCCATTGGACAAATAGCTGCAAAAAAGCTTCAGATATAGTAGCGAATAGTAGCACCAAACTCGAGAATCCTTCGCATATATCATTTATGAAAAAAAGAGGGTGGCTAAAACACTACCTTGCGGTGCACCGCTCGATGCTGTGAAGGCGTATGATTCGTGACCTCGATATTCCACATATAATTTTCTATTGGATAGATGAGATTTGAATAATAGCAAGAGATTATTATCTGGACCAAATTAATCTAGTTTACTCAGTAATATTTGGTGATTTAGTTTGTCAAAGCCTTTTGAGAAGTCTGTATAAATAGTGTCGACTTGTGTATGATTTTCGAAAGTGGTGTATACTGTTTGGGGGAAGCACATCAAGTTAGTGACAGTGAAGCGTTTGCTGATGAAACCATGTAGATTAGTGGTAATTAAGTTTTTTTCGTTAGGGATGATTCTGATGTGTCATACAGGTCTCGAAGGCCTTTGTTTGAAAGGGGACTAATTGATGTGTAGTTCAAGATGATTTGAATATAGGGCATATTTTTCAGATTTTCCATTTGTCTGGAAAGTAGTTTGTTCATAATGATAAAAAATTTGTGGTTTGGCAAATAAACAAGCACAGTCTTTTGCGAAAAAGCATGAGATTATGACAGCTAGGCACAGCCTACGTGGGAGTTACGGGTCCTAGTTTTGAGCCCTCAAAACCCCTAGACAAAGCCCCAACAATATTTCAAGCTATAGAAATTTGCGCCTAAGAATGCTTTGCAAGACGCTCCAGGGAGGCAAGAATCTATATGCAATCTGACAGCCAAGCAGCAGTATAAGCACTCGTGAGTCTAGACTGACTTGGGAGTGCAAACTAGCTCTGAGACAAATGGCTGCAAAAAATCAGGTCAGTCTGATGTGGGTGCAAGGTCATAAGGGATTCGAAGGTAATGAGGAAGCAAACGGCCCTGCCAAGGAAGGGGCAATACCAGAACCCTTCTGTGGTTTCTCCAAAGCCCACATTAAGAGTTTCGGCGCTGGGAAGCACAGTAGAATGAGATTCCAGGACAAAGACAAGTGAAAAGGCTCCCAAGATATCACCTCAAAAAAAATGGATAGATCAGACAGTGAACTGTGCCGCTACTACGAAAACTCCGCTCAATAACGCCCTCAGACATCAGGAACTTCAGTTCTCAGGATACTGATACACTTCACAATGAGTCTCGCAATCTTGGGTCATGGATAGATGGAGGGTTATGTACAAAATATCTTATAAGTCGAGGTACGGACAGGGCAAAGAGCCATATCGACCCATCTACAATATACAATATACGAATGAAAAATTAAACAAACTTGTGACGCCAGTGCCATTACGGAGAGGCCAAAGAGCCATATCGACTCATTTACAATCTACAATATATAGTCTAAGAGCCGGTGGGAGATCGACCTTCATTTATAAACAAATATGTCTACGATAACTTGCCTATCGAAAAGTGTTCATAGCTATTTTAATTGAATTAATTTTAATCAATTTTCTTTCATCTTTTGATAACCGAATGAGTTTCATCTCAACTGATAGTTTTTAACACACAGAATATGCCTAGGTAGGCTTGCCTACTTATTTCTGTGCATGGCTACCTGGCAAGCAGATGTGAACAGGTAAGTCAATATAGGTAACTACACCGATCTGTTAACCAATCGAAATTGATATCATAGGTAAGATAATTTAATTACAAAACCAATCGTATAGGCTTGTCTGCAAAAAATCGTACATAAAATATTATTGCCAAGCTATGAAGTTTTAGAATTTTAGCTATTTGATAGGTGCGAGAGAAAAAGTAGAGCGTCCGAGGTCCGTGTGATAGAACAGGATACAACATAGCAGCTGCACGCTACCTGACCGTTGAATGTATCCGAGTGCGCATGCTCGTGTACATGTGAGTGACAGTGACAGCATTTATTTACACCCGACAGTAATTTTGAGCCCAAATTCATTATAACTCTGATTTCGATCACAATTTTTGTATTATTTCACACTATATAAACTCACAGCTATGAAATAATCAAAAATAAATAATTTAATATATCAATAAATAAAAAATAATAATAATTCAACAACATTTTTTTCATTTTGAAAAATTATAAAAAAATCTATATTCTTTATTTGAAATTAAATAAAGAATAATTTATTTATTATTTAAAATCCAATAAATGCCGTAAAGCGGGAAAGAAAAAGGGTTACTTTTTAAATTTTAGTATAATAAATAACAAAAAATCATCAATATAGAAAAATAAAATTCAATACATTTATGTTGTTAAAAGCGTTCATTACAAAGCATATAAAATACATTAAAAAAATTAATTCAAATATTTATTATAATTTTTATTATTCACCATCGGAATCACCGGAAGCTGAATAATGAACATCAGATTCTAATAATTCTTCTTCATCTCCATTATCCATGATTTGTGCGATGTCATCAATTTCTAAGGGATATGAAAAAATAGCCAATTGTTAATTTTTAATAAGTATAAACAGAAACTTTTACTTACTTCATAATTTTTTACGAAATTTTCAAATTCTTCTTTGTACTTCTTTTTCAAAACTGTAACTTTGTTTTAACACGTAGAGTGATAACCAACAAAATCCAACGATTCTTTGCTTAATTGAATATCTCCATACTTAAAGTTTTGTTTTTTACGGAAAGCCAATTGTAAATGGCATATTTCAAATGAATTTCCATCAAAGTCAATAATTTCTTTTTTCGTATCACACAAAAAACACTTTTTACTCATTTTTAAAATCACAATTAATATTATTTAGCACGTGTTCGAAATTAGAGTTAAAATAAATTAGAGTTCAAAATTACTGTCGAGTGTAAATAAATGCTGTCACTGTCACTCACATGTACACAAGGATGCGCACTCGGATACATTCAACGGTCAGGTAGCATGCAGCTGCTATGTTGTGTCCTGTTCTATCACACGGACCTCGGACGCTCTACTTTCTCTCTCGCACCTATCAAATAGCTAAAATTCTAAAACTTTATAGCTTGGCAATAATATTTTATGTACGATTTTTTCAAGGCAAGCCTATACGATTGGTTTTGTAATTAAATTATCTTACCTATGATATCAATTTCGATTGGTTAACAGATCGGTGTAGTTACCTATATTGACTTACCTATTCACATCTGCTTGCCAGGTAGCCATACACAGAAATAAGTAGGCAAGCCTAATTCAATTAAAAATAGCTATGAACACTTTTCGATAGGCAAGTTATCATAGGCATATTTGTTTATAAATTATATTTGATAAAAAATATGTCTCGTCGAGTTATCAGATCGGTGAAGGTCGATCTCCCACGGTCTCCTCTACTAATACGAATGAGAAATAAAACTAACTTTTCACACCATTGCTGGGATTTTCTGGCATCTACGAGTCATGTGAACTTGTCACAACCTGTGAAATCAAATGGGCAGATAACGTCGCCAGTGTTATCCCACACAATTTCACGTATAAGTGCATTCACCAGGATTTTCAGACATCTGACCCCCAAGACAGAACGATACTCATTCCAGGAAACTGAATTAATGTTTTTCAAACTCGGTTGAGTTCATCTTTGATATTTGTGGAACTCGAAATACAAGCTTATTGTATTGACTCCAGTGGCGAACGATAATTAAGAAAAACAATATTCATCGCGTAACGAATAGCAAGGGTACTGAACGATTTTTTTATACAGAGTCCGACATAAAGTTATCAGCAAATGGAAAACTTTTCATTACACCTCCCAACTTCGCTAAAGAGGTAGATGAGAGTAATGAACAGAAATGAGATCTCTATTCTTCAAAAAACTGATTGGCAAAATAATATAATCACAAAGAAAGTTTTATCCGATGAAAGTAAAAGCTCTTGTGTTTTTACTTCGATGAAACCCTAACAAATTTTAAGAGCACTCATCATAATTGAATTTTGTTCAACCATAAAGATGGGAGAAAAATGAGAGCCTCTATAAGATGGAAACGCTGTTATTCTCGGTATGGTATCTATGCAAAATCTATTGGACCGTATGGAAATTAATCCAATCAATAGTGACTAAAAAAAGCATCTGCTCTACAAAAGGTGGGTAAATGATTTTCTCAAATGTACCGGGTTATACACTCCAAGAAAAAAAAATTTAAATGTAAAAGTTTTGTGGTTATGAATAAATTTTGATAAAATGCTATCAAAAATAGAGTAGCGTGCAGATTTCAGGGGATATTTTTTCAAATGGGATACTCTGATTATTATTAAATTCTTGGAATTATCTTTTTTCCTGATTTCAAGAATATACCATATATCACCCCTATCTTATACCGTTTTTGATGTTGAAAAGGGAAACATTATCAATTGGATTTTATGAACATCCTGGTCATATTTTCAACAAATCAACCGTTTTTGAGTTATTAAACGTCGAATAACTTAGATAGACTAGTTGTTACTTTTCATTTCTTTAAAGTAATAATCAAAATGGTTTACAGTGAGGAAAAAAAAGTTCAAATATTTTTACAAAAATAAATAACAAAGATTTATTTAGGAAATTTAAATAACCTGATAACTCATAAAATATATTCAATGTGTCCACCATTATTGTCAATGCATAATTGATAACGTCTTCTTATATTTATAAGTGCATTGGAATTGCTTCATTATTGACATTCAGATTCTCGATTTCAAGTCGAATCTTGTCATTAATGAGTTGAATATTATTATTATTAACAATGTATTTCAGAAATTCCCAGAAAAATCAATCCATAGGGATTAAGTCCGGATTGTTAGGAGGCCATTTGATACTTCCATTATTTCCTATCCATATTGGGAATACATTATTCAAATGTTCTTGAACGGGTAGGATACTATGTGGGGTTGCCCTATTACATATTGCATCCTAATTATACTGGCGAACTCGGCTTCCGAAAAATTCTGTAAAAGAATATTTTATTCCTGAAAAATCCGGACCAAACGCTAACAGTTTTTATTTCTATTTTCTTTATTTGTATAACCAATCTTTTTCTGAGAGATCTTTTTCTGCTGTATTTTTCCCCACGACCTTCGATTTTTCCTATTGAAAACCCCTGCCGTAGAAAAAGATGACTGATAATCGGGAGCTTCATTAAAATTTTAAATCTTCTGTTGGCAAAATGCCAGCCTTTCCTTTCATGAGTCTCTGTTAAAACTTGTACGGGTAAAATATTATATGGTTTGTTGTTGTTGTATTTCAAAGTACGTTGGATTTTGGAAAAACTTTCACCTAATTAATCGGCTACATTAAAAAAAAAACAAAAAAAAATACAATGTTTCGGAAAAGTCTATTTGTTATGACTGCTCGTTGTTTGTTAAAGGTAGGCCTTAACTATACTGGGCGTTATTGACCAATAACTGGACAAACCCCCAGAGCGGCTTGGGAAAGCTATCACACTCAGTATATAATGAAGCGTGGGCCTTAATTTGACAGTACAGTTACCAATCTCAGATAGTTCAGAAACAATAATATACATGTATTTTCTAAAGAATAATAACAACTTATACCCATGGTATAATTTACGGAGAAAATGTATAGAAATATATGTATATAAGATATACTTGAATGTGGAACAAATATAGTATGCCTAGTAGAATAACTGTTATTCAGTTAATTTGGCATTTGCTAACATTATTACTTTTTTCGAATTAATAGTGGACTCTACTATGAAATCAATAAGGGGATAGTTCCTTATTACAATATACATTTATACCTTGCCAAATAAACAGTTTTATTGTCTTACCCTCGACTGGAGAACACACATCGTTTTAATGTTAATTGCGTTTTATTTTGGATTACCGATTTTTTTATTACGTGTTCACTGATTCAACATATGATTTTAGCTTCTTTTGAATTTAGTTTCTATTCGCAGAGTTCACTGAGATACAATTTCTTTGTAGTATAAGACCGTTGCTGCACGTTGCATTTTTACTAGCTTCAGCATATTCTTGATAAACTGGCTACTTTATGAATAATTTACAAAGTCTACACTTGTTTCGTATCAGAAGATGGATTTGATTCTACTCTGATGCTCTTCATACTATGAAATTTCTAACTGAACTCTACTCTTCTGGGTTATGGAAATTCTTATATTATATCGCGGGGTTCAAAAGAAGCCGCCGGGGTCATAAATTATATTTTATGTGTCTGGGGGTACTCCGCGGTAGATTCCAATCGCATTTCTTGCGCGTTAATATTTCATCCGGGCTGTCGGAGAATCGTTAATTATCTATTGCGGTGTGGAGATCAATAGCAATATAAATAACTGTCCTGTCGTAATTATTTTCGGTCTGTATTACTTTGAAGTCATCGCTTTCAGCGTCACATATTTATGAGGATTTGAAGGGTGGTGTTATAATATCAAATATTTTACGGGATTTTACAGACTTTGTCGAAACTCACCCCGCATTCCTGCGTTCTAATTTAATAGCGGACGAAATAAAACAGTCGTTCACCTTTTATCGCCGCGTTGAGGGTATTACAGATGGTTACGTTAAAATAACTTGGTTGATCGCAACCATCACATATTCGCGAATTAATATGGATAGGCTCACCTTCGAAATGAAGCAGTATATCTAGCTAGATTTGGATACAACACCATATATGCACTTTTTGCTGCACGTTTATTTTTGTATATAACACTTTTTCAATATACTTTATTACTCTCATATACTTGACTAATAATGACAGTTGTCAAATTCAAATAAAATCAAAATATTTTGTTTTATCATGGCAATCCTCGATGGAATAGAAATGGGTCAAAATCAGCTTCCTTTTATTAACAATAATATGAGGCGATTTTTGGAATTGCTTTACTGACCGGGAGTTTCTGGTAAAGCTATTTCATTGAAACGGTAGAAAATTATTTTAAATAATATATTTTTGGGGCGATCATAAAGGTAGTTCATAGATTTTTCGAAGAACTTTGCATACCAGAGGTATCCAGAGGAGATATTTCAATGAAATGCTGGAATATATAAGATTGCATGGTCCCCTCATAAATATGACAATCGTCCTCGAAATTGACCATTGTTTGTTTAAGTTGCATTTCATCCATATATTTTTTTAATATTGATAAAATTGAAATTGTACGGGTCAATTATGATATATATTTTATTTTCTATGCTGAGTCTGCCAAAATTATTCAGTTGGATGTATGTTATAAATTGGAATCTTTTTTTTATTTCTCAGTATATTCATGAGACTGAATAATTTATTATAAGATTTATTTTCTAATATGTGTTTCCTCGTTCAGCAGTTTTTCGAAAAATCGCAAGTGTAATAATATTCCAGCGCTTCAATAAAATATATTCATTGGATATCCCCGGTCAGCAAAGCTCTTCCAAAAATCTCAAGTATAAACTACCCCCATGACGGGACCTCTTGGAATTATTTTGTTTTGGTGGCACAAATAATATGTTTTATACAATAATTTTCTACCGTTTTAATGAAATATATTCACCGGAAACAAAGTTTCTGAAAAATCCTTGAATTTTTTTATGGTGACACAAAAAATATGTCCCCGGTTAGTAGAGTTATTAGAAAAATTACAAGTACAAACTACCCCTACATGGGGGTTGATTTAAATTTAGTATGTTGGCACGAAGACATTCCTTCATAGATGTCAATTTTGCATTATGATCTTGATAATTGCATTACAAGTTATTTTATTGAAATCGCTTATTACATGACAAGAAACAGAAAGATTCGATTACACCATGTATCAACTAATGTAATTGATATAGTGGTCGCGTAGAATTAATTTGATATACCCTAGGTGTAACATACTAAAATTTCAGCAAATTCTATCAATGCCTAGAAACTCCCTTATACAGGGTTATTCTTTGGGAAATGCGCATACAGTAAGGGTATATGGAGGACACCAAGGTGATTCTGAATATTTTATGGGTTTATCGTTCTTTATAACCAAGATACAGGGTGATTTATTATACATTTTTTCAATTAATCATAACTTATGAACCACCCTATACATTCTTGCAATATTTGGTTGGTATGTTCTTTGTTCACAGTGGTGTTGATGAACATAATAAAAAAAGTCTTATTCCAGGTCCGGTAGGTTAAGAGTCGAATCAACACCCTGTACATCAATATTTTAAAATGTTATTTGCAAATTTGGAAAGAGCTGAAAAAAATAAGTAAGACTAAATGTATTTGGTGTTTCCGCTTTTACTTATTAACCTGAGTCAAATCTAGATGTTTCGATAATGAGGTGGCACAAGATAATTATTTTTTCCCCAAATGGTACTTTTCCAGCTTCAATCCATAATAGCATCAACTATTTCTTATTCTCCCAATTATTGGATCCCAACCTTATTGAAAAACGAAAGGACAATGTCCGTATTTGGGACAACTTATTATTATCAATTATTAACTTTCAAACAACCTGTATGCGTAAAAAAAATTTCATAACATTTGTTCATTGCGCTACATTTAAAAAATATAATAAGAAAAAGTGGAAAAGGCCCATTCCGAAAAAAGCATAACTTTATTTTAAACAAAAATAACGTTGCAACAAATCTACATTTTAAAGGTAAAACATAACAGAAAATCAAAAAAATAGAATTTTTTTTATCCGCATCTAATCATTTTTTAGCTAGAGCATTCATTTTTCGACTCTTCTGATGCATTCTTGATAATGATAATAAAATCAAGCAGTCTGTACTATTGTTTGATTTAGTAAATAATACAATTTTTTTTTGTGTCTAATTATTTTCGTTTAACCTAATACAATTTCTTGCAACGTTATTTTTGTTTAAAATAAAGTTATGCTTTTTTCGAAATAGGCATTTTTCCTCTGTTTTATATTTTTTTTAATGTAGCGCAATGAACAAATGTTATGATAATTTCTTACGCATACAGGGTGTTTGAAAGTTAGTCATTGATAATAATAATTTGTCCCAAATACGGACACGTCCTCTCGTTTTTCAATAAGGTTGGGATCCAGAAATTAGAAGAATAAGAAATAATTGATGATTCTATGGATTAATGCTGGAAAAGTACCATTTGGGGAAAAACATTAATCTTGTGCCACCTCATTATCGAAACATCTAGATTTGACTCAAGTTAATAAGTAAAAAAATTGTATGCGGAAACACCAAATACATTTAGTCTTACTTATTTTTTTCTGCTCTTTCCAAATTTGCAAATAATTTTTTTAAATATTGATATACAGGGTGTATCGGCTCGAAACCTACTTATTAATTTTTTCAAGGCCGGACCTGGAATAATACTTTTTTTATTATGTTAATCGACACCACTGTGGACAAAGAACATACGAACCAAATATTACAGAAATGTATAGGGTGGTTCATAAGTTATGATAATTGAAAAAATGGGAAAATTAATAAATCACCCTGTATTTTGGTTATAAAGAACGATAAACCCATAAAATATAGGTTATTTAGAAGTACCTCGGTGACCTCCATCTACCCTCACTGTATGCGCATTTCCCAATGAATAACCCTGTATCTGTGCCTAGTCCTTATTCAAGCATTCGGGGAGTAGATCCAACCCCTTTGGATCCGAATTATGTTAAATAATTTATCATCCTCTGGAATGGGATCCTCGTACACAATTCCATTCTCATCTTACCGATATTCTCTGAGATATAACCTGTTTAATAAAAGGGGTAGGTTATATAGGCTGATGTGCAAAATTCTGAAATGAAAAAAAAATTATATTCAAGCAAAAATATGAAATATTACGAACCTCTGTTACTGTCTTTTGTTAAATTATCATACTAGTGTCATACTAGTTAACATTTCTGCTTGTACATTTTACATATACAAATTTTAAAACGCCTGTATCACTACCGTTTTTAGCATTTTTAGTGTTTTTTCTGTTTTTATTACTTAATTTTAGGTTTTAGGTTTCAAGTTTTAACTTTTAGTACACCTCTACAATGACTTTGTCGATAAGAATTGTTTCTTCGGACAATAAAGCATATTTGGTTGATTGATTGATTATTAGTTTTATAGATAAAAATTTATAAAATATTCAGGGGGTAGTTTTAACCCCTTCGGATTCGAATTTTGAGAAATCCTTCCCTAATATTTATATAAAATGAAACTACTGACCAAACTTCGGCTTGCGTATTCGATAAACTGGTATATGAATACAAGGTGCTTCAACTGCTTTGTCGGATTTAACTCTGCGTATTGTGGCTTTGGTCCTCCGTGACGTTTCGGCAAAATCACATTTGCCATCTTCAGGTGATGTTCCGTTGATTCGAATTCAACGAAACATCATCTGAAGATGGCAAATGTGATTTTTCCGAAACGTCGTGAAATCGGATCTTCTAAGGATATCAGAATACTCGTAGAGAAATCCGAGAAAGCAGTACAACAATTTTCGAAATAGTTTGAGAACTCTCTTTTCAATTGGAATTGTGATGAATGCCTACATAAATAATCAAGTGTATTTTTTTTTCAGAAATGACACGGAATGTCAAACGACACAGTGACGAGCACCTCAGTCTCGGTGAATTCGTCTTCCTCGCCTCCCGACGACGTCCAGCACATAGGCCTCGCCATCTTGCTGAGCATCGTCATCGCGATCGTCATCATCGGCAACACGCTCGTCATTCTCGCCGTCATCACGACGCGGCGTCTGCGCACCGTCACCAACTGTTTCGTCATGTCACTGGCGGTGGCTGATTGGCTTGTGGGAGTATTCGTCATGCCGCCCAACGTTGCTTATACTTTGATGGGTGAGTTACCGTTGTTTACAGTTTAAATACTATATTGTTAAACGGGTCAATCATAATATTATAGTCATTATAGTACTTTTCTTGCAAAAGTTTGCACGAAACGTTCCACTTTGTCATCACCGTCATTCGGTCCCGTCTTCTTTCTCATATTGACCGCCCAATCTTTTAGTATCAATGCCAATTCTTCGAAGCTTCTATGTTAATTTAATTCATTTTCTCGTTCGCAGCAAAATTCCATAAATATTCCCCAAATATATTTGTGACTGTAGGTTGTATTTCTGGGAATTTTTTCTTTTATTAGCGCATTTATACTTTGAACATTCGCATTGCCTAAACGTGACATTTTGAAATTTATTTGGAATGAAGTTGTAAAACTCAATCGTGTTGTCATAGTGATTGATAATTGCACTGAATGCAATTATCAGTGTAATGTTGACATTATTGGGTGAAATTGTTTCATATGACACAAAATGACAAAATTTTAATGGTTGTTAGAACTGTCAAAAAAATTTCATCAGAATAAGTCTACTATAAGGGCTCTGTTGAGGGTCACAGGAGATATTGTTAAGTGCCTGGAATTAATAATAATAATATTCATTCAAATTCAAGTTTACAAATTACAATAGATAGTTTAGATATTCAACAAATAGAATGATCACTGAAGCTGTGTTAATAACAGCTTGTATGTGATGTATATGTAAGTGATACATATATAGGTAAAAGAAATGAAGTGAAAAAAGTAAAAAAAGGAAAAAAACACATTTGTATGACTGCAGATAAATATGTTTACAACTAAGTCTAAAAATATAATTATAATTAGCTAAGATTCAGTATCAAATTAGGTGACCTATTTATCTATAGTTCAGAGTTTCATGAGACATAACAAAAGCATGCATTTGTTCACCGAATTATTTGTTGTTGATTATTGTATGAATTTCATCCCTCTCAATGAGATGTAACCATTTAGTTTTATTTTTCTTGTAGGATCTAAATTGTTTTATTGATTTTAAGTTATCTGGTATATTGTTATAGATTTTTGGTTCCAAAAATTCCATACTCCGTTGCCTTATGTTTTTTTCGCATTTTGGTACTGTAACGTTATTTTTACTAATTCTTGTCTGGTAGGCATGTTCGATTGGTTCTAACTTGAGTTTTCCTTTATGAATATTTAGGAGTAGTTTTAGGGAAAATAGTTGACGTAGGTCAAATAATCCACTTTCCTTATAAAGTAAATTATTGGAGTAAGTTAGTTGTTTGTCTAAAATACCATAGGTGAGTGGAGATTCGAAGAGGGAATTATATATGATTCTCAAGTGGCATGTATCTAAAAATCCCTTGAGGAATTCGATACGAGGAAGCAGTCCTCTCAACTTGTTACTGATTCTTGTCGCTTGTAAATCCCATCGTAAATGCTTATCAATAATTATTCCTAAGTATTTGATCTACTCTCCTTCTGGTATCTCAGTTTCTCGGTCAATATACAAAAATCCTAAGTTTGGCAAGTTGTTTGCGTATGAAGTAAAAGGGAGATATTTAGTTTTTTTCTATATTTAGAGGTAGCTTATTATACCTGAACCAGTCTTCAAATGGATGCAAATACGAATGAGCGTGGATTTTTTCGAATGAGAGTTCATTCACGATTCCGTAATGCCACCAAATATCAATTATTCATAGCATTCGAAGCAAATGTAGAGGTTATTGAACAAATCAATATAGTCCAGTCATCATAGTAAGTTCACCTCGGAATTTGAGATACCCAGGTGAATATTTGTATAAACTTGTATTTTGGCATTCTAAAATTTGTCTCAAAACCTACATATGGTAGGGTGTACGCGTCTATTAAAATTTGAGGTCAAAGGTCAGAAAAATCGATTTTTTGCATATTTTTTGCAAATATCTCATTTTCTTTATTGTAGAGAATTAAATTCCCTACAACTTTTGTTTCAAAAAAATTTTTATTCGTTTCTAGATAGAGGGCGGAGAGGGCGCGGTTATACCATAATGTAAGGTCAACCGGTATAGTCCCGGTCAAAACACGCTATATAAAGTTTATTAATTATTGATAAATAAATAATTGATAATAATTTTTATTTGTTATCAAATATTACATTATATTCAACCATTTCTTCACTTTCGTATCTATTTTCAATTAAGTATTAATTTATTTAATATCACTTACCTGCCCGTGTAGTTATAGAATTGTTAAGGAAAATACTTGAATCATATTTCAATTCTAATGTAATTTATATGAATAACTCCTTAAATAATTGAAAAAAAAAAGAAAGAAATTATTTATTTATGATTTTATTAAAAATACCATTCTATTCTGAATAGAATAAAAATTACATAAACTGCAACTTATTATAATTTTAATTATCTTCTTTTTCTTCATCGTCGTCTCCCAACCGCTGTGGTGTGGAAGTCTTCTTCTATATCATCTTCGGCGACATTTATCTCCAGGTCTTCCATGATTTCGGGGTCAAAGGTTCTGTCTTCATTTACATCGCTCTGACATGGTGAAGAATTGAGACGAACTTGCCCATTACATTGGCCACAAGCTAAAGAGCACTGCAACCCCGATTGTCTGCATCCACAACGCGAACCACAACCACTCTTGCAGTTGCAGAAGATTGTGTTGAGCAATTCCTCTGGAGCAGGTGCTAAAATGGTCGTGATAGGTTCCAGAAATCCGTAACGCATTGTCCAACCCCACTCCTGGGGTTCCAAATCATTCTCTAACCAAGTTTGAACTTGATAATGAACACGACTGAAATGTTGGTGAGCTGCTGCACTTGTTGGTGAAATATTTGATGACTGCACAGGTTTATTCAGTTTTCGTAGACTTGTTTCGTATTGTGCATAACGGAGATGATCAATAGTGTCCACAGATTTTGGAGCATTATAGACTGCCAACAAGATTTGAATTCCGTCTCGAATAATCTTTGAACCGGACAGTTTTCTTCTTCGAGTGCTGCTGCAAGTTACTCCAAATTCGGCAGTTTCTCGAATGCTTTTAGAAACGTTTTTTTTTCTTTTTTTAAAAGCGCAGAAGTCGTATCACAGCCACTTAATGCGTGCAGAAACAAAATATGTTTCTTCGAACGAGGATATTTATCAAAACTTTTGGAAGAGTATATGTTTGTTTTTACATTTCCTTTGCCGACTTTTTCAAAGAAAATTTCTTGTTGATGAGATAGTGTACGCCCAATTAAAATGACCAGTAAATCAATATCTTCTCCTATTATAACTGCAGTTTTTTCAGGTTCCGATTCTTCGATTGCTGTTTCTATAATTAGTACATCCGCATCATCTCTGGCCTGTTTGGTAGTAATATTGACAGCTTGTAATTTTTCAATTAGCATATTAATGAGCTTTTCTTTGTTACTTCGATTTGATAAAAAATTTTCTTGCGTAATTGGTACAACCATTGTTTTGTCGAAACAAACTTCGTATGTTTTTGAAATTGCAGCAATTCTTCTCAGCTGCTCCATTGCTTTCATGTTCTTACTCTTGTCAGAATATCCGTCAAATACAACAATAATTTTTGAACTGTAATGCGTTTGTAAATCTGTATCTATTTATCTAAAATAACATAAAAGTATCTCAAATATAATGTAATAGTTGATAACAAATGGAAATTATCATTAATTATTCATTTATCAATAATTAATAAACTTTATATAGCGTGCTCTAACCGCGCGCTCTCCGTCCTCTATCTCGAAAACGACTCAACGTATAAAAAATATTTCGGAACAAAAGTTGTAGGGAATTCAATTTTCTACAATATTGATCAATTGACAAATAGCGAAAAACCCATAGGAAATGAGATATTTGCAAAAAACATGCAAAAAATCGATTTTTGTGACCTTTGACCTCAAATTTGAATAGACGTGTACACCCTACCATATGTAGGTTTTGAGACAACTTTTAGAATGCCAAAATACAAGTTCATACAAATATTCAGCTGGGTATCTCAAATTCCGAGATTCTTACCTAATTTTGACTAAGATGACTGGGGTATAAAAGCACCTGAAATGTATGACACGTTCAACTGAGATTTGAATAGGCTTACAAATGATTAATTCTCGAGTACTCGTCAGAAAACACTTATACTACATCCCGACCTGAAATTATTGCGGATTAGTACTGCCGGAGAACTACTCCGGCAATGAACGCACAATTATGCCGCGTCTACATCAAACCGACAAAACAGAAACAAAACATCAACTCAATGTTTTTCAACAATTTAGCAACAAATCAAAACATTTCGTCAACAAAACGTGTTGATTCCAGCAACTTTTCGCGTTCCCGTTGCGAGTCGGTAAACATCAAAGGGTTTCTGTTTTGTTGCTATTTCTGCCAACATTTGTCGGCGCGGTGAGGACATCTGAAAAACAAATACAAAACAAGAACAGATCTTTGCGGACTTCTGAGTGTTGTGTATGTCGGCTGAAAAATTGAAGTGGACTGTGGATAACACTAGTAAATTAATTGAATTAATAAACAATTTAAAAAATACTAGCTCCGTAGGTGAAGATGAAATACCAGTTGAATTATTGAAACATGTAGCATCTGAGCTTTGTGAACCAATTGCATACATAATCAACTTATCTTTTTCAACAGGTATTTTTCCAGAAAAGCTCAAAATTGCACAAGTTAAAGCCATTTTAAAAAAAGGAAAAAATGTGACATTAATAATTATAGGCCCATTGCAATTCTTCCAAACATGAGTAAAGTCTTTGAGAAAATAATATACAGCAGACTGATTACATACCTAGAGAATTATAATATATTAAGTGATACACAGAACGGATTTAGGAAGAAGAAATCAACTATTAGAGCTAATTATCATGCCTTCAGTAAAGTGATAGAATCTATTAATGGCAAAAAATTCACAACAGCTGTCAATTTGGATTTGTCAAAAGCCTTTGATAGTTTTGACCATCAGCTACTGATCATGAAATTGCCACTGTATGGTATCAGAGGGCTGCCACTAGGATTAAAACATCCTACCTAAGAAATAGACAGCAATGTGTCACTAAAAGGGACTCTGATGGAAATCTTGTGAAATCAGAGAAATTATGTATAAAAAAAGGTGTACCCAAAGGTCAGTGCTGGGTCCTCTACTGTACATACTATACACACATAATGTGCCTGAGGTTGTTGATGAATACCTGGTACAATATGCTGACGACTGCTCAGTAAAACTACTGAAGCTGAAGCTGAAAACTCAGCTTAACTGATCGCCACTTTCTACGATCCAATATCTTTTCCAAGTTTAATCTTCTGGAGGGGTATTTTTCAGGACACAATCTTAAACTAAATACTGAGAAAACCCCAATTATATCATTTGCTCAAAATGGCACTTACAATAGTATTAGTGATGGTGTATCCACTTCAGAACCAGTATCCCAACTCTCTTTTCTTGGCATTACAATCGACTCAAAATTGTAACACATATATCTATATAGATACTGCTATGCCCTGAAAATAATATCACAGAATATCTCCACTGAGGCGGCAATGCTAGCATACAATGGATATGTACAGAGTCACATTAGATATGGTATCATTCTTTCGGGAATGTCTACCCATACACAAAAAATATTTACTTTGCAAAAACGATGCCTGAGAAAAATGTTCAAGCTCTCCCAAAGAGAAAGCTGCAAAGCAGTGCTCATAGAAAAGATAATACTAACTCTAACTAGTCTCTGTATTTATGAGTATGTGATATTTGTTAAAGAAAACATATCACTTTTTACGGTTCATAATCGGAATCACACACACAATACGCGTAACAAAAATCATCTTCTGAATGCCAAGACACACTTATCTTCAAAAAAATTTACTTTTCCCAATAATTTCAATTTACAACAAGATACCTGAATCTCTCCGAACCCTGTCTTCCAAGATCATGAAGATTAAATTAAAAACATTACTTCTCTCCAAAGCATTCTATTCGGTTCATGAATTTTTCGCTGATGTGCCATAAATTCTGCATCATATGAATATTCTCTTTTAGAAGTTGTGAAATTGATATTTTTAACTTGTATTGTGTTTCTACTTTTCTATTTTGTAATGTTTTATATATTTTACCTGTATTTTATATTGTTTTGTGTATATAAATATTCTTTTGTGTATGTATATCTGAGCTTGTTATCTGTATGATATTTTTATTTCATTGTATTTTAGCATATAAAATGACATGTTCTACACCCGTAAGGGTATTTGTACAAGGAGCTAATAAAGACTTTCTCTCTATCGGGAATATCCTTTATTATGGGATGCCGGAAATATATATTATAAAAACCGCTATGAAAAAGCGGATGCAATGGAAGAAATAGAAAAATGTCTAAATATGTCTTCAGAAGAAGTGAAGAAATAAATAAAAAATATCATTTCGCAGTATCAAAGAGAAAGAAGGAGCACGAAAAAAGTCTGGACCGGCCAGTGGTATCAAATTATAAAAGTTTTTGCTGGACATTCTTAAAAAATTCTGGAAACTAGGACGCATTTCTCCCCGCAATCCAATATCGTCTTTACGTAAATCGGCTAATAATTTTTCAATGCCATATTTATTTGTAAAATCATCTTGTTTTTCTCTTTCAGCATGAAAACGCCACATATTTTCACAATTTATAAATTTATCATAAAGAAAACTAATTCTAGGAGTCGACGACACGAAACAAAACCAAAAGTGAAAACTTTTGTTGTTATTTTGTCTCTTTGGCAGTGTGGACCCAAGTTTTCATTTTGTTTTAGGAAACTTGCTCATTTGTCGTGTTGCTGTTTTGTTGCATGTTTGATGTGGACCCGGCATTAGGGAACAACAATGAATTTTTAACCGACGAAACCCGTATTCGACCCGTATATTTTATGTTTTTCCATCATATTTTTTATGTATGATCACGCATAACTTTTTACTGAGGCATCCGATTCCGATAATTCTTTTTTCAGAGGATAGGGTGTACTTCGAATTTGGTCCCATTTGAATTTAAAAGATGAAATCCCCCCTAAGGGTAGCGAAATGGAGGATATTGATCACTCACCCTCTGAATTCTGGTCCGTTAACCGATTCTATCAGGCATAACTTTGTACTGGGTTCTTCGATTTGCATGATTCTTTTTTTAATAGATAGGGTATACCTTATATTTGGATATCGAAAGGAATTACCCACCCTTACGGGTAGAAAAATAGGGCATAATTGATTTTTCACTAGTGAACATTGGCACACACATACGTAGTTGACAATGACAGATCGCTACTGACATTATTCTTGTTCCACATCCGTCAAAATCAGTATATTTTATGAGAGGATGGAATGATATACAAAGTAATGAAATAAACTAACCAGAACAACGAAAATAATTTATATTACAACAAATAGTAAAAGTAGATAATCATATTATATAACTGGTAATAGTTGAAGTAAGGTGGGTAAGTAAGTATTTTGGAAGTAATCAAAAAACAAGTAGGTAGTAATTGGTAGATTTTAGCCACAAAAAATTGAAAAATAAAAAGTTGAGAGGTGTCAAGGGACACCCGGATGGAACGAAGTTCCTTTCGATTAATTAGTGAAGGAATTGTAATGATTTTTTTTTAAGTTATAATAATATTTTTTTTATTATTAACAAATATAATGTAATATAAACTTAATTAGTAGGCTCAATTTTAGTACACACGCATTGATATTGTAATATTAAAATATAATCTGCTTTTAAATTTATTAAAGTTATGACGCGTACACTTGCTAAACACACAATAATGAAGAGATTATAACGCGTATGACTTAGTTAGCACAATAGTAAAGAGAGGTTATAATGCGTACTTGCTAAAAATACATAAGCATTTATTATTCCCTGTATAAAATCTCTACTTACCTAACTCCATCAGCAATATCCGGAACTTGTGCAGAAACACTGTCAGGATACATTATTGTTATAATTTTTTATTATTTATTATGTACAAAAAACCTGTATACACTCAACAAAAATAATCGTCGCCACACCACACTGTTCAATGCGAAATAGAAAGACGAAACGAAAATAACTGGCTTGCTTTCTATGAGAGAGAGAGAGAGAGAGAGAGAGACAGAGAGAGACAGAGAAACACGCGGACGCCGCACGGCTTACAACTACAGCAAAAAGTGTCGTTACAACTTTTGGTCTTAATTTATTCCGTCTAGCCCCCTTTCGCAACGCGCGATAAGGAACTTCGTTCCAAAAACTTTTTAACAAAAAATTAAACCGACGAAATACGGAACTGAAAAGTAAAAAATAAAAACTTTTTAACAAAAGATTAAACCGACGAAAAAATCAACTGAGAAGCAAAAAATAAAATAAACCTTCTTAGTCTAAATGATAATTGAGCTCCTAAACTGATATAAGTAACTGATTTTGAGTCGGCGCCAAACAAACTAGCAATTGAATTAGGTAAAGCGTAAAATGATGGCAAGCGAGATGCACGGCTGCGTTTTGATTACTTCTTTCAAAGTAATATAATGATCTTCGATAATTGTTTATGTGGCGCCGACTCAAAATCAGTTACTCACATTAGTTTAGGAGCTCAATTATCATTTAGACTAAGAAGGTTCATTTTATTTTTTGCTTTTCGGTTGATTTTTTCGTCGGCTTAATTTTTTGTTAAAACGTTTTTATTCTATACCTCATCCAATCCTTTCTTAATTGTCCACAGGCAGGTGGGGACTTGGCTGGGTATTCTGCGATGTTCTGCTCTCCCTCGACGTGCTGCTCTGCACGGCGTCCATCCTGAGTCTGTGCGCCATCAGCGTCGACCGATATTTGGCGGTGACGCAGCCGTTGCGATACTCGAGGAACCGACGCTCCAAAAGACTGGCACTCAGCATGATACTCGTCGTTTGGGTGAGCTCCGCTCTCATTTCGTGTCCGCCGATATTCGGATGGTGAGTATGGAGAAAATTCGTTTTCAGAAAAGCGCTTTCTTTCCTTTTTTGTTTAGTGTTATAAAATTCGAAACGTCGGCAAGGAAAATAGTTTTTCTTCAACAAAATTGATCCAAATCCCAACAAACCTCTCAATATTATATGTTTAATTGGATCACTGAACCTACTAAAATTGATAGAAAAACTAATTTTTGAGCCGTAAAGATGAATTTAATAAAAAACAATTTTTGAGCCCTGAAGATAAATATAATAAAATTCGAAACGTCGGCAAGGAAACAATAGCTTTCCTTGAACAAAATTGATCGAAATCCCAACAAACCTCCTCAATATTATATGATTAATTGGATCACTAAACTTACTAAAATTGATAGAAAAACTAATGTTTGAGCCCTGAAGATGAATTTAATAAAAAACTAATTTTTGAGCCCTGAGGATGAATCTAATGAAATTCGAAACGTCGGCAAGGAAACAATAGTTTATCTTCAACAAAATTGATCCAAATCCCAACAAACCTCCTCAATATTATATGATTAATTGGATCACTAAACTTACTAAAATTGATAGAAAAACTCATGTTTGAGCCCTGAAGATGAATTTAATAAAAAACTAATTATTGAGCCCTGAAGATGAATTTAATAAAATTCGAAACGTCGGCAAGGAAACAGTTTTTCTTCAACAAAATTGATCCAAATCCCAACAAACCTCCTCAATATTAAATGTTTAATTGGATCACTGAACCTAGTAAAATTGATAGAAAAACTAATTTTCAACCTAAAGATGAATTTAATAAAAAAATATTTTTTGAGCCCTGAATATGAATTTAATAAAATTCGAAACGTCGGCAAGGAAACAATAATTTTTCTTCAACAAAATTGATCCAAATCCCAACAAACCTCCTCAATATCATATGATTAATTGGATCACTAAACTTACTAAAATTGATAGAAAAACTAATATTTGAGCCCTGAAGATGAATTTAATAAAAAACTAATTATTGAGCCCTGAAGATGAATTCAATAAAATTCGAAACGTCGGCAAGGAAACAATAGTTCTTCTCCAACAAAATTGATCCAAATCCCAACAAACCTCCTCGATATTATATGATTAATTGGATCACTAAACTTACTAAAATCGATAGAAAAACGAATGTTTGAGCCCTGAAGATGAATTTAATAAAAAACTAATTATTGAGCACTAAAGATGAATTTAATAAAATTGGAAACGTCGGCAAGGAAACAATAGTTTTTCTTCAACAAAATTGATCCAAATCTCAACAAACCTCCTCAATATTATATGTTTAATTGGATCACTAAACTTTTTAAAATTGATAAAAAACGAATTTTTTAAACCTGAAAATGATTTTAATAAAAAACAATTTTTGAGCCCTGAAGATGAATTTTATGAAAATCGAAACGTCGGCAAGGAAACAATAGTTTTTCTTCAACAAAATTGATCCAAATCCCAACAAACCTTCTCAATATTATAGTTATAAATAACGCCCATTATCCTGCATTTCACCAGAAATTTTTTGGACGCTACTTAAAATTGTAACGAAACATTTTTCCAAGCTCCGTTACCAAGAACGGCTAACCAAAATTTTGAAGTAACTTTGGTACGTCCCTGTCTATTTTTAATAATAATTATGGATTGGCAACAAAATAATACCCCGTTTAGAAAATAAGTGTAAATATACAAAGCTACTGGAACGATAAAACCGAGCAAAAGAAAGTTATAATGCCTTTTTGCACTGTACAAAAAGACTCAAATACTTTTCTGACTTTTTTTACTATTAGGGTAAAAAAGGTAGCTTCATATTAGTAAAAACGTAGTATGCTTTTTCATACAGGGACAAAAAGATAAGCTGCTTTTTGGTCCAGTTCTTATGTCAATCAGACAAAAAGAGGGTCTTTCTTATTACGGTTTTTGTACGATATTTCTCTTGAATCCTGTGTATATAAAAGCCGAGATTTAATTAGGATAGCTCTCTTTACTTTCGTGTCGAGCACAATCGCTCTTTACTTCCCGTCCGAGAGCGAGCCCTTTTGGCTTCCGTTCCCGGAACAAGTTTTTCATCCTCCAGAACAAGTGATTGAAATCGTTCTGCGAGCCGCGACCGTCAAAGAAAATAGTTTTCCGTAAAGCATAAGCATTCATGCAAAAGCTTTGTTTAAGTAGTGAGGTAACCGTAAGTGAAACATGTATAAACCTTTGATAATTGATTATGTCATTACGACACCTTTATAACCAATTGCCCTGTTGTGTATATTTTCCCCTACTGTGTTTGATAACCGTTTGAGTTTATCAGGTTGGCGAAACGCCTAATTGATTTCATTTCGTGCATTGTAAATATTGCATCAGAAATATGATTCAGCTGTGGAAATAATTTAATCTCACAAGTGTAAAACATCTCAGTCCCGTGACTTTCACGATAAATCAAGTTATGCATTATTTGTTATTTCGGATTGATTTATGTCGTGAGGTTTGTTATTGATTCTAAAAGAATTGCTGTAAGTTTACTCTTTCGGCTTTTACAGGTATTGAGAGTGTAGAGTCATTCATAGAAGTTGAGTATTCGTAATATATAAACTGATGTATCACATCTAGCTCGTTGTTCTTGTGTGCTGAGACCCATTAACAGGAGCTCGGTGATTCGCGGTTGTCCACCGAAACTCTGGGTTTAAGTCCGGGTTGAGAGTGGAGTATTCTTTTTTTCGTAAGTATGTCAGTTTTCACGGAAGCTCAAATTCTGTCATTGACCAAGTGACAGCGATCGTCGGGAAAAGAATTCAGAATAAAAATTATCCTCCCGATATTTGTACAGCAAAAATCTAATATTTCGATTAAATTATAATATTGAAGATATCGTTGGTTGGTAATAAATTAAAAAATTGTGAAAATGAACTGAGTTAATAATAATAATAAACGGCTTCATTATTTTCAGTACAATACAATATTGGCAAACATTTTTGGAACTACAGGTATTATAAAACTGAAAATAAGAGGCGGAGTTCAACTCAAGCAGTAGGTTAAACTTACTACTTACTTGTTTGTTCTTCCTCTCAACCTTTATGTTTGATAAAATTATCATATCAAATTGAGTGAATAATAGTATATTAAAGTATAAGTGGATAGAAAGGGCTTTAAAACACGCGCGATTTTTCGAGCACGACGGCGCAGCCGGAGTGCTCGAAATAGAGCAAGTGTTTTTAAGACCAGTTATCCACGAATACTTTACGTTATTTTTTTTTATTGGTGCACTTTGAAATCATATATACTGGTATTATTACTACAAAAAATAGAAATAAGAACTAATAATGCAAGAAGGTTGAATTCGTGATGTGACATCAGTATACCTTTCGTTGTCATGGAAATGAGAAAAACAGATATTCATTTGCAATTTGTTATGAAAGATCAATATTTGTTGTCACCAGAGCTCAAAAATGAATTATTCTAATATCAATTTTTGTAATAGTGAGGCAGAATCGCGGTTAATACCGCGAAAATCCAGTGATATATATAAAAAAGAATATGAAAAGTTCATCAAATGGATGGAGGAGCACATATAAATGAACGAATTATTAGTAATATTTTATTTGACGTTACAAGGTACTCCTGTCAGATCAATAATAAAAAAGTTGTCATTTAGACTTCACGTTTCTCGATTTGTTGATGTTGTCATGGTAACTTTAAAAAACGCGCGTTTTTTAAAGTTCGATTTAAACACGCTGAGGCGTGCTTTAAATGGGTAAAAAGGGGCACCAATAAAAAAAAATATGTTATTGAGGTGCTAATAACAGTTTGTAATAAATAAAAAATTTTGAAAATTGATTTAAATAAAATTGTTATATTGTGGTTACCTTTGAAAGCTTCTATGGAAAGTACCTTTCCCTTTGCGTTAACATAACGACAGTTCTGTCTGACTATATGTGCAATCAAAAGAAACCGGAATCCCAAGGGCTGTAATTAAAGCCTACAGACCATTGGAGATTTCAATTGAATCTAAAGACAAGACCCCTGGAAATTCCGTATCTCCATCTGTTGCTACCCCTGGTAAGTGGAGTAAACCACTATAAAATCTGGCGCCCGAGGGAAAATTTGAGTTTTAAAGTAGTTTGAATAAGTGCCTGGGCGTGATATGACCACAACATATATGTGTAGCTCCACAATAATAGCACTTTTACCTAGTTTTCACGAATCTAATAAAGTTAAAAATAATATCAAAGTGAAGTTTGTGAAGTGCTCTGTGTAACTGTGCTTCATATAAATACAACAATTCTAGTAAATAGTGAATAATAGCCCTCTAAATATTGCAAATAAATTCCCATTTGAGTGACAATTTATAGAAGGTTAACAAAAACATCTGTTCAACAAAAAAGGAAACTGCCTCCTTATCTGTGTTATCAGCAATTTGTCTGGTACCGTATTTTATTTGTTGTTTTTTCTCTGGGTGATTCTTCTGAATTTATTACCATGGCAACCAGGTGTTTCAAATGCAAAGTGGAATTTGAGGAAAATGAATCATTTTTCGAATGTGATGCATGTAGGAGACCCATTCATAGCAATTCTGCTTGTTCGGAATTATGCCCCAGTGAATTAAAATGTATGCAGTTGAAAAGGAGATCACTACAGTTCCTCTGTGAAGACTGTACATCTGGCCTCCATCAAGTTCCAGCTCTTATAAAAGCAATTTCCGACCTGAGGAGTGAAGTTGAAGCAATGAAAATTGCTAAGCCACCTAGGCCCCAGAGTAGCGTTGGTGAAATGGATAAAGAAGACATGATTTGTGAAATGCTTGAGCGACAAAATCGTGCATCAAATCTCATCATTTTGAACATTAATGAATCTCAGTTGAACACTCAGGCCGAAAGAATTTCTCAGGATACTGAAGCTGTCAAAAAAGTTCTTGAAAATTTTAATGTAAATAAAATCAATTTGAAAATGTTCAGATTAGGTAAACCCGTAGTGAACAAAACCCGCCCAATCAAAGTAGTACTCCAATCATCAGATGATGCAAAATATATTCTAAAAAATAAACAACTCATAACAGTTCCAACTATAAAAATATTTGGTGACCAGACTATAGCCCAGCGTGAGTACTATCAAAGGGTTAAGGGTGAATTACAAAACTTGATCGAAAGCGGTGATAACTCTAAAACAATTAGATATGTAAATAATAAACCCACGATTGTCAACAAAATTTCGAATAGTTCCTCAAAAAAGTAGAAAATAATTCTAATATACAATTAAACACAGACATTATATACCTGAATATTCAAAGTCTTCTTAAAAACAAGGATCAACTACAAGAAAGTCTAGTCTGTTACAACCCTAAAATTATATTATTAAGTGAATCCAGAATAACCAATGATATTGAAGAAAGTGAATTGAAAATCCCCAATTACAATATAGTTCGCTGCGACTCAAAAAGTCGACATACAGGTGGAGTCTCAATATACATTAAAAATGACATTGAGTATTCTGCCTATAAATCTTATATACTAGAAGGAAACTACTGGTGTAAAATTTTGAAAATTAAATTTAAACTTCCTATTCTAGTCGGATGTCTTTATCACTCACCTTCGGGTCTGATGCCAAATTCTTAGATGACCTAGAAGATATTTGTGATAGTTTATTCTCGACAAAACTTCAGTGTATCTTAGTAGGCGACTTCAATCTAAACTACTTTGATGATAGTTTTTATGTTACAAAAATGAAAAACCTCCTCAGCACATATGGTATTTCTCAAATAATCAACGAACCAACTAGAGTTACTAACCATAGCGAAACTCTTATAGATTATGTCTTAACAAACGAGAGTAGATGTCAAGCTCTTGTGCACTTATATCCAAATATAACAGACCATTCAACAATCACTGTAAACTTCAATAACATTCATAACAAAGTAAATCAAACAATAAGAAGATATAGAAATTTCAGTGAAAATAATTTGGATCTCATAAAAATCAACTTGATATCATGTGAATGGTCACTGAATTCTACTGATGTTGAAATTATTTATCAAGAAATATTGAATAATTGTAATGAAGTTATTGATGATATTTCCCCAATACATAATTGTAGTCATAGCAGTCATTTGCCATGGTTTGATAATGAAGTTTACAGCAAAATCAAACATCGTGATCGGGCATACAGAGCGTTCAGAAACTGTCCAAATGCAGATAAACAATATAACTGGGAAACATTCAAGAGAATGAGAAATGATGTTGTTAATGTGTTGAAAAGGAAAAAGATCAATATGATGATATAAAATAAAAATAATTTTCAAAATTGTATAAGTTTGAAAAAGCAGGAGAACTTATATCACTAAGAGATAATTCTGAAATATCAGATAACTTCAATAGATACTTTGTAGAAAGCATAAACGAAATAGTTGAGAGTATTAACTATATGGAATCATGGTGCAATAAAAACTATAATATATATAAAACTTTCTCAGAATTCAGATTACTTACATTAACAGACCTACGTAAAATTATACTTTCTATGGATAATAAGTGCAGTATTCATGAAATTTTAAATTCCAAAATATTGAAACAAGTTTTGGAGACTATCGGTCATGTTCTATTGCATCTTATCAATACCTCTCTTGAAGCTGGTCATATACCTGAAAGACTGAAAAGTAGTACTATTGTCCCGATACCTAAAATTACTCATACTATTAAAGCGAACGCATTAAGACCAATCAATAATTTACCTCGATTGAGAAGGTACTTGAAACAGCGGTATATGATCAACTGATTGAATATGTTGAAAAAACGATATTTTAATAAATAACCAATCGGGATTCCGTAGAAGGCACTCGTGCGAATCATCAGTTCAACTTTCCCTAAATAAATTCAAAACCGAACTGGATAATAATAAGTTTGTTGTGGCTGTGTTCCTTGATCTCAGAAGAGCATTTGAGACCATTGATAGGTCTATACTACTAGCCAAATTGAATAGATATGGAATAGAGGGGAAAGTGTACAATTGGTTATCTAATTACTTGACCAATAGAAAACAACGTGTTAGAGTGAATGATATATACTCCTGTGAAATTGCAAATGATGTTGGAGTTCCCAGGGTAGTGTTCTGGGTCCCCTTCTATTCTTACTCTATTTAAATGACATGCCATTGTTTGTTGATTCCGAATTTCTGAACTTTTTGCGGATGATACCCTATTGGCATGTAGTCATGAGAACTTAGAAATGGCAATAGAAAGAATGAATACCACATTAGCAAGTGTCAACAAATATTTGAAAATGAATAAACTCAAGCTGAATGTATTGAAAACAAAAGCAATGATAATCACTACCAAATATAAATACAGCCTAATAGACATAAAAAATATTAATCTCAACATTGATGATGAAAAAATTGAAATAGTGAACACAACTAAATATCTGGGATTCCAAATAGATAATACTTTATCATTTGATAATCATTTTGATTATATTCATAAAAAATTTCAAAGAAATTATTCTTTTTCTAGAATTGCCAATAATCTATCAACTGAGTCAAGAATCACAGTTTATAAGACAATTGTTCAGCCACACTTCGACTACTGTTCCTCTATCCTATATCTATTCAATCTGAATAAATTGTCTCAACTCCAAAAACTTCAGAATCGTGGTATGAGGATCATTTTGAAGTGCGGTAGGGATACTCCTATTAAGATTATGCTTAATGTTTTAAATTGGCAATCTATTTCCCAAAGACTGTTTTATTTCACCATGATATTCGTATACAAAATACTGAACAATTTAGGGCCATGTTATTTCAAACAGTACATTGTCTTCAATCATGATCTTCACCACCACTTCACTCGAAATAATAATGATTTATATATTAATAGAACAAATCACAAAAACACCATGAACTCTTTGATTTTCAAAGGTTTCGATCAGTTCAATAAATTACCAAATCTAATTAAAAGTAGCACATCTCTGAACATTTTCAAAAATGAACTAAAGAAATTTGTTTCAAATGCACAAATATGATATTTATTTATTATTTAAACCAACTTTTTCAATGTATTTTATTTAATGTTTGTTATATATTTTATAGTATATTTTTCAATTCAATTATTGTTCAATATGTACCACATATCTCTTACTTTAACTTTTTTTAGCTGATTTGTATATTAGGATATCCTATTTAAAATAAAGATCTATCTATAAATAAACTAACGATTTCTAGGGAAAATAGTAGTATTCCCGACCCTAGAAAAACGCTTTGCAAACTTACACCCATAGCCAATACCATACTTTTCCAAAATCTTTTAATTCCATACCCGACTCTCGAAGACCCCCAGAGCTTTGGGCCAATTTATATGGAAACAGATTCTGAAATAGAAGTGATATAAATGCGCACACCAAAGTAGTTAGTTCCGGAATCACAACATAAGTCAGAACATCTACCTCTCTGAGCAATAAAATGGTAGGGTAGGGTCGCAAGAAACTCCTCACTCTGATACCAATTCGGCGTGTATTGCCTTATAGGCTAGTAGAGATAGACATGATTTCCCCGAAATTTAATAATAATTACAAAAGCTTCAAAACTTCAGTAGAGTGAAGAGGACTTTCATATGATATGTAGTCTGAAGATGTTGAAAATCAGTATTTAATGAATTTTCACATTATTAGCGGGGAAAAATTTGCAAAAGTTCTGCAAACTTTCGAAGTTTTGATAAATAGCAATTTAAATTCTCTGATAGATTTGCAACCACTCAAACAAAACGGAAATGTATGTTTTATCGAAAAAAAATTGTTGTTGGTACTAATTTTTCGATGAAAATTCTAAAAGTTCTGCAAACTCGAAAAAATTACTGAAATAATGTTGGTTTGAAGGTTGTAGACGATGTGGTAACTTGATTACTCTCGTTTCGGACGTCCATCGTTTTAATGGATTTGAAAGGTTTTCACGACGTTTCGAATACTTGTATCTGTAATCGTCTTCAGGTAAATACTGACAAGTTTAGGTGCTACTTACCAATTTATATGACTGCCGGTGCACCTTTTAAATCCATTAAGACGATGGACATCCGAAACGAGAGTAATGAAATAATGTTCTTGACAAGAGTCTCAATTTGCAATCTCTTGCGTCAAACGAAAAACATATTTTTTCATTAAATTGATTTTTTATATTGAAATGAGTATCGGAATTATTACAAAAGTTTCCAATAATGGTTGCAAGTGGAGATGTCCTGACGTAGAATGTTTTCATTAATTTGCAACTTCGTCTACAACACGGAAATGAAGGTAAAATCAAAAGAAAAATATTTTGGTATTTTTACTCCACCAAAAAAAGCAAAAGTTTTGCGAATCGGACAGATAACCACCAATTGGTGGCAGTATAATAATTTGCAAACTATGTTACAATGAGAAACATTAGGAATTAAAAAAATATTTGGTTTTGTAATCTGAATAATAAAGAATTGTTTATACCTAATAAATGACATTCATTATGTTACCAAGTTAACTATCGACCTAGAAGCTCGTCAACGGTAGGTGAAATCATTAAATGTTGAAAGCTAACGTTTTCAATATGAATTCAAAACATCATATTACAAGTAGGAATTTGCATAAAAAAATACTCTTGCGTACGTTTGATGGATGATCGAGAATCTCTCGACACGTTTTCCTAATTTTCATGATTCATTAAAAAATGTAGGAAATATTGAGATTCAAAAAACACTCGTACAGTTGTACATTAATACGAATAACCTACAACTGTATAACGTCACAGTGTTCTGTTGACAGAGTAATGAATGCACAGCAGTTTTTTAACATGATTTATTACCAGAATATATGATAAGAAGACTGACAATTGTATTCTTATGACAGACAACTATTTAACAACTAACCAAAAACAATGCACATTCATCTAATAGTCCTGGAGCTATAACTGAAATATCAAATCAAATCAAAATATGCTTTATTGTCGGAAGAAATAATTTTTTGTTGACAAAGCGAGTACTTAAAGGTAAATATGTAAATATATAATTGCCTACATGTTTTTCCCTCTTTATTTTCAAAATGTCTTCCAATAGTCTTTTAGCAGAATTCATCAAAATCATGTACTCTTTCGATTGTTGCATTTGAAAATATTAGATCAAATTCATTTCGCTGATTAGTCGAAAACAGTGATTGCTTCTGAGATCAATGATTAGTTTCAAATTTTTTAATGGTTAACTACGTAACCGTATTATTCTTCGGATGCAATTTCAATCAACCAGTACAAAATATAACAGATATACGCGATGGATAATCAAGTATTTAACTGGACCACTATAGATATGTCGGTCTAATATAAATACCTATTTGCACAATGTTTGCATTTAGGCCAAATTAAAAAAAAAACAATTATACAAAAAAAATGTTCCGTTGAACAATGACGGTTGCAAATCTCTTGCACGTAAAATATTAGTCGTAATTTTAATTGCAATTTGCATAACTTTTGCGATTATTTCAAAAGTTGTAAAAATGCAAAAAAAAAATGGTGGATAAATAGGTTCCGTTTTTTGTATGAGGTTGCAAAGTTACATATCCACTTAGACCAATATTCTCTTCATTTGCAACCACAATAAAAAACTTTGGTGATTATTTCAAGGCTTGTGTGTATTGAAAATGGGAGCGCCGATAAAAAAGTTTGATAAAGAAATGACGCGTTTTTCAGAAATGGTTGCAAATGTACGTGGATATTTTAAACTTTTTTTCCGTTCACTTATCCAATTCGCGAACTTTTGTAATTTTTTTAAACAAATTAAAATGAAATACTTAAAAAAGTTACAAAAAACAAGGTTCCGTGACTTTAACAAGGTTGCAAACTCAATGCATGTTGTAAAACACCATTTCTATACTTTTGCAATTTTCAGTGCAATAATAAAGCATGAAAACGTTTTTTGCAATTAAAATAATGTTCCGTTAATCGCAGACTTCTGCAAAATTTCATAGTTTGTTTTCATTGATGCACTAACATACCATTGAAGTTTGAAAACTTTTGGAATTGATGTTAATTGATTGTCTATATCTACTGGCCTATTGATTCTAGTGGCAGGATCGCAAATTGCAATTGAGAAAATTTATCAATAATATCCATTCCTGTATTTTGAGTCTGCACTTTTGACCGCTAGGTGTCGCTAGGGTTTTCATAAAATTGTAAATTCAATTTTCCAAATGAATTTAAAGATACATAGATTTAGAGCATTCAAATATAAAACAATAAATATAACGGAAATATCATTACAAGATAGATCCTTTTGTGGTATTTTCGCAATTTTTGATGTAACGGATACACCTAAACAAATATGCCGTGTGTCTATATTTGGAAAATTATTAATTGGATCAGAGGGTAGATGGATTATGTCAAGACAAGAAGAGGCATTTTCTTGTCTTGTTTCGATAACAGACATCACTAGCTGTCGATGAGGATTTCTATGTTATCAGGGTATACAAAGTTTGTTCTTAGTTTTGGATTTGTAATTATGCCGCAATGCCCCTGGCTAAATTTTACAATCTATCATTTCGACAGGTATGATTCGGGTCGTCATACAGATGGAATATGTACGTACAACTCCAACCTAGGGTACGTCATCTTCTCGGCAATGGGGTCCTTCTTCATTCCAATGATAGTCATGCTGTACGTGTACGTGAAAATATCATGTGTGGTGGCCCAAAGGCACGATCAGTTGGCACATATTGACACGGCACACCCTAGAGTAAGTATTATCAGTAGTAATACTATAAGTACTTCAAAATCATCAGGTTATACATCGATACATTGCATAATTACAAAGAGTGTCAGTTTGACAGTTTAAATATGTTCTGTCGAACTGTCACGATTTGTAATTATGCAGGAAGTTTGAGATGTATAACCGTATTTATTTTGAAGTACGTATTGCATTTGTTACGATTAGTTTTTGAGTAAATTAAGTAAATATAAACAATTTATTAATTTAAATACAAATTGGTACAATGAAAATTACAATTATTATATACTACGTTTTTTTAACTGAGTTTTTTTTCTGCGCTGGAAACGTGGCTACTGATCATTGAAGTGCTGGAAATACCTGTAGCGTTTTTAAAATTGGATCTTATCTTATTTATTATGTTTTGTTCATCTAACTGTAGGTAGGGTTTGATAGAATTTCTATTACCATGTCCTGTTATTATAATAAGTTATTGTTCCGATACACCTGCTTTTGTAAATTGTGAAATAGCAGTGGCTCGGTGAGAATGATTTGAAAATGTTTTGTTTGTCATATTTAAATTTGCCAATTCTGCATACTTTTTGGTCCATTTACTAATTCCATGCACTCCAATTGGCATATTTTTGTACCAGCCAAGGGTTTTTTGTTTTGATTTAGTGTCAGAAATAACCTATCTGTTTCGCTTCTTTCTATCATTATTTTATCTAGAAGTCTCACTGGCAACGACTTACTTCATTATGGTTGGGTACAAGCCATTTATTATTAGCACACGGTTTTGCTCCTCCCTGTATGGTTTTGGTGAAAATAGGATTATATTATATTCTACCAGTTGGAGTATCATCATTTCCAGTTTTCTTTTGAAAATAATGAGTCAAGCATGACGCTCCTTTATTTCCTCTCCACGCAGGTTCTACAGAAGCAATTAAGAAAATTGTTATTTGTAATCCTTCCGGTGTATTTTCATCGCACCGCTTCTATCGTTGCTATGTACTCGGTATTTTTAAATGCTGATGCACTAACCTCTCTCTTGTCCGGTAACGTTTGAAGTTCCCTCCTTTTTGAATTTCTTGCGTTTCGTGCGGCTAAAAATATGGTACTAGAGAATGGATCAATTACTCTATTAAACTCCTTCATATTTTTTTCTTGTTTTTGTTCTGCCGTTACGTTCCACGTCATTTTAACCACATTTTCTTTATAATTTTCTCCATTACCTTTTCGCATATTGAAAGTCCAATCTTTCAAAATGGATGCTATCACTTCAGTGGAAATTGATTCATTCAGTACATAGTTTCTTTCACTGCAAAACTAAGAAATTGTTTCCATACTTTTTGTTTTCACTGTATTATGAGGCTCAGTATTTTGTATACTTTCGTCTATTGCATTTAATGATAAATCTCCGAATCGACTAATTTTTTAACAAGTATTGATAAACGTCAAAATTTGACGGTTCTGTTAGTTTGTGTATTGTTGTATATTGATGTCGATGTGGTTACTACGGAAATGAAATTATTGAAAATTTTTCGATTGGTGGATTACTCTATGTATAATCAGGTATTATGGAAATTATACAAGGTAACTTAACTAAATTAAACGTTCTGATTGGTTAAAAATTACACGAAAAAAATAAGCCTGCTTGCCCTCTCGGAGGGTTGATTTTAGCAAGTTGCCGTTTCATATATTCGCTTTGTTTTGTTGTAACATTTCACACCCGTGGTGCCTCCTACTTTTGTATATGCACCTAATATCATTTGTTCTGGATTCCAACAATTCCTAATATCTATTTTTAAATGTAGTCTATTTCAAATTGTACAATTCACCGGAAAATGAAATACGTAAACAACAACCGGTTTCAGAAAATTCCAGAATTAAAAGAGCTTTTTTAGGGTTTTAATTATTATTGATTTAATTATTGTTGATTTGTTGTTTATTCAATCTCCCTAAACAACTTTAGATTTTGGAAGATTATCCCGTGTTTCCTTGGGGTATCTTCCCTGATGTTAGTTATATTGGCCGAGAGCGGACTCTTAGGGAGATGCGGTCAGGTTGACGAGAGTCTTATCGATAGCTGAGCCAAGCAACATCGGGCGCGTTTAGTACTTGGATGAGGGTCCACCTGACAAGGAAGGTGCGCGTCAAAATCCCCTAAAAACTGTAGCGAAGTAGCACATTCGCAGATGCAGAATGGAGGTTAAGATGGAGGTCCCGAGTTCACAAAGTTTGTGCTCGTTAAAGAACCCTACTTCTGAAACAACAGAGAATTCCGCAAAATTTCCGGTTGGGGGAGTGTGCTCAATGGCGATGGTGTTTAACCCTGGTCGCAGAAATGGAGCATTAAAAAAAAAAGTCTTCTCACAATATCTATCAGAATTATTTCAATATCCAGCGTGGCTTTAGCAGGGAAAGTAGTTGTTTTCTGTTACATATTAAAAATAATACCTTCATTTTCATCGTAGTTTTTCCAATTTTCAGAAAAATCTTCCTATTCAGTATTCAAAGAGAATGTTTCCCTTTTATATTTAAGAAATACTAACTATTGGAGATGTCCCCGTTTATACAGGGTGTCCATAAGGACTTGCTGTTTTCGTCTCGGGAATATATAGATAGGGTCAAAATATCACCAGGACTTCGTTTAACTTTTTTTTCCTAAAATCCTTCGTTACGGGCCCTTGAAGTTACAAAATGAAAAAATTTTTTCTTTGATAACTTTTCAAGTGCATATTGAGAATCAACCAAATTTTGGTGATTGACGGAACAAATGAATTCAATCGATGAGGTTTCATGTATGAGTCAGTTGGTTTGCTACAAAGTCAGGAACGGACTGCCCCCGATGTTCCACGCCCCAAAACTTTGAAATAACTGAGATTTTTCAATATTTTTCAATGAAACAAGATTTCCTGGACAATTTTCTGAATAAAAGTGCTCGTGCGTAAAGCCGATTGGATCAAGGTTTTTTGATAAAAATGCACTTTTATTCGACAACATCCAACCACCATTATTTGTAAGATTTATTTTTAATGACAGTAGAAATAATAGGTAAAATCTTCATTACAAATGTTAATAATGCAAACACATTTACCTAATATCAATCGCAATCCTCAAGAGCAAATATAATTTAAAAATCCATTACAAAAACTACTCGAGATGACCCCCTTCAACAATGTAATGTTATTCTGTTCAACAAGTCATCTCTTGTGTGGATAGGTATAGCGTTAACAAGGCTTTGAAGATGCCTTCCAGGAAAAAATCCAATGGATTCAAATCCTGAGACCGCGCTGGCCATGAATATGTCCCTCTTCTACCAATCCATCTATTGGGGAAAATATACTTCAGGTGATCCGCACAATCAAACGACCACCACATATATCTTCGGGATTGCAAAAGAACATGATTCAAAAGTCCTTTCGAATAGTTCTGAATTAACTCCAGATAACGATCTCCATTCAATCGATCATGTAGAACGAATAAAATTTCCGCAAACTTCTTCGCAGATGAATAAATGAAAGCTTACCTGAATATGTCATCCGTATTTCATTATAATCGCCATTTCTTCCAATTTCAGAAAGGCACAAAGTTGATAATGAACGCCAGAGAGGAATCTGATGTGGACAGGATATCATCAGAATGCGAGGATGCGAATCTGGGATGTTCCAGGTATTATCAACATATAAATGCATGGTAATTATTTCCTTTATTTCTTTTTGTTTTCTATCACATTTCGAATTGTCTGGACAACATTTATTCACTTATTGAATGTTCAAATAATAATGAAAAATAAATAATAAAAAACATTTTTAAAGCCAAGCTTTTTTTAAGCCGTGTACTAAAACGTATAAAATAAGTTTTAGTCATCGCTGACAATGATTTAATTATTTTTTGTCGAATTATTTGGTTTCAAAAAGCTTGTCGCGCGTAGTGTTCATAAAAGTAGGTACCAAATAATTCCACTGAACAATGATTGGTTGGTGAGTAAGTATTAATTTCATGACAAATCGCGCAACAAGCCTTTTGAAACCAAATAATTCAACAAAAAATAATTAAATCATTGTCAGCGAGGACTAAAACTTATTTTATACGTTTTAGTACAGGCTCAAATAAAAGCTTGTCTTTGAAAATGATTTTAATTACTTAGTTATTCAATTTTTTGCTTTTTAGTTAGTTCGCCTTAATTTGTTCAATTCTAATAGAGCATCGTTATTACAAGGTCTCTTCCCTGTAAGTTTTGAGCTGAAAGAAATCATGATCTCCGACCCCAAAAACTCCCACACACCAATTTTGAATAGAATCTGACCATAATCAAAAGACTCGTCCTCCATCTTGGGACTGCCACTCTGAATTTAAAAATGTTGACAGTAAATTTCATGATCTCCGACCCAAAAACCCTCACATACCAATTTTGAATCGAATCGGACCATAATCACAAAACTCGTTCGCCATCCTAAAGTCTCCATTTGAATTTATATATTTTGACAAAAAATTCATAATCTCCGAACCTGAAAACACCGACATACCAATTTTGAATAAAATATGACCATAATCAGAAAACTCGTCCTCCATATTGGGGCCCCATCTTGAATTTATAGATTTGACAAAAATTCATAATATCCGAACCCGAAAACCCCCACATACCAATTTTGAATCGAATCGGACCATAATCACAAAACTCGTTCGCCATCCTGAAGTCTCCATTTCGAATTTATAGATTTTGACAAAAAAATCATAATATACGAACCTGAAAACATCTACTTACCAATTTTGAATAAAATATGACCATAATCAGAAAACTCGTCCACCATCCTGGGGCCGCCATCTTGAATTTAAAAATGTTGACAGAAAATTCAAAATCTCCGACCGCGAAAACCGCCGCATACCAATTTTGAATCAAATCGGACCATAATCACAAAACTCGTCCTCCATATTGGGGCCGCCATCTTGAATTTATGGATTTCGACAAAAATTCATAATCTCCGACCCCGAAAACCCCCGCATACCAATTTTGAATCGAATTGGACCATAATCACAAAACTCGTCCGCCATCTTGGGGCCGCCATCTTAAATTCATGAATTTTGAAAAAAATTACAATCTCCGACCCCGAAAACCCTCACATACCAATTTTGAATCAAATCGGACCATAATTACAATTCTCGTCCGCCAATTAGAAATAGAGCCGCCAATTTGTTTTTTTGTCTTAACAAAAATTTCATACTCCATTGTCACCAGAATTATGAACACCTGCCAAATTTAAAATCAATCGGACGACTAGATGTCGGTCAAAATTCACTTGCGAGATTTGACCCTAACTAACGAACGAACGAACTAACAAGTGAAACTAAATAAAAGCTTGTAAAAAATAGGGGATGCTCAACATATCTTTTGTATTGAAATTATAAACATTTTGTGGGAAATATATTCTTTGATAATATCAACGATGACTGAGTCCTGCTAGCGTTCCACATATTTGGAAAGGGTTGATGTTTTATTTTTGAATTTAGTTCCATTTTAAAATATTTTTTTTATATTTTTATACATTTCAACTATTTTAACTGTCTGAGTGTCTCCATTTTACGGATTTCCTTTCTTTTTACCTAACGAGCAAGTCATAGTTGACAATTCTTAAGGAAAAACAAATTATTTTAAGTTAGATTCGAACTACAATCATTTGTCATGTAGTCACTCACTTTGCAGGCAAGTACTGATTATGACGTTATAGATCGAAAGCCAAGCGCGTATTTAAGGGAGGGGATAATGAAAAAAAAATACATTTATTGTCTAAACAGGATAAATCCCAATTACAAGACAGATTAATATTACAAGTTGAGGAAAGCAAATACAGGATAATTAGTATTAATATAAATACAAGATAGTTCGGAAGTTACAGTTGGAGAATACATATTCAGATAAATACAGGTTATACAGAGGGATGCAAATGTAGTATTAAGAACAGGTTGATTGTTTTAAATACAGTTTTTGTTTAACTTTGTTTTTGAAAGAACCTATGGGTTCATTAAGAATATCGATTCTAGAACAGATTTCATTAGCAATTTTACTTATTGCATACATCGGTGATTTTAAAAGTATGTTGGTGTTAGGTTTAGGTAGAGGAAATGGGGGTAATTACTCCCCAAGTAATTTTTTTTTTAAATTGATGAAATGGCTACCACACTCCAAAGAGAGTTAAGGTTATCTGAGTAGGAGAGTCTATTCCCCAAGTTCCAATTTAAATGGAAAACGTACATCATCTCTGTATTTAGTCAAAAACCAGTTGCAATAAGTTAATCTTCGGTTGTGTAGTTGGTACTAGATTGAGCGATAATTATATTAGTGATGAATTCTCCATACTGACGAATAACTTATATCACACTCAGAAGCAATTTGGCGAATTGACGCCGTACAATTCATTTCAACATAGGCCAACACGTCTACTTTTTTTTCTTCACTGACGATGAAGTTATTGGCATTTTCTTCTGGTTCATTTCGCATTTTCCTTTCCAGTTTTGGAAAATAATGCCGAGTGGGATGGCGACGATTTGGGAATCTCTGAGCATAAATTCGAGTTGCATCAGTTGCATTCTTTTTTGCTTCTACATAAATTAGCAACATGTCAATTTTCTCGTTTCTAGTATAATTTTCCATATCAAATTATAAACTACGCAACAAATACATTTTTGAAACTGACATAGCCTATTTGTTTAGGTAGTCCTAGCAACAGCTTAAATTTTTTGTCACGGATAACTAGAATGACAGGACTTAGTGCATAAGTATATTTGTTATTAGGTATGATCGCTTCTTGCAATTATTCAGAAAAATAGTGAAAATAAAGTGGAAGTGTGTGGTAACAAATTATTCGTAAGAAATTGATCTTTCACAAAAAGCCGACGAGCCACCCCCTTTCCATTTGAAAAAATCAAGTTAACTGAAAAAATTCTTATTTGCGACGTTTAAATAATTCTTAAAACGACTGTGAAGTCATAAGCCTCAAAGTCGTATTTTTCCCATGTTAATTGATCAAAAATGAAGCGATTTACACGATCCATGGCATTCTAGATCGAAAAATAAAAATTGGAATAAAAATGACTTTATTTGTCAAATATTGACAAGTGAGGTGTTGTTGGATTCAGAATGTCTTTCTCGATCGAAATGAGTAAAAATATATGGGACGTCCCATTCAAAAATAGAAAGTTGGGGTCTTTTCCGGTCAAACCGGAAGTACGGCAAAGCAAGTAAATTTGTAAAAAAATGTAAATTGAACTATAACACATAACCCCTAAATTTCGTTCTTCTATCTTGAATAATAAAAAAGTTATAGGGGTAAGCCACCTTAGAGAATCACCCGGTATGTTGTAAATATCTATTTCATTGAATTGAATCTTCGTTCTATTTTCAGCCACTTGATTAATCCCAACTTCTTACCTTTGATGAGCAGCAAAACTGGTATTTTTTTGTTCTCAACTGAATTGATTTGGGAAACACTTCATGTTTCATACTCTTGACAAAAAAACAAATACCATCAGTTCTAAAGTTTATATAAATATATATTGAAATATATAAATATATATTTTAAAAAGTTCTCAATCTTCAGTTTCACGAGCTGCACAACTTTAAATCGAAAAGTTTTTCCCTAAGATGAACACAGAAAGAGGACATTTTTATTTGAGATTTCCACATCTGAAAGAGTTTTTTTTTATTATCAATTTGAGCAGAAAGTCAAATGTTTTTTCAAAACACAAATAATACTTAAAAATTCACTTTTGAATATTTTTGTTTTGTTTTGTTTTATTTTGACGATATCGTCAACATAATAAATGATATATGAAATCATTATGGAAAATTGATATTTTACAGCAGCCACTCTCCAGAAGTCCTCAATCACAACAACCACAATGACCAACAAAAAAAGTTGGTAATCACCCCGACCCGATCTCTACGTTCCAACATCAACTACTCCTTCACGCAAGTCCAGAACCCTCTCTCGCAGTCCAGACCAGCCAGCTTATACAGGGCGTCATTTCCACTGCGCACCAGACCGGAGTCCCTCAATTTGGATTCTTCCATGTTGAACTTCGAGCCTGCATCTAGGGTAGGCAATTTTGTTATTTCTTGTTATTGATTAGTGCTTTCATTTAAAAACAAGCCAGTCTAGATATCTTTTGATTTTATATAAATTTTAGGAAAACAAAAACATGCCAATTTGTAGAAGGAAGAAGTTAAAAAACATGAATCATTGATTTATAAGTTTCGCCTACCCCTTCTAGAAACCCAATTGAAGCTAGAAAACAAACCTACCTTTTAATCATTGTAATATATTCCATCGAAGAAAAGTTCCTTCATGAAATTTCTCTATTCTTCAGTTTAACTACGTTTGAATGTTTCAACCCAGACAGCACTGGATATGCCATGAATAGAATATTATTTTTGGGATATTGAAATATTCTTAAATATGCCATATCTTTTTTTGGAATATTCCTAGAATGTGCTGGTAGGGAAAAATTTTGATATTCCTTTAATATACCTACAATATTCCATGAATATTCCACAAAGGATAATCCTAGAATATTCCATAAACATATTCTATGAATATTCCGAGAATATTCAAAGTAATTCAGGAATATGATAGTAATATTCCCTAAATATCCTGAAGGGTTTTCAGAACAAAATAATCATTCCCTGAAATTTAAGAAATTAAGAAAATAAAGAAAAATTCAACTGTTTCCGCACATGAGTATCCTCAAATATAAAATCTTGAATAGAACTTTTTCATCAATAATATGAACTTCTACAATTATGCCTGACAATTCAAGCAATGTTTTTGCTTACATTCGCCAAGAAACAAAACTCCATTTAAAAAATTATGCTGTAGTGCAATACGTTATTGTTTTCCCTAGAGTATTTGTGGATTGGAATTGGAAAAAAAACATTTGTTTTCCGCAGACTGCGCACCCCTTCCCTACAATGAATTGAAACAACATGAATTTGAACATGTCTTTTTCTATATAGTGATAATAATAATAACACATATTTTATTAACCCGTTTCTTCTGTCACTACAGGGATATCTTTGAAAAACAAGAATTGCAAGATCGAACTACTGCTATCTGAATCAGAAAAACTTGAATCCATTCTATCACTAATAGTTTCAACTTGATTACTTAACTGTCCTTTTGCATGCTGTGACTGTGAAAATTGTATTAAGAATATGTTCAGTTTCCTGGTGTACTTCCGTATACCAAGCTCTGCTACTTTTTCTTTTAGGCATTTTGTAGAAAACCCCTTAAAAATGAAATGATCAGTGATATACAAATGAAATTTTTATGAAATGAAATGAATGGTAACATAAAAGTGTAGTTACCACAGTGTGGTGATTATTAAGAATATTTGTTAAACATGTTGAAAAGGGAAACATTCTCAATTAATTGAGAATGTTTCCCTTTTCAACATGAATACCCCACAAGAGGTTATCTTGACGATGGAAGATAGTGACTAAAGTTTATCTTTCAGTCGCAGATGATTCCACATCTGATTTTATGAACATCCTGTTTATATTTTCAACAAATCAATTTGTTAAACAATTCCAAACACAGTAGTTTCACATACAAATATGGAAAAGTAACCCATTCCAGTAAAAAAAAACAAAAGATGTCAAATGTCAATTTAAAATGCTTTTTTTTCCTGCCTTATTTAACGTCGGCCTATTTCTGCTACCAAGGCTAAACACCGACGCCGGTGAGCACACTCCTCCCAACCGGAAATTTTGCCGAATCCTCTGTTGTTTCAGAGGTAGGGTTCTTCAACGAGCTCAACATCCATGAACTCGGGACCGACATTTTAACGTCCCCTCCGAAAGACGGCATATCTATCGTCTTATCTCGTGCTCATTGATAAGACGCCTGCAGCTGCGAATATGCTACTACGTTACATCTATTCGCACTTTTTCTCATACTTCTCCCATATTTTGAACTTGAAAATGGTTATTGGTTATTCCATAGAAATAAGGGAGAATATTCCATGAATATACAATACAGAATATTCAATTTTGATTATTCTATGAATATTCATACATGATTATTCCATGAATATTCACACAGGAATATTCTATGAATATTCATACAGGAATATTCACACGAGAATATTCGTGGTACATTCTCCCGAGAATATTCCGGGAATATGCATATTGGAATATTCCTGGAATATGTTAAAGGCATGTGAATATTCTAGGATTATTCCATGTATATTCGGAATATACTCTTCTCTTTTCGGATATTTAGAGAATATTCTAGGAATATTCCGTGCTATCTGGGAAGTGGTTTAATAAATTCGTTGATCTAACTACTTTACCACTGGGAATCCATCCAGCTGGAAATACAAATTCTGTTCACCAGCACTTCTTATATCTCCTTGGTGATCGATTCGTTTCACTTGTGACTGTAGGTATATCGCGCTAAGTGAAAAAAAAATTAGAACGAAGTTGTACTTCTCAAAATGATTTAGAACTCGACCAATTCTCCACCATCGGATTTAATTTTCCAATATCCCAGATACATATGACTTTGATTGTGAAAACCCAAGTAGCATCTTAGTGACGAAAACTGATATCTCAACTTCGACTCGGTGGTTATTACGTAATCACCACTAAATCTAGATAATAACTCCATTTTATATTTGTATCTCTGGTAGGCACTCCACAGTTTCATAACTTGTTAGTGTCAATTGAGGTGTCAGAAAAATTATGCCACTAAGCAGAATCACATTAAAGATTGTCAAACTTGTAAGTGGAAAATAACCGTTGCGGTAACCATCCTTCACCACCTAAATATCACTTAGAAGTCACAATCACTTTCAATTAGAGTATGATAGTTTACTCAGCACTTGACTGACTTGCTACATATCCCTTTTTACATACTGCTCAAGTTAGTTTATTACTAGCTTCATTATCGAAAGTATGTGTGAATTTGTTGTGTGTTGAGGATGGGTATAACAACAAATAACCTCGGAAGAAAAAGACTTTTCGGCATTCGACAACCTTTTATAGAAAACTAAAAAAAAACAATAAAAGGTAGAAAAACACTGTGTATTAGTGTGTAAGCAGCCATCATAGTCAGTAGAGAAAAAAAAACCAAGCATTTCCTTCAACTTTAGTACAAGCCAACAGCAAACCTTTTATACTGACCGACAACTCAAGAAATACTACATAATAATAATACAAAATGATACAAGATACTACAAAATAATATAGTATAAAAACAAGATAATATATATCGGTATACTTATTTAGCCAGAGTATTTCAGCCGCTTACAGGGCGTGGGGAAAGCAAGAACCATTTTATAATTTCCTTATTTTGCATTACGTCTTATGATTAGATTTCCATGCATTTTTCATGATAGAAGATTATTAATATAGAAAGAAGAAGTAAAAAAGAAAAATGAGTAATAGACGGAGAATGGACCCCGATGATATAACAGTAAAATTCATCATAAATCATAATGTATCAATTACATAAATTATAGATATGATTATATGCATTTGCATGAACAGAGTCAGTGATTTAGGTATTGTGTACTATTTTTTATGTGTTATCAAACAGTTGTAGTCCGAAAATAAATAGATAAAAATAAATGATAAATTGACCCGTTTTTCAATTATTGTTATTCGGAATACATTTTGTGATGAAAATCTAGAAAACAACAAATTACCGAGTGATTTGATCATATTTCTGGGCATGAAAAATTGTTTAGTAAAGGAAGGTAGCATGTTTAGTGGACGGAACGTTGCGGCCACAATTCTGGAAAACTTTGAGGTGTTTGACCACAACCACTGCCACGTAATATACACGGTTCTATCACGCGGCGGCTACCAAAATGGGGAACACTTTTTTGGTGTGGCTGCTACGTTCCGATCTACCTTCCTGGATCTCAGATAGCCACATTCCAACTACTTTGTGGTCACCTGGCAAAAACGTGGATATGTAGTGGCCGACACTAGACACGTTAAACAACTGACTGCGTTTGTGTAAATAATATGTAGCTCGATCTCTGTTCAGCAACATATTTTTATGATAAATGTTCCTCATCCTTCCATTTTGCCTGATTCATTTCTAATACTCGATCAACTATAAAAATATATAACATATAAACATACAAACGCGTAAGTAAGTATATTGAATTTGGATACATCTGATCGGGATAAAATTAAAACGATTGAAAATTGTATGTGAAATATGGGTGTTGTAGCCCAATTGTGAGCACGTGCCATCTGAATACTCTTTATTTAAGGAAAACATTATAATTTTGGAAACACTCTATTTATGACAGGGGCAAATACGGATAATTTGCGACGTTCTGGAGTCAGTCGCCCGATTCCGCCACTGCAGCGCCACTTACATTACTTACGTAATAAATTACTACGACAAATGAATCTTTATTGAATATTTTGATCATTTCTCTAATAATGGCGACCCAGCATATTCCTGTAAATATGGCGGCTTTTGGAGGATATAACTTTAAAGTGCCAAAAAGTGTAAATATACCACTCTAAAGCTCCTGCCATTATAAAGTGCCCAGTAGAACTTAATTATTGACTTTTCCACCACTAGAAAGTGGCACCCACGTCGCAGGCCCATGACTCACCACTTCAAAGTTATAATCTAAATATTACAATAGGTCTTATACCCGTGAAAGGGGCGAACACGTTGGGCTATTATAACCTGCCACTTCATTATAACCTCGAAATTGCGGGTATACATGTTCATTAATTGTTAAAAAAGGATATGTAGCAAGTATAATAGATATATGCAGCTCCAATCAACAATTATCAAGTAACAATTAACAAGTAATGAAAATGATGGCATTTATACAAACAGAATTAACAATTGAGGTATAAATATTAAGCAGGAGCCCAAGTCAGAGATCCGATCTATTTAAATTCAAACTTTTTATACAAAATCAAGAAAAATTGTCTATTGAAAATGCATAACCTATTTTATTTTGAATGAACATCATTCACGTAACAGGTAAAACGAACTTTTAGTAAGCCACAATAAAATAATTTAAGAAAAGTTAGGTTAGCTTTAGTCATCGCACGGTCCAATCCACGGCACTTCAAAATCAAGGAAAATTGTCTATTGAAAACGCATAACCCATTTCATATTGAATAAATAACATTCAGGTTTCACGTAACAGGTTAAACTAACTTTTTGTAAGCCACAATAAAATAATTTGAGAAACCTTAGGTTAGCTTTTGTCATCGCGCGGAGTGGTGAATTTTGAATATTATTGTAATTTGTAGTGACTTTTATTAAATGCGTACTGTGGCTCTATCAATTATGGAGATAGCAAGAACGTGGCAACCATCACCATATATCACAATCAACTGCCTGCCACATTGAAGGTTTTATGGAAGTTACCAAAACGTCACCGAAACTATCATACTCTCTTGAAAGTGACTGTGACTTCTAAGTGATTTTTAAGTGGTACAGGATGGTTACCGCAACGGTTATTTTCCACTTTTAAGTTTTAAATCCTTTAAAGTGATTTGCTCAGTGGCCATAATGTTTCAGACACCTCAAATGGCACTAATAAGTTATAGAACTGTAGATGTGACTACAACCATACAAATATAAAATTTTAGTTATTCTTACTGTATAGTGGTAGATTCAGAGGTGATAACGTGATAACCACCGAGTCGAAGTTGCAGTATCAGTTTCCGTCACTATAATGCTGCTTGAGTAACTTATATATATATATATATATATATATATATATATTTATATATATATATACAGAGCTGTCCCAAAGCACTGTGCTTAGTGCTTGTGAAAACACTCAGAGCACTTTTGTGCTCGTAAGCACTGTGCTCCCGAGCACTTTTTTGAACCAGTGCTTAGTGCTTAGTGCTTCGATCATTTTACGAAAAGGCTTAGTGCTTAGTATTCCCGAAAAGTGCTCCCGAGCACTTAAGTGCTCCCGAGCACTGCAGTGCTTGGGAGCACTTTTCGGGATTACTAAGCACTAAGCCTTTCGTAATTACTACTTGTCGAAACATGAAAACGTGGCTGGTAGCGTAGCACCCCCACTCAAGACAAACTCTTGATCGCTTCCATATGCATCTTCTACAGATCACAGTCTTGTTTTGAATGTTGCGGAGTGTGTCAGGACTCGGCGCAGTACGCAGTATAGATAGGTTAGTTCTATAAAATAATCTTTTATCGCTGCATTGAAAAGTGAAGGTCAAGGCGACTTATGGAGAATTGGGCTACAGAGAAATTTCCCAATTTTTTGTTATGATGCAGTTGTCGACTTCTTGAACAATAATATCCATTGGCACAACTCAATCCTTTGTCTACTTTCAGAAACACAGGGTATTGAACAACGAATATGGTTCTCATTCTCCTAAATGTGTGAGTGATATTGAATATTAATCCTTTACAAGAGAAAATTTTATTTGTCGAGGGTTTACTTAAAAATTAAATAAACGTATTCTTGACTCGACATATAATTCTGATTTCAGGATTTGCTTCAGGTTGGTTTATGAAAACAAGATATTCAAGAAAAATTTACAGGGCGTGTCGGAAAGTTGACTACTCCTGTATGTTCTTTTGACAGAATTTCATTCACTTTGTATGGCTTGTTAGTAGTTGACATTGAGTTCGATTCAGAGGGCCATTCAAAGGATATGTATGAAAGAAAATAACAAAAATTATTTTGTTTTGGAGATCTTCCTCAAATTCAATATTTTCTTGGTGAATTTCTGTGTTTTTTTTATTGCCTTCATTTCGAGTTAATTGGTCAGGTGTAGAAGATCACTGAAAAACCTTTCGAATGATATACCATATCAGGTTGACAAAACATCTATATCCAACCAACACATTCAAGGTAATGAAAATGAATCACAGATATTCAAAGAGAAATCATCGTATTACAGAAAGATTTTTAAAACAAAACAAACTTCTACTTCATTCGATTGATGTGTAACATTTAGTTTGTTAGAGAATTGACGTTATGTTTTTCTGTATTCTGTTGGAAATATATTTTTATTCATTTTGAATGATATTAATAATAATCATGCGAGTTCATTCCACCTCCACCACATTAGTTCATTTGATGCCACACTTATAAATAATGAATCATAGGCGAAGCATTGCGTTCAATATCATACGCCGTTTTGTTGATGTTTTGGATTGAATTTGACGTGATTAATCTACAAAACATACAAAAACCATGTCAAGAAGTAATTCAAGTGTGTAACAGTATCATCCTTTTGAAAAGTGCTTAGTGCTCGCCATGTCGAATTACTTTTTGAAAGTGCTTAGTAATCGTGAGCATTTTGTAAATAAGAGTGCTTAGTGCTCGAAATTCCGGAGCACTTTTCTATAGTGCTTAGTGCTCGAAGCACTTTTCGTCAGTGCTCGGCACAGCACTGTATATATATATATATATTGGGGATGGATAAACTATTTTTCATACGGTATACTCATATAGTTGTTATTCCAAGTTTCAAACTCAGGAACCCACATTCAATCACTATCTCACCTGAAACCTGGTTTCTCACATTCAAACTCTATTTTTGCAGGTATCTTCCTTCAGACGAGAAACCAAGACAGCGCAAACCCTCAGCATCGTCATGGGTGGATTCATAGCCTGCTGGCTGCCCTTCTTCATTCTCTACCTTCTCACCCCTTTCATCAAAACCAAAGAAGTCACCAAACAGATCATGCCATATCTGACGTGGCTGGGCTGGCTGAACTCCGCAATCAACCCCTTCATATACGCTTTTTACAGCTCCGACTTCCGAATAGCCTTCTGGAGGTTAACCTTGAAACATTTCGAGAAAAATCGGAGGGCCGAGTTCGCCTCACAACACAGATAAATCTTAGTGAGGATATCTAGTGGACACTTATTTGTATCAGTATAATAGGTATTTACGTTATACCATTATTATTCTAGTCATGCCGGTAAGCTGGTGAAACACTTTATAAAAGACTTTTCATTATGTTAGTTTTTGTTATATATTAGAATTGTGAATAAACCACACTGAAAACAAACGAGTCTCTCATTCACTCTGCCCGAATGGAAATGAAGCAGCACAAACTGAGAAAGGTAAGTTCCAAATAAAAAAATACGCCCAACGTGGGGCCCGAACTCAAAAGCTTCCTTTCGACAAGTAGAAATCTATTTCGCGCGGATACTGGAGGGGGGGTGGGTGCAATTGCCCCATCCATAATGGTGGATTTTTCCAGAACCTCATTCAGCATTATTCAGTACATTGGATATTGCTTATTTTCAAAAACTAATAGTTTGTTTCCTATTCAGGTGCATCTTGAAAGATGAAATATTTTCAGACATGACATTGATTATTTCAGATTATGAAAGTAGTCCATGTCAGATGGAGTTCTAAATAATTAGTAGAACAAAGAATTGAAGTCAGTAAAAAGCATTTATTTCTAGGAATTATGTTTTTTAACTTCAATGTTTGTGTAAGTCAGTGATGTTATGTTTATTTTTGTGAGAGCCTGAAGATGGCAAAATATTTTGCCGAAATGCATTGATAATTTCTTTCCTAGAAATAAATGCTTTTTACTGTAAATTCTTTTTTCTACTAATTGGTTATTTCAGTTCAACTTTGGCGGATCTATTGGGGGGGAATTATCCCCCCCACAGAGACTAATCCATAAACAAAAAAATACTATAAATCAAAAAATATGCTTGTTTTCTGGGTACTACATACCTATAGCAGCGGACTATATATACAATATACATTCCTATTTTTAACCGACGAAACCAAAAAAGAGGAGGTTTTCTAGTCAAGGCGTATATTTTTATTTTTTCATTATTTTTTCTTATGTATGATCACGCATAACTTTTTACTGAGGCGTCCGATTCCGATAATTCTTTTTTCAGTGGATAGGATGTACTACGAAGTTGGTCCCATTTGAATTTAAAAGATGAAATCCACCCCTGAGGGTAGCAAAATGAAGAATATTGATCACTCACCCTCTGAATTCTGGTCCGTTAACCGATTATATCAGGCATAACTTTGTACTGGGATCTTCGATTTGGATGATTCTTCTTTTATCAGATAGGGTTTACCTCATAGTTGATCATATTTGGATTTCGAATGGAATTATCCACCCTTACGGGTAGAAAAATAGGGGATAATTGATTTTTCACTTCTGAACATTGGCACACATATGTAGTTGACAATGACAGATCGCTAGTGTCATTATCACAATCATTATATTCTATGGAATGATATACAAAGTAATGAAATAAACTAACCAGAACAACAAAAATAATTTACATTACAACAAATAGTAAAAATAGATAATCATATTATTTAACTGGTAATAGTTGAAGTACGGTGGGTAAGTAAGTATTTTGGAAGTAATCAAAAAACAAGCAGTTAGTAATTAGTAGATTTCAGCCACAAAAAATTGAAAAATAAAAACTTTTTAACAAAAAATTAAACCGACGAAATACGGAACTGAAAAGTAAAAAATAAAATAAACCTTCTTAGTCTCAATGACTAAGCTCCTAAACTAATGTAAGTAACTAATTTTGAGTCGGCGCCAAACAAACAAACAACGAAGATGATTAAATTACTTCAAAATTATCAGAATGTCACCTAGCCTAACTCGATGCCTATAATTTACGTCTTACCTAATTCATTTGCTTGTTTGTTTGGCGCCGACTCAAAATTAGTTACTTACATTAGTTTAGGAGCTTAGTTATTGAGACTAAGGTTTATTTTATTTTTTACTTTTCAGTTCCGTATTTCGTCGGTTTAATTTTTGGTTAAAAAGTTTTTATAGATTAGATAATAAATAATTTAGACTAGGGATTTGATAGTGATACTAAAATTGAATATAGTTCTGCCAAGTACATTTACAAATAAAATAACTAATAAAAAACATTTTTAAACACAGGCATTTATTTAAGCCGTGTACTAAAACGTATAAAATAAGTTTAAGTCATCGCTGACAATTATTAAATTATTTTTTGTTGAATTATTTGGTTTTAAAAAGCTTTTTGCTTCTTGGGTCTAAGTGGACATCGTATTTATTGGACCAACCGGAACATTCTTGTTCTTGTGTTGATAATGGGATGAGCTGTTGAAAAAAATCGTTCACATTAAGGATCTTGTCTCTTTTAAATATATTTATTAAGTCTATTCGGGCCTAAATCTGGATTTTTCGAATGGGTTACCAACCACTTTTACTCGGTACATTTTTTTGTTGCTCACTTTCGAAAATATTGGATTATATTATATCCTATTAGTTCGATCTGTACCCAGATTTGTCAATTTCAGGCATCGCCGCCTGTCCAAACTAGTTCATAAGAGAATATATGAAATATTTTTTTCACCAGGCCATCTGGCATTTCTTTGTCACATGTATCTACCAGTTTTTTAAATTCGTTAATACATAATACTGTAGAGCTCGACTTTCTGTTCTTCGGATCTTTTTGCATATCTTGCTTCTTTATATACTATATTTTCGAAACGCTTAATTTTTCGTCCATAATCACTGAAGTATTTCTCTATTAGAATTTTGACGGTATAGTATTCCAGATGGATTTACTGTGCACTCTTTACAGTGCCATCATTTTTCTGCTTGTTGTATGCCCAGTCTTTTAGAATATTTGCTAAATATCCATTTGAAGTTTCCTTATCAAATTGGTAGTTTCGACAGGCGCAAAACATAATAAACTGTCTCCAAATGAAATCCACCAGAACAATGTACTTTTCAGTGTAATCACACATGGGTCTGATTTTCGAAAAAAAAAATCACTCTCCACTTCAGTTATATGAGGGAAATACCAAGGAAAATATATAATAATAATAATAATAAAAAATCGTTTATTTCAAGTAAAAAATCATTTCAGTAAGTACTTAAGAAACACAATAAATTTGAAAATTTGTGCGTGCTTCTATTCAAATAATATTGCATTTTTATATTATATTATGTATCTAAACATATCATGTTCATAACGTATAAGGAGTTTTGTGTTGAAAGTAGAAAGTAATCCCATACGTATGGGATTACTTTCTATTTCTTCGAGATAAATGTAAAATCGTTTTTTGGAGATTTCTTTTTCAGGAGTAGCCATTTCATATATAATGTTGATAAAGTTTAAGAGAACAGTAGTACCTCTTTTGGAAAGTTACAAAATTCAATACTTATAAGAAACAATTTTTGGTGTTAAAAAAATTGACGGAACCCTAGGAAAAAACCGTAAAACTAACTTCAGATAACTTCCTAAAAGACTTTCAACATTTGTTACGATTTTTCAAGAGGCGCTTCTGAATACGCCAGTTTTTCAACATTGGAAATTTCCGATGGCCAATATTGGATATTGAGAAATAAGCAATGTACTTCTGAATAAGCCTGATTGACACTATAAGGTTGAAGGTTATTAAACTAGTAACCCAGCAGTAACCAAACAGCAAAGTTTTGGTTGGTAATACATTTTTTATGGCTTATTTATAGGGACTTACCGTAAAAATTTCAAGGGAAAAATATTTTTTTTATGGACTATCAACTGTTAGCGGTAGGGCCAGAAGCTAGTTTACACCCTGTATAAGAAACTGAAATGGAATTTATTTTGTAACCTTCAGGAAAACATTCCCTCCAACGAATTTTAAAAACGTTTACGTAATAATTCCAGAGAGCGGTTTTCCGAAACAAAAATCTAGCTGTGCGAGTTGTGATCATCACGACGCAATCTATTGGATTCTTATTTCTAACAGAGTATAAGTCCTCTTGAAAGTTTTTTTTTTGTGGAATAAATCTGAATGAATCCAAAAGACGTTTAATTATTGAGTGGTTTCGGATCCCACTATAAAAGGTAAGGCTCCCGTAATCTTAACTCGTACAAGTTTTCCTTAACTTATGAGGGTTGATCAAACAACTAAGAAAGTGGTTAATTTTTTTTTACAATTTACTTACATTCAAAATACTCCTCGTTCAACTCTAATGAAATTGGTGATTTTGGCGCCCAACGTGGGACCCGCATCGCACGAAATACCAACATTACAAACAAATTTCTTTTGTTTGTCTGGAACATTGCTATCCGAGAAGGATTCAATAAAACAAAGTACATTCAAATATTCTTATAATACAAAATAAAAACAATGTATTATTCCTATTTGGTTTTTCTTTTCCTTCGTGTTTTCTTGGGATCATCATCTGGATTGCTATTGAAAGTATCATTAGATTTGTTCCATTCCTTTTTCAGTTCTTGTAACATATTTGGTGTCAATATACCTTGTGCCAGCAAACGTTCTGTCAATCTTCCTTTCCCTATCATAGCTGATTTCTGGCCTGAAAACAATGCGCACAGATTCAGTTACTGTTAATCTATTGCTACTTGAAATGTTTTCGAAATACCTCTGAAATAAGTCTGCTTCTGTCTGTTCATAGAAAACTCGTCATCGTCAACTGCTGCTGTGCCGGAACTGATCCCAGTCTCAGAATTTCTCAGTAGCCTGGTCAGTTGGACTATGCCTTGTTGGATAATTTGATCTAGTTCACGCTGCATATCTCGCACTAGGATGGGTTCATTAAACAAATCCGCAAATCGGTGGCTTAAAAAATTTAACACGATATTTTCTATATTTTGGAACAGATAAATATTTATAACTCCTCACAAAATTGAGATGTTCAAGGAATGAGAACACGAAAAACCGATAATTCATTATTCATATTATTTTGGTCCATACCAACTTTGGAAAAAAAATTACCTCAACCACAAGTATAAATCCAAAACATCAAATACTGCTTCCAGATGTACTAAATCTATGATTGTTTTTGGCGGTTGCAATGGCCATCCAATATTTCTGCAGAGCCAATCGAATGTTATCATTTCATTCTTACTGTATTGTCGAGCAAACTAAAAAAAAATCCATAGTGTTAGCTGGAAAGATTTGAACAAATACAAAAACAGTGGTAGGAACCAATACAGGCTGCTGTTCAACAAAATGAAAGTAAATATGACTCACCTTCAAGAACATGGTACAAACAAAAGGCATTTTTTTGTTGATTGGGGCACAACAGAACAGATATCTCGATCTTAGCGGTAATGGAACATGCTGTATCATATCTGCTAAAAATTTGAAATCCTCTGTTTGACACATGAAATATAAGGAATCGTCTACTGTTGATAATGTTACGAATATATCCTGGGGAAAAACAGATTCAAAATAGCACAAAACCATTTTTAAAACTTTTGTATTTTGGGAGAAACTCAAATTAAAATATACCCATAAATCGCACACAAAATTTTTAGCAAATAAATATCTTTAAATACTAAAAATATTCCGTGAAAACAGATGTCTTGATCCATGATACTCTTACAAGGACATTTTATTCAATTCATATGTTGATTTTTCCATTTAATCTTTAATTCAAAAAGGTAGTTGTTGATCAACCAATTCCCTCTATGAACACAAAAAACAAAAGAAATCGATGATTCTCGTCATCAAATGTAGGTATTTGTCAAGGCAATACATCCACCATTAATATACAGGGTGTTAGTGAATAAGTGCAACAAACTTCAGGGGGTGATTCTGCATGAAAAAATAATGACAGTTTGCTATATAACTTTTGTCCGCAAATGGTTTGTTTTCCGAGATACGGGGTGTTAAAGTTTTTCTTAAAAACTGATTATTTATTTATTTCTCTGAAACCGTTTGAGATATGCAAATGAAATTTGGTGAGTTTTAAGAGGTATTTATTGCGCATTTTTTGACATGCAATTAAGAATTTTATGTTTATTATTGGTGCGCATACGGGTAACGATCTCAATTTGTTTTTTAAAGAAAAAAATGGTACGCCACTGAGATATTTCAAATTTTGGAATTCCTCGTTCAATTTGTGACAAAAAATCTCTCCTGCCTTTTTTCGTATGGGGCGCCGTTTTTGTGCAAAAAAATAAAACATCTTAACGGGTATTTTTCATTTCTTTAATACATTATCAAGAACTATCTAATACAATAACGTTAAACCAGAACAATAACAGAAAATAACACTAATAAATAAATAGGCGCAAAGCTACAACAAATGTTCAAAATAACCTCCCTCAGACATGATACAGGATTCAACTCTTCGCGTCATTGATTGTCATATTCGCGCAAATATTCCTGGTGTATTTCTTATTGTCTCACAGCCGGTTATAATTCGATTCCTCAGGTCTTCAACATTTTCGAGGGGAGTGGAATAAACTAATGACTTAAAAAAAACCTAAATGCAAAAATCTAGAGGATTGGAATCCGGAGATCGAGCAGGCCAATGTTCCGTACCTCCCCTACCTATCCAACGATTTGGATATACTGTATCTAAGTGATTACGTACAATAATGCTAAAATAGACTGGTGCACCATCATGCATGAACCAGAAGTGTTGTCTCAGCTGTAGAGGAATTTCTTCAAGAAGAACAGGTAAGAAACCTAATTATTTTTTATCATTAATGTTATACCAAACTAAAATCTTAAAAATGAAAAAACGCTAATTTGATATTTTGTTGAAATATTCATATTTAACAGAATATTAACAGTAGCCTACTGGCATCGCTACTAGATAATGTATTTAAGTAATGACAATTACCCGTTAAGATGTTTTATTTTATTGCATAAAAACGGCGCCCCATACGAAAAAAAAGGCAAGAGAGATTTTTTGTCACAAATTGAACAAGGAGTTGAAAAATGATTTTTAATTTGAAATATCTCAGTGGCGTACCAATTTTTTCTTTAAAAATATTGAGATCATTACCCATATGCTTGCCAATGATGAACATAAAATTCTTAATTGCATGTCAAAAAATGCGCAATATCTACCTCTTGAAACTCACCAAATTTAATTTGCATATCTCGACCGGTTTCAGAGCAATAAATGAATAGTCAGTTTTTAAGAAAACTTTAACACCCCTTATCTCGGAAAATGAAGCATTTGCGGACAAAAGTTATATAGCAAACTGTCATTATTGTTTCATGCAGAATCACCCCCTGAAGATTGTCGCACTTATTTACTAACACCCTGTATAAAAGTGACTACATTTATTTTTCGTATTCATAGAATTAGTTGATTGACTAACCCAAGGAACTAAATAAGGAGTACTTTTGATTGATTTGTTGAAGATATAAACAGGATGTTCATAAAATCAGATGTGGAATCATCTGCGACTGAAAGATAAACTTTAGTCACTATCTTCCATCGTCAAGATAACCTCTTGTGGGGTATTCATGTTGAGAAGGGAAACATTCTCAATCGAATATTGATAGAAAGATTTTTCTGTGAATTGAAAAATCCACGATTGAAATGAAGTTATTTTTTGTGAAAGTCTAACAGAAAACAACTACTTCCCCGGCTAAAGCCACGCTGGACATTGAACTACATCTGATAGATGTAGTTCAAAAGAAAAAATCTGAAATTGAAAATTTGCATTTTCATTCAGATAGCTACTTGATTTTCTATTCCAGTCTTAATTAAGAACTCATAAGATGAATGAGGCAAGAGAATGTTTTCCAAAAGAGTACTCACCAGAAATCATTCGTAACATTGATAGGAGAGACATCGCATTCACTAGGTCTTCAATACATTTTGTCGACGAAAATCTATTTCAGCTTCCACGATCATCAGGAAGACCGGAAGAAATGGAAAACACATTTTCAAGAAGCAATCTCACTTTGCAAAGATGGAAAAAGTTAGAATCATTTCTTTTGGAGAACACTTTGAAATTGTGTTTTCTGACATTAAAACCTGTCATGGGGTATGATAGATTGATTTGTTGAAGATATAAACAGGATGTTCATAAAATCAGATGTGGAATCATCTGCGACTGAAAGATAAACTTTAGTCACTATCTTCCATCGTCAAGATAACCTCTTGTGGGGTATTCATGTTGAGAAGGGAAACATTCTCAATCGAATATTGATAGAAAGATTTTTCTGTGAATTGAAAAATCCACGATTGAAATGAAGTTATTTTTTTGTGAAAGTCTAACAGAAAACAACTACTTCCCGCTAAAGCCAGCTGGACATTGAACTACATCTGATAGTATTCTGAAAAGCTAACTCAAAAGAAAAATCTGAAATTGAAAATTTGCATTTTCATTCAGATAGCTACTTGATTTTCTATTCCAGTCTTAATTAAGAACTCATAAGATGAATGAGGCAAAGAAGAATGTTTTCCAAAAGAGAGTACTCACCAGAAATCATTAGTAACATTGCTAGGAGAGACATCGCATTCACTAGGTCTTCAATACATTTTTTGTCGACTAAAATCTATTTCACGCTTCACGATCATCAGGAAGACCGGAAGAAATGGAAAACACATTTTCAGAAGCAATCTCACTTTGCAAAGATGGAAAAAGTTAGAATCATTTCTTTTGGAGAGACACTTTGAAATTAGTGTTTTCTGACATTAAAACCTGTCATGGGGTATGATAGATTGATTTGTTGAAGATATAAACAGGATGTTCATAAAATCAGATGTGGAATCATCTGCGACTGAAAGATAAACTTTAGTCACTATCTTCCATCGTCAAGATAACCTCTTGTGGGGTATTCATGTTGAGAAGGGAAACATTCTCAATCGAATATTGTTAGGGCTTTTTCAGAATATCTATCAGATGTAGTTCAATGTCCAGCGTGGCTTTAGCCGGGGAAGTAGTTGTTTTCTGTTAGACTTTCACAAAAAATAACTTCATTTCAATCGTGGATTTTTCAATTCACAGAAAAATCTTTCTATCAATATTCGATTGAGAATGTTTCCCTTCTCAACATGAATACCCCACAAGAGGTTATCTTGACGATGGAAGATAGTGACTAAAGTTTATCTTTCAGTCGCAGATGATTCCACATCTGATTTTATGAACATCCTGTTTATATCTTCAACAAATCAATCATCATACCCCATGACAGGTTTTAATGTCAGAAAACACTAATTTCAAAGTGTCTCTCCAAAAGAAATGATTCTAACTTTTCCATCTTTGCAAAGTGAGATTGCTTCTGAAAATGTGTTTTCCATTTCTTCCGGTCTTCCTGATGATCGTGGAAGCTGAAATAGATTTTCGTCGACAAAAATGTATTGAAGACCTAGTGAATGCGATGTCTCTCCCAAGGCCAATGTTACTTAATGATTTCTGGTGAGTACTCTCTTTGGAAAACATTCTTCTTTGCCTCATTCATCTTATGAGTTCTTAATTAAGACTGGAATAGAAAATCAAGTAGCTATCTGAATGAAAATGCAAATTTTCAATTTCAGATTTTTTCTTTTGAGTTAGGGCTTTTTCAGAATATTTATCAGATGTAGTTCAATGTCCAGCGTGGCTTTAGCCGGGGAAGTAGTTGTTTTCTGTTAGACTTTCACAAAAAATAACTTCATTTCAATCGTGGATTTTTCAATTCACAGAAAAATCTTTCTATCAATATTCGATTGAGAATGTTTCCCTTCTCAACATGAGTACTTTTGAATTCGAATCCACCTGCTCTCATGATAGAATCCCTTCATTTCTGAATTATTTACCTACAGAGTTCTATGTCGGATACTCTGTATACAAATCGAAATATTCTCATGAAAATTGGACAGCAGAAAACATGTTTCATCACAACAAACAGTATTACAGAATAAAAAATACTATTCAGAAACTTTAATAACAACTTCTTAATATTACTGAAAAAAAAATACATACCATAAGATTACTAAGACTAGAATTTGGTAAGTGGTAAGCGTACAGTTCAATCTGATCTGCCGTTGGGTGCAGACCCGCCTGAGTTATGGGATCAGGCTGTGAAGACAATAGGGTCTTGAGAGTTTTCAAATCCTCTGCTTTAAATGATGTTACAGATCCTTCTTGCCATTGGGTACCATATCTAAAAAAAATATGTTTGTGGAAACTATTTTCTTCTTAGAAATTGGTGCCTTGCTATAGAAATGGGTGTCCAACAAGGCTCTGTTTTGGAACCCCCACTTTTTGATCCATAATGAAAGGCATTTATTTCTATAAAAGAAATTGGCAAGCCAATTCGGCAAGCTACCATTGCCTATTTCTTTTATAGAAATAAATACATTTTATTGTGGCGCTGACTCTCATTTTTTTGAAGTCCTAATTTTTTAAATTTAAAATGCTTAAAAATTGTGAATAATGGGATCAAATTTCTTCTTCTCATAATACATTCAATATGCATCGTGATGATTAGAGCAGTTGCCTACCTTCCTGCTCTTCCTGCAATTTGTAGAGCAGAGGAAACTGATATAGTATCCATCTCCCTTTCACCTTTCTCGTTCATTGTTGGTTTAATCAGTGAATAGAAAATGATTCTACGAATGCTCCTAAAAACAGAAAAACGAAATGTAAATTCGAGTTGTACCACATTGGCTTTTGTTGATTTCATCGACAAATTTTGTTTCTTTTTGAATTACAAAAGGTTTTTGAATAGAACTCGTAAAAATCACCGATATAAAAGTCGTGTTTGAGCTCATTGCGTATACTATTTTCAGATTGGCCACTGAATGCCACAGAATGAAAAGTTATCAGTCATAATAATGTCAAAAGCGTGCACTTTTATGATTATTTTTTTATGATATAATGCACACAATTGTAAACGTGTGGGCTGGAATAGTTTGAACTTCAATTTTGGGTCCATCTTCCATTGAAGGATCATTGAATGGTGAAAACTATTCAATGAAACATAATTCCCGGAATTACCACATTGTATCCAAATGATGAAAACCCTAACGTACCGGATAACTCTGTGTGGTTTCAGCAAGATGACGCATCACCGCATTATTAGGGATTGGATTGGTAGACGCAGAACAATAGAATGGCCAGCTAGATCTCAGGACCTTACACCGTTAGAATTTTGCATTTTAAATCCAAAGTTCATTTCAATAGACCGACCAATGTCGAAACAATAACAAATGTTCTGTGAGATTTTCAGTATTACTTTGGGTATTGTCAAGAAACGAATGGCAGACAATTTGACATTTTTCGTATCCTTTTTTTTTTATTTCATCAGTACACTAGTTATCAATAGTTTTTTTTCCATAAATTTTCTTGTCTTCCATGCCATGAAATTTAACGTATTGTATGCAGAGGAATTTCTCTCTTTCAAATGACTTTCAAATATGAGGGTTGCATCATAAACAATTATGACCCAAAAGAATATATATGTTTAAATATTGAAATTGACCGAGCAATTTTTCTTTTCTGGCCATGTAGTCTTAAGCGAAATTCATTACAACCTTTACTTGCTCACTGTTTATGTATATATGGTGAAAAAAATATTTTAAATCGATTGTATTGTGAATATTAGGATTTTTCTATTCAATAAACTATTTATCTCTTCTTTCATTTACTCTTGTGAAAGATTCATCAATATATAATGGTTGCAAGATGTTCAATAACTTAAACATAAAATGTTAAACAAGTGGAGTTATTTTTAGAAAAGAAGTTAAGGCACTGATATAACTTTTTTTTTAAAGATCAGACTTTTCAATATCATTTCGAATAGCTATAAGGAACTCAACCCCTTACTTACATTATTTTGCAACTTTTGTACAAGTGATTTTTTGAAAATTCACTTATTTTTACAAGTATCCTGTTAAAAAGGTGCTCCAACAGGCTGTTGTATGAGGAACATAAGCATTGCATACTGTTTTTAACAGTTTTTGTAAATTTTCTTCGAAATTAAAGTTGTTCAAAATGTTACTCCAATTTTTTAAATCCATCAAATTCATTTAAAAATGCGTGTAGAGTATGACAGTTCATTTTTCCACTGCCTCTGAGTTATTAAATCGACATCTTTCTTTATGTAGCATAACAATAGGATTTTATTCTTTTCCTTTTATCTATTTTTTTCCTTTCAACTAATTCTGATATAATAATTTAGCTTGTTTAATTATTAGAAATAACGATTTATGCTAAGTATAAAAGTACCATCAGCATAAGATATTCATCATAGTACATTCAAAAAGTGAATTGTGTAAGAATAAAATTGCCCATTTTTACTTGTTGCTGCAGATCTTTCAAGTAAATTTCGAAAATCTGCACCACAAATGCAGTAGTACCAGAAGTATAAGTAGTTTCTTCTTGTGTTGAAAGCCTCTGCAATGTAAAAATGTAACTATGCTTTTAGGTTCCTTATACTGTCAACATTCCTTGTTGAAAACCATTTGTTGAAAAGTTATTTTAATAAATCATGCAAAAAACTTGGGTGTTCTGTTTAAAAACAATATAGATGGAAATAATTTTATAATGGCTGCCACTTTTCTCTTTGGCATTTGGCGGCAATCTTTGACAACCCATAAGAACAACCGAAATCTCCCTAGCAAAAATGCAAATAGAAATCAACAAAAGCAAGTCTACAACCGATTTGAGTAAATCAACATACAAATTCAGGCCCATTCCGATGGCATCAGTGGCGACTAAAATCTTACAGCTATTTTCGGGATCATTGAATTTGGCGGCCTGCGCCAACTTTGTGCCAGGGGGTAGACCGCCATATATCACCGCCACTTCTTTACCTGTGGCTTCTATACCCCTTGAGACGGAGTAAATGTCGTTTTTACTGAAGCAAACCACACAGTCTCCAGACTCAACATTATCTAAACATCCTGTAAACAATGAATTTTTGTTTTTGATAATATTTTATAGTGGTTTGAATTTAAACAGAACAGCTTGCAGTCAGTGCATCAACAGAAAATTATGCTCATGCTCAAAAATGTAATAAAATTGAAATATCTCTCCCCAAAATTTGTTTTTTTTCACAGTTATAAAGAAAACACAAAAAACTATTGTGATGGTGTATTCAGTAGTCTCAGCCGAAAAAAGTATTTCTGGTCCTCCAATTTTAAAAAATATAATACTATTTTCATTTGTCAGAATGTTTCAAGTTAAAATAAGATCCAGAGTGAAAAGAAAAAGTTACTTTAGATTTATTTGAAGTAGAATTGAAGAAAAGTGTTTTTTTAAGTAGTTGCACTAACACCAAAGTACCTCAAAAACATTCTACCAACCTACAGCAGAATCCTCTACTTTCAATGAAGTCAGCCTTTTATAGTTACGAACTTCTAAGTCTTCACCAGTGGTTAGGCAGATCTGCCTGATCAAATCTACGGCTCCTGCCTCTCCGCAAATGTGAATTTCTTCGGCAATGACCCCCAAAAAGGCTCTTGTCCAGGCCCATCCTCTCTGAGGATCTTTCACCATTTGAATTTCATCAATAACAGCTACCTCATCTAGAATCAATATTGCTGTAAGCCATAATCACCATATGATGGAAATACTTACAAGGATTGGTCACTGAAGTCATTTCGACTGTACAGGACACATGACTAGATGCGTTTCCTGAAGGATCAGCAAAATTTCTTTCTTCACCTGTCACTAAATCACAAGGTGTACCCTGTAAAATAACTCATTAAATAGTTTTTGATTTGTTAGATCAATATCGTAAGGATATATTGACCTTATAAAAAGGTTAGTATTCAAGTGCCTTGAACAAAGTTTGTCTCCAGCATATTTTCAAAATTTTTTGATTTTCAACACATTGGTACGCGAATAGAACAAAGACAGGATTTTTTCTCTCAACAGATCTTGAGAATGAGAACTAAAACCACAATTTTTACTCAAGAACCCTCAAGGGGTATTCTTACTGTTTGCTTAAATACTGTATAATCCAACATGCAGGAAGACTAAAAAATAACTTCCTCTCGGAGACTCATGGAAATGACTGAAACTCAGTTTTTTCAAATGAAACACCATGTATATTATTACTTATTTGGAAAACAGTAACATTTTCCAATTTAATTTTGTATACTTTCACTATACCTATCTCGTACAGTTTGTGAATCATTATCATTTATTGAAAAGGGAAACATTCTCAATCCAATAATGAATAGAAAGATTTTTCTGTAAATTGAAAAATCCAGGATAAAAATTAAGTTATTTTTTGTGAATGTCTAACAGAAAACAACTAATTCTCCAGCTAAAGCCACGCTGGACATTGAAGTACATCTGATAGATATTCTGAAAGGATCCTAACTCAAAAGAAAAAATCTGAAATTGAAAATTTGCATTTTTATTCATATAGTTATATTCGAATATGTTGCGGACAGCGGTTGGGGATTTCATTGAAAAACTTACACTAGAACAATATCGAACATATTGGTATTGATGAAAATATTTTAGAGGGATAGAGTATATTTGATCATAAAGGACCACAAATTTTTGAAATGATCTCTTGTTCCGTTCTCTGTTCTAATGCTCATTCCCCCGTGAAACAGCCTGTATATTGGTTACTTACTCTTTTATTTGTTTTATTGAATACTTCACTAGCTAATAGCTTGAGAGGCCCACAATATACCCCTGATTTGGCTGTAATGAACCGTTCTAGAGCATGGTAAGTTTTTCCCGAGTTAGTAGGTCCTGCATGGAAAATTATTTTTCTGTTTAGTGCCCTAGCTTGGGGATACCAGTTGGCTGGTGACCTCAAATCTGAAATTTTCTTCAAATCATCCATACAATCCAAATGGGGGAACATTAGTTTGGCATGACGGAGAAAATACGGAAAAATATCGGTGACATTGCCAGAACCCTGTAAAATGTCACTGAAGACTACATGAACATCCACTGGTAGGGTCTGCGCTTCCAAACAATATCGTCGAAAGCTAACGTAAGCTTGATGTTGGAGGTAACCTGAAAAACATGTTCCAAGTATAACGGAATACGTTTTAAGAAATACTCACTATCTAAGCCATTATCATTCAATAACAGTTTGATTTCCTTCTTTTGGTAAAATTTATTCAACACTTTTAATAGGTCAGCTTTATTCAAAGAACCTGTGAGTTCAGCACCTACATTTATATCATCCGGATTCGGTTTTATTTGAACAGGAACAAATAATGAAGAAATAGATGTTGAATCGTCTTTTTTGTTTCTTCTCTGAAAATAACCTATTGCACACTTTGCACTATTTTCATTGATTAACTTTGAATGACTTAGATATAATCCTTGGGCTGCAGCACATAGGTTTCTCAGTTTGGTGCTAGTTTGAAGCATTTTTGAATCAACAAAATTACAAAAAAATGGGGTTAAAAATTTTTAGGTTATCATGTCAAATTTTGACGGTAGCTCAAAAGTGCCAGTTTCACGAAACTGATTTTGAATCATTGTTCACAGAACACGAATACGGTCGTGTTAATCTTTCTTTCTAGTACTTTTTTGAGCTCGGTTACATAAGACCATCTACTCAGTTCCGATCCGACAATTTCACGTTGTCGGATCGTCGAATAAGACAGTCGAACTCTCGGTCCTTCATATCCCACAACTTCTGTATTACTCTAGGATTTCACAAACAGAAACTGGACCTTCAATTCCCACGTGGTATCATATTCTTAATAATAATAATAATAAATCGACTTTATTTAACAAATGTACATGCTAACTAACTATATTTTTATTCTACTTATTTTATTTATTTTTATTCTACTTATTTTATTTATTGACTGTACTTATATATTAGTCTTGGGCTAAAAATAAAGGATTCATATTAAAAAAAAAAGGTTTTTTTAAAAAAAAAAAAAAAAATACAAAAATGAAAATAATAAAATATAAAAGATAATAAAAAGAAAAAGCATTTACAATGTTAATAATATTGAGGTAAGTAAACAATTTAGTAAGTTTTGTAATCAAGAAAGAGAGAAAAAATATGTAGCAATGTGACTAGTCTTGTTGGTTCAGCAGTTCATTTTTAGCAACTTTCTTATATCTATTCAGTGGAGTTGATAATTCTGGTTTGAAGAAATTAAAAAGTTTTACTGCATTATGCGTTCAAACAAAGCTGTCCGGTGGTGTGGCATGTTAAGTATCTGTGAATGTCTGGTATTAAGATTGTGTGAATTGTTTCTGAATACTAGTTTGTCAAGAAGGTATGGTGGACTTTAAGTATTAAACAATCTATGCAAAAAAATGAGGAAATGGTGTTTAAATACATTAGAAATTTTGAGCCACTTCAACTGCAGGATGTATTGAGAAATGTGATCATATTTCCCTAGATTAAATATGAATCTGCAACAAGTATTTTGCACTCGTTGAAGTCGACTTTGAGTGCATTTATCAAGACATGGATAGTAGACAATGTTACAATAATTTAGAAGGGATAAAACCAAAAATTCTGAAAGTTTTTCCTTGTTTTGAAATTTAAAATATGTTTACTAGCATAAAGTAACCGAGTGCGCATATAACATCTACGTAATAAAAGATTTACATGATTCTTGAATCCAAGAAAAGTATCTAAGGTTAACCCTAAATTTTTTGCACTATCAGAGATGACTAAACGTGTATTGTTTAGAGTAATATTCATATTATTCACAATGTTAGGCCTTAAGTTTTTATTTCCAAATAAAAGGACCACTGTTTTAGAAGGATTGATTGATAGGTTGTGTTTATTAGAATAGTCAACAATCCGTTGAAGATCGCTATTTATAGTTTCAGATGCTGTAATGTATGATTTAGGATCAAAGAAATGGATTATATGTGTATCATCCGCATATAGTTGAATTTCACTAGTATTTACAATTTTCGGTAAGTCTGATGTATACAGTAAAAATAATAAAGGACCTAGGATAGCTCCCTGGGGAACGCCAGAGACTATTATTTTCGAGTTTGAGAATTTGTTATCAATGCACACTCGTTGTGTGCGATTCCATAAATACGATTTGAAAAAAGATAGTGCAGTTGTATTAAATCCATAATATGTTAATTTGGAGATTAGTAAGGTGTGATCAATCAGATCGAATGCTTTGGAATAATCCAAGGTAACTAGAACAGCAGCAAGTTTTTTATCTAAGGCTCCAATTATATTATCTGTTAAATTTAAGAGTGCAGTAGTTGTACTATGACATTTTCTAAATCCGGATTGTTGAACAGGTAATATGCTATTAGTTATAACAAAGTCATTTACTTGTATAGTTACTGCTCTTTCGAGTATTTTGGAAATCTTCTTTGCCAGCAGCATCTATCTCACGTCGGAAACGGAAGTCATGTTTAAGTTCTGTTTGTCAGATATCCGCAATGTACATGAAAACTATGACATTAAAATTTTAAACAATGTACACGACGATTTCAAATTGAAAAATTAAAATTCTGTATTTCGTGTAAATTTTTGTATATGTAAGCAAAGCGCTCATCCGTCATGAGAATGAAATCATGACAGGTATTTTACAATGTCACCAAGTTCATTTGAGTACCCAATACATGTAACATTGCAACATTCGCCATGTTTTTCGGGCACTTTATACGTGTATAACCCGTGAATATGAAAGTTTCAATGTATTGAAAAAGGAAAACGTTTGCAATTATTAATCTACGTTCAGTTCTATAATTTTGATTGTTTTATAATAAGAATAAAATAATAATAATTTACAATCAAATTAACAAAAATGTATGTTATCAGTGAAAAAAACGGTGTTGATGGATAATGTCGCAACGATACACGCAGTAAAACATTTTCAGAAAACTTATATTATTTTATTAGTTTTCCAAAGCCTTGTCTCGAATATCGTCGAAAACTCATGAATCAGCGAAAAAAAAACATGTAAAACATATATTTGTTCACTTCGTAGGAGAAAGTGATCCAACAATAGAATATTCTGATCACTTGAGTTGCGTAAAAAAATAATCATTTCATCAGGTAATTTTGATCCATTTAATTATTAAGGTAATAGTTTGTGCTATAACCTCAAATGATGAATGTTTTTACAGATAAAGGTAGTAAATATCTGTTTAGCTATGCTATTCATAGTTTGTATTTTCTTATTATTTATCTTTATTTTTCTAATTATTGATATATTAATTGATTCAAATCTAACATGAATATATATGTTGAGCTTTCAGGAAAACTGTCTTTATTTTTTTTAGAGGTAAATGCAAAATATAATTTATAAAAAGGAACGGAAGTTTAGTTTTAGTGTCCCTGAAAGCTTAATAGATATGTACACAACAAGAACAACAATAACAATAACTGGAGTACCGTATCTAGCGTAACATATATTATGGGTACGGATGGATGGTCAGGTTGGCGAGAGTCTTATCGATATCTGAAGCCAATCATCGTCGGGCGGGGTTAGTACTTCAAAGGGTGACCACCGGACAAGGAATTAAGTTCTGCGTTAAATGTAGCGTAGTAGCATATTCGCAGCTGCAGGCGTCTGATCAATGAGCACGAAATAAGACGATAGATATGCCGTCCTTCGGAGGGGACATTAAGATGGCGGTCCCGAGTTCCTAGATGTTGAAGAACCCTACCTCTGAAACAACAGAGGATTCGGCAAAATTTTCGGTTGGGAGGAGTGTGCTCACCGGCGTCGGTGTTTAGCCTTGGTGGCAGAAATAGGCCGACGTTAAATAAAGAAGGAAAAAAAAAGGAAAAAAGCCTAACATATATGGTCCTCCGTAAACCCAACTTTAAAAAAAAGCCTAACCTGAATGATCGAAGGACTTTTAAAGCGAAGGGTTTATTTTATGTACAATAGATGGAAGCACTTCAAATAAGTGGGAAGGCAAAGTTTAAAAATAAAACTGCTGCTGCTATGTATTGATCTGAGAACATAGACAAGAGTTCTGTACTGAGAATATTGAAACCTCATGAGAGGTTTCTACAGCTCGACATGTTGCTGAAAATATGTATAGCTGGTTTAATCAGCTTAGCAAAAGCGAGGGATGAGAATGTATTGATATCCGAAGTTTTTGCCATCCCTCTGGATCCGCCGATGTTCAACTGGACCTACGAAGGAATGAAGAACCAGTTTATTTACCAAGCATCACTCCTGAATGCCCCAGATTTGCCATCCTGGATAAACTATGTTTACAGCGAGAGGCACCATTCCGGATTTTTGTACGGAGTGCCACCGAACAAAAACAAAGAGAGGGTACCGATAGAAGTGATAGCACTCAACAAAAAGAACTACGAAACCAGAGTTGAAAATTTGAATGTTGTCATATCTGAGAAACTCAATCCGGCCAAGTACGAGGTACACCTCAAAATAGACAACTTGAATGTTGACGATTTGTTCGAAGAAGAACGGATGGAAGCGCTCAAAGATATATTTCGGAAAGAGTTGTGGAAAGACAGTGCAATCGATTTATACGTTACGTTCCTCAGTACCGCTGTGGAGTTGGGGGCGAGAAAACCACTGGATCCTAGTGACGGAGAAGGGTATATAGTTTATTGTGATCCTCAATAGGTTAGGTTCCTTTCAAGTGGGGCGATAACCACCCCTTCCACTGCGACCTTTTCAGATCTTTTATGGCTCAATCCTAATTAAATTAGAGTTCACCTTTAAGTCCCATCATGAAGAAGCTCTTTGGGCTCTAGCTGCCCATAATCCATATGGTAGAATCTTGTTCGTTCCAGACCCTTGCATCTACACAAGATGTGCTCTGCTGTTTCTTCCTCTTCTTGGCAAAAGCGACACTCTGTGCTCTCCACAAGTCCGATTTTTTTAAGATGCTTCCGCAGTCTACAGTGGCCTTTCAGCAGTCCTGTTATAATTCTCAGGTTTTTCCTATTCAGTTCTAATAGGGCTGCTGTTCTTTTTTTTCTAAGAGTTTAGTATAAATGCCTTTGAGTGGACTTGTCCAACTGATTCATACCAGTACTCACGTTTTTTCCGCTCCATCCAGTCTGAAAACACTTCTTTAGTTATGCTATTTGATATTCCGAAGAAGGGCTCTGGTTCTATGAACTCCTTCATATTGCCTTCTTTTGCCAGGAGGTAGGCTTTTTCATGTCTTTCAAAGCCTTTATTTCCTGGCACCCGTAGCAGAGGTATTCTGTTGTTCCATACTAATATGGATTCTATCCGCTTTCAATGCTGCTTGGCTGTCCGACATGATTTTGATCGATTGATTTTTACTGTTTCTGTTCAGAATTTCTTGCAGGCAAAGTTCGAATGCGTGCACTTCTGCCTGGAATATTGTTGGGTACTGTCCCAGGTTACAACTAGGTTCAATTCTGGCTGTACCTGTTTCAAACAAATTGTTTATACTGTTTCCTGTACATTGTCTACAAATTGTTTCTGAAATAAATCTGTCTGTCTGTCTACTCCATGTACTCCGGCCCCAACTCTGTCTTAGAGTTGTGTGTGTACCATTGTAGATTGGCCCTTGTGAGTTCTCGTTCTTTCGTCTCCCATTCATCGCTTCTCGGGAGGAGAATCTCAATAGCATATATATTATTCCTCTTTTCAGGGTGGTAATAAGACTCGGCAGTGAAGCTGCATTCTCGGACGACTTGATAGAACTACAAGAAGAAGTCAAGCCACTTTGGAAAGTACCTGCATGTCCGAGGGATTTCAAGAGAACATCTGTCGAGAGGTATTTTCGAGATGCGGGATTTTCACTCGACTGGTGTTCATTCAGACTAGTAAGCAATAAAAACAATTCACTATAAAATAATAACGTTCTCGATCTCGTCACTTCCAATATAGTTGACATGTAGGCAAGATACCCTGAATAATAATATTCATTTGGTTTGTTGAAAAGTACAAAATTATCACCAAGATTGAACCAGACTTAAGTTGTTCCATAATACAATCAAAAAGATGAGTAACAAAAAGTTTTTTACACTGAAGAGCATTGTCCCTGAATTTGAACCTTGAGGGACCCCCGATGGTGGAGCATAGTATGCACCAGACAGGAAACCATTGTAGCTCACATACTGCTGGATAGTCTTGTTGATTTGATGTCAATTAACCCAAAACACAGAGAGACTAGCAACTGTGTTTCCGAATGCCTTAAAGTCTTTTCTGCATGTCAATTTATTTGGGCAATTATTCTAACTGCATACTTTAACAGAATGCACACCCTTGCAGCAAAAAAGCTTATACCCCAATTTGAGATTCCGTAACGTAGTTGTAAGATACATATTCTTCAGAACTTCTTTTGCACAGTGATTTAACATAAATACACTTCATAAGAAAAATTGGAAATCTAATTAAATTTTGACTGATCCCACAACTTTCTAAAAAAATGTCTATTCATAGGTTGTTTAAGTACAGGACCTCAAAACTTAGTTCCACTACACTGCCATTTTTATTTAATTTTTACAAAAACCATTACATAAACCACCCTATTTTTGAGCCACCGTCTGCTATGAACCAGACAGATAACACAGTAGTTGAACTGTCAGACCATGTAAAAGTTTTTGGGAACAATTGAAAAGGTGTTAATGTTGAAACGAACTAACCCAATCAATAGAGCAGAAAATGGCTGATTCTGTGACGAAAATAGTACCAGGAAACCGACTGTGCCATCATACGAAAGACGATCTGTAGTTATATCCTGTTAGGTTTCCTACTCACAACTATCATTGCTTAATTTGTTATAAACATTCAAGAGCAAAAAAGCGTGTTTTTTTTTCGTTTTTCGCTTTTTACATGAAAACTAATCAAGCAATATAGACACTCTCAATGGACAAATTGTAGAGAATCAAAATGCGAAAAAATTTTGCCCTAGCACAACTCGATCAGATTATTAGTAACAAAGAAAAACCGAATAAACTGAAAAAGTAAGGCTTTTTTTTTCAGTTGTAGCGCAGGCTCTCTGTGACATAGTAGTCATTGATAATATGTAGAAAGTTCAGCTGCTGTGGGATCATTAATTTTTGCATAATTGCAATTTGAATTTTTTTATACATTTTATAGTTTTCCATTATTCGGTAATTCCATTTTTTTGGCGAATTGGTTATGAAAAAAGATAATTTTATTTGTACAATTCTTTTATCTTTCTGAAATCTTCTCAACTAGCTTTCTCCTAGAACCTACCCATACTGGTATTATCTCAATGCATCTTTTTTCCTTATTTTTTTTTAGGTTGACAATAATAATTCTGCCATGCACCAAATCAATGAAAACTTGCTAACAGCAGATGGAGAAATTCATGAAAATGGCGATCGTTGGCATTCTGTATCCAAATCGGAAATCCCACAACGGAGTTACACTAAAGAAGTGTTAGTGTCAGTTTTGATTCCGACGATGATACTGTTGGTGTTGGGAATAGTTCTGACATTTTTGCTCTGCTTCCACCATGATGAAATGTGAGTGAAGGTTTTATATTTTGCTTTTTCCCTGGCTATAGGTATCCATATAATATTATATTGTATCAAGAGCTGTGAGTATTAACTGATTACACCCCAACAATTTGCTGAATCTTCAGTCATTGTATAAATTGGAAAATTCTCTTTTTATTCATTTTGTTGAAACTGAAAAAAAATATATATTTATTTTTTAATGAAATTTGAAATATATACTATTTGTAGTGAACTTTGTTTCTATGAATCTTGTTGGTATTTTCTATTCTATTCTATCAAAAACCACATAAATTATCAGAATTTTTTATTTCAAATCAAACTTCAATGATGGAATAGAAATACCTATATAACCAAATTCCACGCCAATTAAATGCAATGAAGAACAAATCCAATTCCAAGAATATATACTCATCAATCAATACAAATTATCCTCCTATATATTCTTCAAGTTTGACGACCTCTACCTTCATTTTTATAATTTCTTTTTCAATTTTTAACTGTATTTTATGTCTTGAAAGTCTTTCACCTTTGCAGAGAAGATGAAGAAAGTGATGAATACTTCAAGAATTTGTTTCACATTTGCACCGATTACTACTACAATCAATACATTTACAGAAGGTAAAAAGAGTGTAATTAATGTTTTATGTTAAGCAAGCCAAGCACGAAGTAATGCATAATAACAGCATCACAATTTTTTTGGGTAACCTTCCACAGTCTGAAAATGAAAATATAATCAGGAAAATCTATACAAGTGTAGAAAGGGCAAACTAATCAGTTCACCCCGATAAGTTACTGCGTTCACCAAATTATATTTCCTATAGAAAAATGATTCAATTTGTCAGTAACTTGTCGTCCCCTGAATATACCTATAAAAAAATAGTAAAAATTCAAAAGATACTTCTCTATATAGTTTTTGACATTTCTGCCCCTGTTCTCAAAATCTTCTAAATCTCCTTTGTTTGAATAATTTGGATTTTTCTTGCAGAGTCTTTTTCGCTTTTTCAAATAAAGGATGTCAATTGAGATCTGCCAAAAAATTTGAGAGTGACATATTGCTCATTTGATATATGGGGTGTTGTTCAGATCAGTTTATTAGCATTCTACCATATCTCGCTTCCTCTCTGAGTAGAGATAACCATGTATGGTCTATTTCAACAGAGTTTGTTGAAAAGCAGTTGTTATTGGAAAGAAGAATTCAGGCTGTTTCTTTCAATTTTCCCCTCTTTTGATGTGGTTCTTTCATCAAGATTTTCATCCTATTCCATTCAATCGAATGATCGCCATTGGATGTGAGGATATGTTCTGCAATTTTTGATCCGGTTATTTGTCGATATCTGATGTAACTCTGATGTTCACTTTGGCGCACTTCTAATGGTCCTGACGTTTCACCTATATAACTATCTCCACACGAACAAGGTATGTTGTAAACACAGTTTTTGGTACTTTCTTCTGCGTTTTTTGGTTTTGTTTGTGTTAGTATGGATCTCAGTTTGTTTGTTGTTCTAAATGATGTTCTCACATCATACCTATGTCCAATCCGTTTGATCTCCTCAGATAATCCGGGGACATAAGGTATTATGTTGGTTGTGAAATGTGTAGGTGATGGGAGTACTCCTGTTGGTTGTGTTAATTGGTTGTTTGATGGATTTTTGTTTTCAATGCCAGTGATTGTTTTTTCCACAAACTGATCCGGATATGCATTTTCCTTGAGAACAGATTTTATGAGGTTTATAGCTTCCTGTAGAGGTTGGAATTGCAAACTGTTTGGGCTCGATTATAGAGACATTTAACTATGCCTTTTTTCACACTGGCATGAATGGTTTGAGTTGTAGTGTAGATATCGATTGGTATGTGTCTTCTTTCCATCGGGGATGATGATTTTTTGATCATGACATATAAAAAGGGGAGTTGGTTGTTTAATTCTGATTATAACGTGAATTTGATCGTCGGTTCTTGACCGTTTATATGATCCAAGAAATTTTTTAGTTCTGCTTCACTTCGATTCCAGATAGCGAAAACATCATCCACGTATCTCCACCATATTTTTGGACCATTGTGGAATGTTTCAACGAAGGATTCTTCAAATTATTCCATGAATATGTTACTTTAAATGGGTAACAAGGGAGAAACCATCGCCATACCAAACTCTTGTTGATAAAATTCGTTCTTGAATTGGAAATATGTTTTTTCTGTGCATAGTTTGAGTAATTCTATGACATCCAGTTTTGTTCTTGTCTTCAGTGATGTGTAATTTTCTAATCTTTCTTTCACGATTTCCAGAGTTTTATCAATAGGGACATTAGTAAACAAACTTTCGACATCAAAACTAACTAGGATATCTCCATCTTGAATTTGTAATTCGTTCAATTTCTCCAGAAAGTGAGGGGTATTCCTTATAAAACTATTTTTATTTCCAGATAGTGGTTTCAGAATGTTGAGTAGGTATCTAACGAGTTTTTGTGAAGGAAATCCAATGGAACTTACAATAGGGCGTAGAGGATGAGATGGTTTGTGTATTTTTGGTAATCCATAAAAATGTAGGGGTTTGCTGTGGTGTGATACTAGGTCTCTGCGTTCAGTTTTCGTGAGTATGTTTTTGTGTTTAGCTAAAGTTTGGAAGGACATCATTCCAAAGTTGTAGAAAAACATCAAAAGGTTTGGGACAGACACCTTCCACTATTTCTGATTGGCATACAGAGCAGCTGTCCACGATCCAACCAAGCTTAGCACGGCTAGCATAATCTTTGGAAGGGAACTCCAATTGCCTTTGAGAAAGGTGTATCTCCCAAACTAACACTGTTTTGGGAAGGACCGGATGAGGTAAAGTGGTTTACAGGATCCTAGGACTAAGTTGAAAGTTGTTTTATCTGGAAAGCCATATCATGGTGAAATAATGGCTTTTGATCGGGACGATCAAAATGATAGGAGGGGCAGTATTACGAATCCACTACGACACTGTCTGATGTTTATATCTGGTCAATCCCAAAAATGTAGTGAGGCCGACTGGTTGATGTCACGTCGTACTTTCCAAGCGAACAATCACGAACTCCAAGAAGTTCGCTACTAAGAACAGTTATTGTTTCGTGGAAATAATATGCTAACGCTTTTTTGTGGAATTTTACTGCCGTTCTGTATTAACAAAATAGGCCAATCATTAGAGAGTTTTCGTGACAAAAATAGTACCAGGAAGCCGACTGTGCCATTGATCCGTAGTTACATCCTGTTATGTTTGTTATAAACATTTGAGAGCATTTTTTTTTCGCTTGTAACATTAAAACTAATGAAGCAATTCGACGCTCTCAATGGACGAATTGTAGAGAATCAAAATGCGAAAGAAATGATCCACAGCATGACTCCATCGTATTATTAGTAACGGAGAAAAACCGAAAAAATCTGCGTTTTTTTTATTCATTACATCACCATTTTTCAAGTTAAAGCGCAGGCTCTTCGTGACATGGTAGTGATTGATATCAATCAATCAATCAATCAATATATACTTTATTGTCTGAAGAGTTGATTCTTATTGACAAAGCATGAAAATAGGAAAAAAGAGAAATATATAAGAAATGTACAGATAATTAGATACGTGAATGTCAAATGGATAAAATGTACAAACATAAAAGATAAATATTACATATATGAATAAAAAACATATTGTCAATCTCCTTTAAAAAAGAAGGACTATTGAAACAACACATTATAAAATAAGATGTCATTAACCAAAGGGTAACTAACTAACTAACAATTACCACCCTTAAGATTTAACAGTAGTCTTGCATAATAATCAAAACATGAGATAAAAAATAAAAAATTCAATAATATAAATATCCAGTATCAAATCAATTCCCATAAGGAACTATAGTATATCCTCATAATATTCCTGCAGGTTATAATAAGCTTTCTGCAATAGAGCCTTTTTTACAGTCTTTCGAAAGTTCTTCAGAGAAGTTATGTTTCTATAACTGGCTGGCAGATGATTATATATTTTTTTGCTTTCATACATGATGGAGTTTTTTGTCAGACTAGATTTAGGTAAGGGTAAGGGAATACAACCTTCATTTCTTGTTTTATGTTTTCGTGTTTCAGTAGGTGTTGAACCATATTTTGTGTGGATGAGGCATACAGTTTCCAAAATGAATAAACAACGAGTGATAATATTTGTTGGCTAATAAAAGTGGTTTGCAGTGATCGTGATATTGAGCTTTACACAGGTATCGGATTGCTCTTTTTTGTAGAATAAAAACACATTGAAACAGCTGGTTATTGCATAAACCCCAGAAGGCAATGCCATACCTCAAATGTGACTCAACTAGGGAAAAGTAGACCATCCTAGCTGAGGCTACGTTTAATTCTCTTGAAACAATTTTCATTGCAAAGCAGCTAGAGGCTAACTTCTTGCTCAAGGTCGTTACATGCTCATCAAATTTTAGCTTGTTGTCTATAATTAGACCTAGAAACTTAGTTTGTGGCTTATTTGTTATAATTGGTTATCTAAGTACAAATTATCAAAGTCAAACTTAAGGGTGACTAGATTTGTTTTTTTTAAATTGAAACAGAGTCGATTGGAGTCACACCATTGCTTAATTTTTTCTAGATCGAGAGCAATTGATTCTTTCAAGTGATTTATGTCTTTGCTATGCCATAGAATGGTGGTGTCATCCGCAAAGAAAGTGAATTTTCCTTGGATGCGAATGGTGGCTAGGTCATTTAGATACAATAAAAATAGAATAGGACTTAGAACCGACCCTTGTGGAACGCCCATTGCGACTTTGCCACTGTTAGAGTAGTTTTCCTGTATTTTTACTACTTGACTCCTTTCTGAAAAATACGTGCGGAACCAGTCTAATGAGGAATTTCGGAAACCGTAAAATTGTAGTTTTTGCAGTAATATCTCATGGCTGACACAATCAAACGCCTTGGAGAAGTCGCAAAATACCGCCGCTACGGTTTCTCCATTATTCAAAGTAACATATGTATTTTCTAGCAACGAGAAAAAAGCATCATTAGTGCTTTTCGAGTTTTGAAATCCAAATTGGGCATATGTACTTTTTATTTTTTTTGCATAATTGCATAAAAGCGATGCCTGTTTCCTACGCCAGGTAATGAAAGTAAAAGAAGAGGAGGAAAGGGAACACCAGAGATTTGTGGAAACTTGAGGAAATATCCATTCGGACAGTTCCAATTAGAGAAGCATGGGGTGGTTTTAGCTGGTGAGAGTCCGGCACTACTGGCACGTGATAGACCATAAGCAACTAGTGCCCATGAGGGTTTCGACCCTAACACACACAGAAAAAAAGCTTGCTCTAATAAATTGCAATTATGAAAAAACTAATGATCCGACATCGCCCGAGTTTTCTACACATGAAGTACATATCAATCACTACTATTTCGCCAAGAGTCTGCGCTACAACTTTCAAAATGGCGGTTTTATGAATTTTTGAAAAAACGCTGAATTTTTCGGTTTTTACAGTTTTTCTTCTTTACTAATAATCCGATTTTTTTCGCATATCGATTCCCTACAATTCGTCCATTGAGAACATCGAGATTGCTTCATTAGTTTCATATTACAACTAAAAACGAAAAAAAAAGATTTTTTTATCTTTAACGTTTATAACAAATTAAGCAATGATAGTTGCGAGTAGAAAATTTAACAGGATATAACTAAGGATCGTCTTTCCTATGACGGCACAGAATCAGCCATTTTCTACTCTATTGATTGGTCTAAGACCATAAAGACATATAGTTATTGTATTTGGAGTTGTTCCAATTCTTCTCAAACTTGAATCTCTCTCTCTATTTTTCCATGATAACACCAGTACATCGAATAAATGAAAATATCCCCATGCGCATTAATTTATTCCAGAGCGAGGCACATCGAGGAATTCTCCTCGGATGAAATCGATCAATCCGAAACCATCCAGAGAGCCACCGAATCACTTCGCAACTTCTCCAGTAATAGGGAGAGCATGTCTCCCGACCTCCACAGTCATAGCAACAGCCCTAATTCGACCACAGGCCATGGGATGCACTGCAGACCCAGCCCCCCGCCGTACGTGCGTCCGAAATTCAAGTCTGAAATTTGACAGGAGGATGATGAACATAATGATGGTGATGATGACAAGACCTGGTATTGTTAGATGCAGTTTATTGTGCAACTGGTACTCTATAGTCGGCGCGCCGAACAGATAGAGTGATCACGTGCATACCATATATAAAATGCAATGATCATGCCGTTTTATTGCTCTATCGGTTCGGCGCGCCGACTATACTCGAAAGAACCGATTTCGCGACGTTTCGGACAAATCACATTTGGCATCTTCAGGTGATATCTCGTTGATTCGAACTCGAGACAACCTGAAGATGGTAAATGTTAATTTTCCGAAACGTTATGAAATCGAACCTTTTGAGGACCAGTATCACAATACCCAGAGAGAAACCCGAGAAAGCAGTTCAATATATCTTGCCCCAATTTGTGATACTGACCGACTCTCCATTAATGTAAGCGCGTCGTCATTGAAATTATTCAGTGTTGAGGCTTCTAGATCTTAATATTAGTGAGCATGATGATGTAAAAAAGATTAATATAATCTGCAGAAGATTTAGATCCAATCAACATATATACATGAATGTATCATTGTACTGAGAATCAGGAATGCTTTGTCCCATCTTCCAAACAAAATATGTATTCTTCAATTTTCAAAAGTCAACCAAATGAATTTTATTCTAGGAATCATTATCATGTAAGAATAAAGTTGATCAGTATTGAGATATGTTTTTATTACATTGATAACTTCAACAACATTTTTCCTTAAATCCCAAAGTTTACAATTTTTTCAAACTCTCCCCAATATTGTTTATAGTGAAATGATCCATCTGATTTTGGAATCACAATTAGTTTCAAAATTATCTGTGTATCAGAAGCAGTTTCTATATAATATAGTAGAAAATTTATTTATAAAAAATAACTTGTGGTGTTCCACAAGGTTCTATTCTTGACCCAGTTTTAGTCCTCATTTATAGTAATTTTCTATACGAATTGGAACTAACCATTATTAAAATTATAAAGAAAATTTCAGTGTTTTCCAAAGTTCCATGAGCTTGGAGAAGCTTAACACTAAATTATAAAAATTAATTTAGTGTTATCTTATTTGTGAATATTTCCTTAGTTTTTGAAAAAGATATAGTTTTGGAATTCCGAAAGAAAACTTTTCTCGTTAATTGACTTATAATTCAAAATGTATGTTGAAAAGGGAACATTCTATTCAATATTATTTCGAGAGGTTATTTTGAAGGATGGAAGATAGTGACTGAAGTTTTTTCTTTCAATCACAGATGATTCCATATCTGATTCAATGAACACCCTATGACGGGTTATAAATGTTGAAAAAACTCTGATTTCCTAATGTCACTCCAAAAGTTTTTTTTCAACATTTTTGCATCATTGCAAAGTGAATTTGCGTTTTCCAATTCTTCCTGTTTTCATGATGATTGTGGGAACGTGAAATAGATTATCGTCGACAAAAATGTATTAAGACCTAGTGAATGCGTGAGATCAATCTTTCATCAATGTTACTAGTGATTTCTGGTGAGTACTTCTTTTTGGGAAAACATTCTTCTTGGCATCCGATATTTGTAGTTTGAAAATTGTAAACATTCCAATTAATGAAAAAAAAATTGATTCTTTCGTTGTAGCTCCTAGATTTTTAATATTATTTCTAAACATTTTAGATCTTCTGATAGTATAGTCAAATTTTAATTTTTGCTATCACTTGTACTATTGAATTGAATGTTCGATAACTCTTGAGTATGGTTGTCTTAATAGACTGTATAAAATAAATAATACAGTGATGACCACAAGGACTTACCCTAACTTCTCTCCAGGATGCTTGCCTGGAAGATCTTCTGTTTATTTACATTTAAGCGATTTCAATTTATTTTCCAGTTTCATTTTTTGTTTGTTCTTTCATCTCAAAATAGATATGGGAACAAATTCATATAAGTATTTTGTTGCATCATATGCGTACATACATGTTGGTTTTTGAATAACTCTAGTGGTGCTGGTGGGGCAAAACAAATAAGGCAGCAAGAGGGTAGTCTGAAAAGTTTCCGACCTGAAGATGAAGATGCCAGCACTCGTCAACAATAGCTAGGGAATCTTTTAAAAGGTTCTCACCAAATTGCAGCCATTTTGAGTGAGTCGATGTTAAGTGTTTTTGTGAAAATGGAAAAAATCGAGTTATTGAGCTGCCATTAAAAATTTGTTTTTGAAAGGCAATGGTGGGAAAGGCAATGGCAGGGTGTTACTGCGGGGTGTTGTTATTGTTTTTATTTTGGTGCTAGTGTAAGTATATATGTTTTTTTTTATTATAAAATTGGAATTTTATTATAGAAAGAAATAATGAAAGGGCTCATATCTTAGATAATTAGAAATTCTTATTTCCTTTCATGAAAGAATATTTCGTTTGCCAAAATAGAATATAATCGGGATTTGAACGTGTTTTATCGTATTATAACGATTGTTTTGACAGTTTAGAGCCAGAGAAATAGTTCGTATCATTATAAACAGGGTATGTAATAATAATAGTTTTGTTCCTTGAAATGATCATTTAACAATGATATAGGAAACGTCAAGTAAAACACAGAAAAAAAAACATGTAGATGTACAATATGGAGTCAAAAAAGCTAACATAGACATTACAATACATTGAACACAGTTATTTCAGAGTATACTCAAAATCTTCATTGGTAGAGTAAAAACATCCCTGTATAAGATACTCTTTAACCTTTTTTTTGAAAGTAGGTATTGATGAGATGCTTTTTACATTTAAAGGCAGGCAATTGAATATTCTCGAACCTGATAAAGAGGGTGATTTTCGGAACAATCTCGTACGATCTTGTTGCAGCTTAATTAGATTTCCGTTTTTCCTTAGGTATTTGTGACACATTGAATTAGTCTCGAACTCAGACTCCCGTTTTTTTACAAAGAGTAAACAATTATAAATGTAAATAAATGATAATGTTGAAATTTTCTTTTCTCTAAAAATGGGTCTACAGGAATCTGTGTGACAAAGGCCATACAACATACGTATAATCCTTTTTTGAGAGATGAAAGCTCTATTAATGTTCATTCCTTCTCCCCACAAAAGCACATTGTATGAAAGTACTGAATAAACCATCGCATATTAAATGTTTAGCAAATGTTCTCCATTCGTAACCTTTTTGAGTTGTATCAATGCATAAAAACTGGTGTTGATTTTGAATTTGCGATGTCAGAAAAATTGGTTCGAAACTGAGGAATAATAATTCTTGTATAGTGGGAGATGAGGTGATGAATTTTCATCAATCAGAGATGGGCACGTAAGCCAGATTGTATGAAGTTTGGCGTCGTCTGGGTTTTGAAAGTACCCAGAAGATAATCGATTGTGGGCCTTGCGGCTAAAAAGGCCGTTTTTATGTGTTGGCCATCGAGACGGCGGGGAATATATTTGTATGAAATTTCGGGATAAAATGAGTTTTTCGTGAGTTGAAATGGGTGGGGTTTAAGTATGGGATTTTTATGGCGTCGGTAGATCGAAAGGTATTATATACGAGTGTCTATGAAAAATGGGAAAGAAAACTATTTGAAAAAATTGGATATCGGAGACAACAATTATTCTACAGGGTAAGTGCAGAGCTTTTAGGAAAAAAAGAGTCTAATGCTTGCTTTTATTTTATTATTTGGGTGAACCACATGTATAGAAAATATTAGTAATGATAAAATACGAGGTTTTACGGGAAGTACGGATTCTATTTGTTTTAATAAGGAAAAAGTTAATTATGAAAATAACAGTATTATTGAAATAAATTTGATAATCTTTTTTTCTAAAGTTACTTATGCTTTTATTTTTTTTAATCTTATTTTATTGGGATTATTTTATTGATGAATCTTGAACTATTATATTTTTTTTATCCAATAGAAGTATTGAAGTTATTTCGTGTATTATATACAACTATAGTTAAGAAAATGATAAATTGAGTTCAATATAAGAGTCATTTTAATTGGAAAGTAAAGTTATTTAATTTTTTGTATATCTCAGATCTAAAGAAATTTTACTGGAAGAAAACGTACTATTTTATTTATTGGAAAAAAGACCTCGCATATTAAGCCGAAGGCCGATTCTGTGTCCTGAAGGACAGGTGACGAAAATTAATTATTTTTTCAAAATTTGTGGTATGTGTCGAAAAATCTAATTTTTGGCCATTCAGCTGGTGACAGCTGCTCGTATAATATGAAAAATATGATTTGTATTCTTATATTATTATTATAAATGGAAAACCAGAGAGTGTGACTCTATTGGATGAGAGGAGTTGAGATTACATAGGTAAGTATAGAGATTTTATTATTATGTGTTCGGAGAAAAAGTAAAGTAATCTGAAATTCAATATTTTTTTGTTTTGAAAATAAAATACAGTCAATCGACTAGAATTACAGCAACACGCCTGCGCAAATCAAAGACAAGTTGGACGCTGTGTGCGGAGAATTTTGGGCAGCTGAATTTTAACATGGCCATACCAACTTGGAAGACAATGAACGTTCGGGACGTCCAAAAACTGCAATCACTGACGATAACATCGCTCAAGTTCAAGTTATGGTGCTAGATCACTATCGAATTAAAGTGATACCGGTTTTGAAATAATAAGCTGCCAGATGACAAGATGGAAAAATTCACATTGTTTTTTAATGTACCACAGTGCTGCTGGTTGCATAAAAGTGCTACAACCCTTTCATATTTATTGGCATCACAGCTCCTTTTAACCTAGGAAACTATTCCCTAGAAAATTGATATTATTTAAAACCTGTTTTTTTTTTTATCAGTACTACTGAAATATAAACATTTACTAACAAAATAGATTCTAATACTTCATGAATCTACAACATTCTTTCAATGTAATTTTATAATGATTTGTGTAATTACTGTGCACCTGTATTTTTTGTATATTGTCCTGATTTTAACAAACATTATTTCTCTTGCGTTATTTTTAACTATACTGAAGCAGCTTTCATATCTCACTCTAGATTATAAACTGATTTGATATTGCATTGTTGTCAATATCAAATAATAGTTTTTTTAACATTACCACCAGCTGGTAACATCAGTTGGTACTAATCTAACAGTTGGCACCACTGTAATAATTTCCAAGTGACACCTGTCAAGTGTCATTGACTTAAATATAATGGACGAGGAAAATGTGTCGTCACAAATGTCGTGCTTGTCAAAAACTGATTCCAAACAAACTTCTGTCAAATTTAAATCTTAAGGGTTTTGGTAGAAAACGTAACCTCAAATTATTTGTTTCGAATCAGTTTTTGACAAGAATGACATTTGTGACGTCATGACTTTCCTCGTCCATTGCGGGTATTATTCCTAACCTGTCAGTTTCACTTGTCACACCACATAGAGTACACATTAATGTTTATATAATTTTAAACAATGTTAATGTGTTTTTATTAACTTTGAACTTCGTTTTATTCCTTGATCTACGTTTTTTTCTCTTGTTTCACTATGTTAGATGAATATGTTTAACATCATTGAAACAAACTTCAACAAAGTTGTAAGTAGCATAATGCTTCGCCCTTGAATATGTATTACTATTGGTTTTTTCATCTATTGTAATAGTTTCCCTGATGATGGAAATAAACATTTCCGAAAGCTTGGATAAACCTTAGAGTTTACTTTTTCATTGCTGCTTACCCCAATATTCCTAGTTTTGTACCTAACTATTCAGCAAATTATATATGTATATACATGGTGTTAATTAAATACGTTGACAAACTTCGGGAGGTGATTCTTTGAAAGATTTCAGGACGAAAAGTTCATATAAACATATGTCCCAAACGGCTTGGTTTTCGAAGGTACAAGGTCATCAAAATACATTTTTTTCAAGATTTTTGGAGTTTACTTCGGCATTTTCGACAATAATCAATTCAAATCAGGCAAGTAGAATCCATTCAACAGTGCGCACGATACAAAATAATTCACAGGGTCCTTCTTTTTTCAGCCTTGTTCAATCCTTCAGATTTTTTTTTTCCGCCGTTACTCACAGATTATGAGAAAGGATTATTCAATGTTGTTTTATTCAACATCTTTTTGTTCTCTTGAAGTTTTTCATTTACTTGTACGGTTTAGAAGTTATAATGAAAAATTGAATGCAAACATTTTTCCAGTATCGCATAACGTAATGGATTCAAGGTGCCGCTAAAGGAAAAAATCGAGTGGATTCATATCGGGTGATCTTGGTGGCCAAGGTTGTGGCCCAACACGCCCAATCCAGCGATCGGAATAATTTTCTTCTGAATATTGGCGTGCAACCAATCTGAAGTGTACTGGAGCACCATCATGTATAAACCAAATTCGAATTCTTTCCCTCAGCGGGATCTCTTCTAGGAGTCCAGGTACGATAAATTCAAGAAAATGTCGGCAATGGTCACCATTGAGTCTATAAGGAAATTCCCTATAATTCCAACCCAAACATTCACAGAAAACGTCTCTTAAAAATGGTTTTTAATCACGGCATGTGGGTTTTCATCAGCCCACATATGATTGTTGTGGAAATTAATAATGGCTTCACGGGAACAACATGCCTCATCTGTGAATAACACTTGAGGTAAAAACCATGGATTTCTCATCAATTTATTTCGAATCCAAGTGCAAAAAGCTAGTTTCATTGGAAAATCTCTTGGCAGAAGAGCTTTTCAATCAAAACACCAAACAATCTTGAGAGTATTTTTTTATCCAGTACATTAGCATATTAAAAAAAAAATTTAGGAAACCAGTTATTTATTTGGCATTCAAAATATATAATGTTTATTCACAAAAACAACACCTATTCTAAAAAATACTGCACAAATTCTTAATTACCAAACCCTTCACTCCTGCTTACTGCCAGGATCACAATAAATATCCGTAAGATTATCTTCCGAATCTAAAGCGTCCTGTCTAGATAACCGCCCAGAACTCTGCGAACAACTATGCACACTAAAATTACTATTGCTACGGCCGAATGACCCCATATACCCCAGAACGGAACTGCTGATATCGTCCGACATAGTTCTCCTCCTCTCGCCCGGATGCTCCGGATAATCTCCGCAACTCTCATCGACGAAAACATTGTCCGACAGCAGCATAGTGGGGCTCATTTCCGTCGTGTCTGTGAGGTTGAGCTCACTACGGGTGTATTTGGAGGACTGCTTATCCGGGGATAAGCTCTTCTGAGACGTGGGAGACAGGGAAACGTTCCTAGAGCTGGGTGTTCTGATTTCGGAGCTTTGTCCCGACCTGGATGGTGTCGAAACCTCGGATACAAGAGGGGTGCTCTCATTATCACTTGTTTCGTTCAAATCGGGGCTGGAATGTAACAGTTTTTCTTTGAGCTTGTGGAGCTTCTCGAGACCTTTCTTCTCCTTCTTTTCTTCCTTCTGGCTGTTATCGATAGATTTCGATCGATACCGCATTGAAGATTTCAGAGGTTGACCGTCGCTTTTTTTCAGGATGAGAGAGCTCGGTCTCGTCTTCGTTTGCGATGCCGTGTTTCTGTATTCACTGAGGAGGGGCGTTTTGTTTGTGATTTGGTTTTCATACGAGACTGATGAGCTGGTGGTACTGATGCTTATTCGGGGGTTGGAATCAGAGTAATCTGTTTTTATTACGACATGTCTGCCCCTGTTTGAAGACTCTCCGGTTCGCAGGTTGGAATGTTTGTTGCCAACGGAGTGTTTTCTTTCTGCAACTGAAAATAATAATAGATATTTTGATTAAAATATTTGGAATTCAGTATTTCCATTTATCCACTGTCAAAATTCCAAAATATAGGTTGTGGTGCAGCGGCTTATTTTAGAACGACAGTATGACATTGGGCTACAGAATTTTCCACAGACTTTTCATGGAGTGGTGGACAAAAATAGATAGATAGTTTTTATAGTCATTCTAAAGTGACAGAATATTTTGTCTGAGAAATACGTCAAAAAACTTGTAGTAAAAAATATCAATGGACATATCAATTTAAAAAAGTTATGAAACATTCAAATGAAAAGATTCCGATTTCAAACCGATTAAAACACTTCAAAATATGAGACATTCACATGTTATATATATTTTTTTTTTCGATAAATACATATATACAATAGCACGATTTTGAATAAAATTTGATTAATAAATTTCTACAGGCCAGAAAATATTACTCGGTATTATAGGACTCTAGGTTACATACAAATTATCTGATTTCAGAAATGGGAGGTTATTATAAAATTTAATTGCGCTATAGATGGTGCTCCGTTCATATAGGGGTTTTACATGAATGGGATATGAGAAGTCTTTTTTTTGTCTTGTCTCCTAAATATGTGTTTTGTGATGTGTGTCAAAAATTCCTCGATTGTTGATAATGAATTTTATTAATTCGAAGATATTGATTGCTGACACAGTCAGTAGTTTGTTTAACTAAAAAATTCCTCTGCAGGAATCTCTTGTATTTATATTGAAAAGTATCCTGATAATTACTGATATTGTTTGTTGTTTATTGTCGAGCTTGAGAAGTGGAATGCTGCTAGTTTTGAAATAGTCTAGTCAAGATCTTAAAAATTCGGGAATTGAAATATGATCGAGGGTTCATTCGATTTGGGATGACGTCAAGAAAATTGTGCCAGAAAATTACGCTGTTCACAATTGCAAAAGTTATGAACAAATGTGTAAAAAAAAAGGATTTCAGTTTTTTCCAGATATCTTGAAAACTATTGAAGATGTTGCTAATTTGAAAAAAGATCCTTGTAGTGGAGAACATTTGCAAAATTTCAACTCCCGAAACTCTATATCAATTATTTACTAACACTGCCGTCAACACGTGAACTATATAATTTTTTTTGTTAAAAATTAATTGAACAAAATTATTTATTATCAAGAAAGGAATTTAAAAAATATCAGTTTTAAAAAAAATTACATTATTGTTAATTAAGCAATTTTTTGGATATCGTTTTTATAGAAATATGTAACTTTGTTTAAATAATGATGCCAAAATTATTTCCTTTTGTGGAGACCTTTACACATCTATAATAAATAAGACTAATATGATGAGATATTGAAATATTATAATCCATAAGTTATAAATAAAGTCAACAAAAAAAATTATTGAAAAAAAAACACTGCAAAAAGGATTTTTCGACATATAATTTTCGGAATTGTTATATACATGCACGAAATCAGTGAAAAACCTTTTTTTGCAAATTTGTGTAGCCATTTATTAAAAAATAAAATAAAAACAAATGAACAAATTGCTTATTTAATTTTTTTTGTTATTAGTTAGTATTAGTGCTGATTTAAAAAAGAAAAAAAAACATTAATTGATAATTTATTATGGAATTTATTTTCCGTTAAAAATCATCAATAGCGATTTCTAGTAACATAAACAATGTCAATTGTTTATGAATAAACAATCTGTTATAACAAAAACCTAATTTTTTATATTTTTTAGATAAAAAACAAACCAAAAAAATAATTTCGCAATAAATTGTTTAAAGAGTCCATAAACAAAATAAAATCATTTTTAGTTTTTTTTTTCAAAAATCCTCATTACTTCACCCAACTAATATTGAAAAATATACCTTTTGAAATCTACCAATAGGTCCATTTGTTATTTTTTTCAAATGGCTACAAACTTTTTAACAAAAAAATAAACTAACAAGGAAAAAAGTATTTTTTTTGTCCTAATAACCAAGCTCCTCAACTAATGTAACTAATTTTGAGTAGGCGCCAGGTGCATTTTTATGTAATTTTGTTTTGATTATTTCTTTTGAGTAATTCAATGATCTTTGTTGATTGTTTGTTTGGCGCTGACTCAAAAGTTACTTATATTAGTTATTAAGTATTAAGACTAAAAACGTTTATTTAATTTTTTCGCTTTTCAGTTTATTTTTTTGTCGGTTTAAATTTTTTTGTGGCTAAAATTTACTAATTACTACCTATTTAATTTTTGATTATTTTTCAAATATTTTCCTACCTTACTTTATTGTAATATTCAATAAAGAAAGAATCATCTAAATCGAATAACTTAGTACAGAGTCATATGTGGTAGAATCGGTTAACAGGTAAAAATTCAGTTGGTGAACAATCAATCATCCCGCTTTTTCCTACCCTTAGGAGTGGATTTTTTCAAGTTCAAATGGGACTTTGAGGTATACACTATCCATTAAAGAAAGAATCATCAAAATCAGACTACTCTGTAAAACATTGTGTGGTCAAACGTAAAAAAAAAAGTATACGCGACTTCTCTTTTTTTTGTAAACGTAGTATATTATGCAACGATCATGTATTAATAGCCATTACAAGATCGTTGCATTCACTATTTTTCCTACGACCAATAAATAAAATAAATTCATTTCAAACTATTTATGGTGTACAAGATAATTCTTCACAGCTCGACATACTTATAGGTACTTTTGACGCGTTGTGATTGAATGTCGATTAAAATTAAATGTCAAACAAGTATGTAGAAACATACCACTTATTATCCCCAAATACGTGTTTCTATATGCCAAAAATTCGTTTCATAATGAAAAGTACGTGTTTTTATTGGCCAAAATCTGTTTCGAAATGAAAATCCGTGTTAAAATGGACAATATTAATAAATCGCTAGCAGATTATTTAATTTGCGTATTATAATACGGGAGTAGAAAAAAAAAATTATTGATTTTTTGCATGCATAAAAAATCCTAAATATTAAATGTGGAAAAAAATTTGCCGTTTTTATTTTCAATTATCAATTGTGGACTTTATTTATTTATAACTTTTGGATTATAATAATTTAAAACCACGTCATATCTTATTAATTATAGATGTATAACGGTTTCCACGAAGGGAAATATTGCCTAATTAACAATAGCCCCAAATTTTTTAAAAATTGATAAAAAAATTAGTGTATTGAAAATAATATCATTGCAATAATTTTTCTAAATTTATATTCAATAATAAAAATAATGATTTATATATGCAGTCGTCGGGTTGACGGCAGTGTTGCCCTCGCACTGTAGAGCTATTTGCAACATTCATTTTTATTTCCAAATAATTGAGTTAGAGATTCGGGACTTTTATTGCAAATTTTCTCCATTGCAAGGATCTTCATGAGTTCCCAAGATATCTGGAAAAACTGGAACCCTTTTTTCTAACACTTCCCTAACAACACAGGGATGTCCTAGGTATGTCCTTTTTATGTACCGCGGTACAAAGACATGATTGGGACATCCAGGGGATGTCCAGAGGACATCTCATCTGGTATATCCATAGGTTGTCCCATTCATGTCCCAGGTATTTCTGATATCCATTATCATATATAAGAATCGTCGAAACTCATCAAAATGTTCATTGAAAATTCAAAGTTGATATTTTGTTTTGAAAATGTTTGTTTTTCTTCTGGAAAATAATCATTAAGAAAATTGAAACATATCTCAGAAATTTCTGGGAAGTGACCATTTCGCAAGCAGAAAATTATTTATGGATAATGTACCCTTAATCTTCTCAAATTATACACAAATCCCAAACACAATTGCATTTCGGTATCTGTGGTTTTGTCCTGTTTGGCTTTGGTAACATTGTTTGAATTATTTGGTGATCTGTCAACAGGTGAACCTCACTTTGCATAATGTTCAAGTTTCTAACTTTTCTTTGTTCGATGCAGAAAGATTAGCGGCATCCTTATTGTGTTTGACGATTTTAGAGAGCATTTGAAGCATTTTATCAGTATAGTGTTGTGTATATCATAGTTGAGACATTGAAATAATAAGTTGAGTTTAAGGTTGGTAAAACAATAATTATCAAAATACTGAATTTAATCTTTTGGATCAAAGACTTGATTGTTCCAATAATATGGTTATTCGATTCTGAATATTATGTTTATAGTATATTTATTAATCTATTATAGGTACATATTAATATAATGGATCGTAGGAGGAAGGTATCCTCAAGGCTTGAGAGAAAACATACACTGGGTAAATATTATAAAAGGACAAGAAAATCTTGAGAGGCTTGTAGTGGGCCTTCTACCAGTCGATTAATGATTATAAATGATGATATTCATATAACATTACCTTCTACAAGTTCAGATAAAATATTCCTGAAGTTGATCAATATGAATCAAATTCTAAAAATTTGTCTGATGGTTCTTCCCTTGGAGAATTGAGCCCTACATCAAGAGAAGACCTAGTTCAAAATTATCATGTTGGGAACTTCCATGGAAATGTTGAAAATTCAAATGATAACATAAATTCAAAGGTAACTGAATGGGCCTTGAAACACAACATAACACATGCAGCAATTTTACTTGGTGAGTATTTTTATCTATTATTGTAAATCCCAAAAGAGCTATAATATGATATCTGTATTAGTAATTGTTTTCATTGTCAATTCAATCTGCGATAATATCTTTGTTACAGGATATTCTGAAGCCATTATTGGCAATAAAAAACAGATTGAGGAGACTTTGCAGAAGATTTTCAGGAGGACCAAGGGGAGAAGCCACAGAGAAGAAGATAATAAATAATAATAAAAAATCGTTTATTTCAAGTAAAAAATTATTTCAGTAAATACTTAAGAAGCACAATAAATTTGAAAATTTGTGCGTGCTTCTATTCAAATAATATTGCATTTTTATATTATATTATGTTTATATTATATTATGTATCTAAACATATCAAGTTCATAACGTAAAAGGAATTTTGTGTTGAAACAAAATGGTCTGTAACAAATGTGGTTGAATAAGACAATTACAGGAATATATGGTTAAAGTTAGTGCTTAAAATCCATGGTTTTATATTTCTTTTTATCTTTGCAAATTTTACTGCTTTAGCTTCCTGTGGTAAGGAATTATAAATCTTTGGAGCGAGATATAATAAGGATCTCTTTAGACTAGTATAAAACATTCTAGGTAACATACATGCATGTTTACTTTTAGATCTAGTATTTATCTCTGATTGGTGATTAGTTATACTATCATTGATTTTGTTATTACACAATAATCTTATCACAGATTTAATATATAGTTGTTGAATTTGGAAGACATTGGCCTCATTAAATAGGTCTACAGATGGAAACCTTTTTGACTTAAATAAACATATTTTCAATAATGCTTTTTGAGTTACTTCCAATGGTAGTAAGAGGTTTTTGAAAGTAGCTCCCCATATGCAAATTCCATAATTTAGAACCGATTCTGCCAATGCATAATAGATATTTATCAAAGATTTGTTTGACATCGAATTTCGCAATATGTAAAATTTGTGTAGTAATTTACGTAGTTTAATATTAACGTAGTTAATGTGTGTATCCCATTTTAGAAGATTATTAAAATTTACACCCAAGTATTTTATGTTATTAACTGAACCAATTTTTATATTACAGTTACATTGATTGTAATTATCATTATAATTGATTGTACATTGATAATGCAATGCCTGCAATAAATGCAACACCCTAATATGTGTACAATTTTCAACTGATTCACCTAGCCTTTTTTGTTTGTCATTTGAATTTATATATAGGATAAGTTACTGTTTGACGTTTTTTTATCAATTTTTACACAATATGACATAATTAATTTCTGAATTAACCCCGTTTTGTGTTGAGAATCTTATTTGAATTAAATTTTTTCCATATTTTCCATGAAATTTTTCAAATTAAATGAATGAAAGAAAAGGACATTCGAGGACGTCCAGGGGATGTACCATATATCCCAGGGATGTCCCTTGGACATCCCTAGGGTATCCCTTTGATGTCCCTTGTCGGGACTTGGTACATCCCTGGGACGTATCAAAAGGACATCCCTTAGATGTCCTTTTTGGTGGAAAGTAGATGTCCCTGGCATGTCCCGACAAAGGATATCCTTGGGACGTCCTAATAGAAAATGAAGGACGTCCCTGGGATGTACAGAGGAGGTACTTGTGTTGTTAGGGTTTATTTGTTTATAACTTTTGCAATTGTTAACCGGCAAGTATAATTTTCTCGCACAATTTTATAGATATGTCATCCCCAATCGAATGAGCTCTCTATCATATTTTAATTCATTTCAACATACATTTTTGATTTCAAGACCAGAGTCAAATATTTCAATTACTCGAGGCAATTCGAATAATGATAGATTTTCACAATACCAAATACAAAATGAATCGGAAACAAAATATTCACAATAATACTTCTAGTGAGGACAGCGTTTTGTTATGATTTTAAGGACTGTATTCTACGAAGGCATAGAAGGGCCAACAACAAAATATATTTTTTAAACATTTGGAATTGCCACTTTGAACTGACAATTGTCACTTTGAAGTGACAATTGTCAGTTCGAAGTGACAATTGTCACTTCAAACTGACAATTGTCAGATCAAAGTGACAATTGTCACTTCAAAATGGCAATTGTCAGTTCAAAGTGACAATTCTCACTTCAAATTGACAATTGTCACTTCAAAATGGCAATTCCAGATGTTTTTAGAAGTGACAATTGTCACTTCAAAGTGACAATTGTCAGTTCAAAGTGGCAATTCCAAATTTTAAAAAAATTTTTTTGTTGGCCCTTCTAAGCCTTCGTAGTATTCAAACATAATTTGTCATTTTAGGGTGATACTGTGCTGTCTTCACTTATTTTTTTAAACCCAGTTTTGAAATACTCCTCATGAAAAATTCAAATGTTTAAATTTCATGGTACTGTTACAATAAAAAAACAACACCAAAATCCTACCGATACCAGGAAAATGTAGCTGGAATATATACAGGTTAGCAGACATGAGCAATTCAATGATGGACAAAACTTGTATAGTCAAAATGTATGTCATTATTATTATTATAGTTTTTTTTACGGGTTTTGTTGATTAGTTCACAATATTGCCACCCTTATTCTACCGTTTTCGCTTTTACAATCAAATGTGCTTCCAAACTCTTAATCATATGCTTATCCTTTGCAAAAAACGTTTTAGTTACATTCAGTACAAGGACATCAAACTAAAATAAAACGTGTTTTGAACTGTATCATCAACACAAGGTGGCTTCTCGCAGATAACATAATTTTGAATCAAAATTATTGATTTAGAAAATACCTCAAAAAAACCACATACTTTCATTATCATTTGAATTGATTAAAAAGTGGTGTACCACAGATACAAGATCTTTGGAAATACAACACGAAATAAAATAAATTAATATGCTTAAAGAATATTATAGCGGATACGAATTGCTCCTATCTGCTGCATACCAGCCACCGTAAGCACTTACTTGGTGAGGGGGGTTGCGAACTGCACCTGGAACTGTGATCGCTAAGGCTTTCGGAATTGCCTGCAATGCCTATGCTGACAGGCTGCCAATGCATGTGGCCTACAGGAGAGGATTGCAACAAAACAAAATCTGTCTCGCCTATGCCGCTTGAGCTGTTTGTGCGAGACCGACAACCTCGATGGAAATCTAAACAAGAATAAGCGACTAAGCTGAAGATTGACATGCAAATGTTAGTACTTTCATGCCGGGTTTCTTGAATCTGAGTCTGCGTCGGGATGTTTGCATATTTTATAAATATATGAATAGTCCAGAAATTGAAGCTAACTCTTCTCAATGATTTTCACGAAATTGGGTATACATTCTTCATATAACTTTTCTAGTTCTCAAGTTATACAGGGTCCTGCAACAGTGGCGCGGTGTTCCATATCTCTATTTAGGAAACAGATAGGAATCTACATTCCTATAATATTACCTTATTGCTCGGTCACACAGGGTGTTCAATTTTTTCTGGGCGGACCCCAACTGTGTTTTTTTAAATGGCAACCTATATTTTTTATCGCTTATTCGGTTTCTACATAGAAAATAAAAGATACTTTATGTATATCTTCACTTCGAAAATATTGACGGTTTTCGAAATTTCTAGCATGACAGGTTTTTTTTCCAATATTCGTCACTAGAATATTTGAAATTATAAAGTTGTGCCAAGTCCAATTGAAATTTTTTTTGGTCAAATATTCTACATTGGTAACTCTCTCAAACAATATATCTGAAATCGACCTGTGATATACAGGGTATGAAAAACAGCTTGCCACATATTGTAAATAAGAATTTGCAGAATCTTGCTTATTTTAAATGAAACACCCTGTATATTATCGATCCATAAGAAGCGCCAACAAAGGCTCTACAAATGTCATCAAGTATTCCCTATGGTTAAGTTTACTAGTTTTTCTTAAAACTGCAATTTTTTTCGAAAAATGGCAAGTATTCATATGTCTTCGCTATAATCTCAATGAACGACTTTTTTCAAAGCAAATATCAATGATTTTTTTACTGTGAAATCCATATTTGACGGCTGTGATCGAGATTATGTTATGTTTGTGACACATTTATTACCTGTTGCTAGATAAACAAGTTGTGAATTTCACCACAAAATGTACGTTCTTGAATATTTACAATAATTTCAATAATCTCGAAATTTGTGACATATTCTTTCGGTCTAAAACAACCTTTCAGCGAATAAAATATTTATTGGAAATCAAGTAGTCTGGCAAATATTTGCCTGCAAATCTTTAGTGAATCGTGCAGTTGAACTTTCGATATATTTTCATCAGAATGTTGTTTTCAAAAAGTGATTTGATTGATATGATTTTCATATTAGGTGAATCAGACAGGAATTGTTTATCCAGATAGAAGGCATCCAGATGAAAGATCTTGACATGATTTGTTAAAACTGGAAGTATCAATTATTCTAAACATGAGCGCATCAAGCCAGCTACTAATGAAGATAATGAATTGCAAGTTCTTCTTGCTGTTGAAGAAGATCCTTGTAGGAGTCAACCACAAATTGGTGAAATAGTGGATATAAGTGAGAGATCAGTGCAACGAATTTTGAAGAAACATCGCTTTCATCCATACCACGTTCAATTACATCAAGAACTACTGTATGCCGATTTTGAGAAAAGAGTGAGATTTTGCAATTGGGCTATGGGAGAAATTCGTCGAAACGAATATTTTTTCAATCACATTTTATGATCGGGCGAATTGACATTCCATAAGAATGGATTTGTGATTCGACATAATTATCATTATTATTCGACAGAAAATCCCCACTTATTGAGACAGGTGGATTATCAACATAGGTGGTCGATAAATGTCAGGGGAGGCATAATTGGAGAATATGTAATTGGTCCATACTTTTTTGAGGGACATCTGATTGGAACAATGTATCTCAATTTCTTACGAAATGATTTACCAGGTTTGTTAGAAGATATTCCTCTTGACCTTCTCGATAGAATGTGGTTACAACATGATGGCACTCCTGCTCACTATTCGGCAGAAGTGGGAGATCATTTAAATGAAGTATTTCCCGATAAATGGATAGGACGGAATGGGCCTGTCAGGTGGCCCGCTAGATCACCAGATTTAACAAAACTGGATTTTTTCTCATAGGGGTACATAAAAAATATGGTTTTCGTCGAGCCACCAACTTATTCCAAAAATATGCGACCTAGAATAACGAATGCTTTTCGCAGCATTACCCCAGCTGTCTTGCGCAGGGTAGAACAGTCTTTCAAACATAGACTTCAGCTCTGCATTCAAGAAAATGAAAGACATGTTGAACATATTTTATAAAAGTTTCCTTATCAACCATCATTAAACTTTCCCTTTTGTAGTTTGCCAGTTGACAATTTAAGTGTCTAGAACTTAAGCTCTGACTTTAATTCATGAATATACAACAAAACATGAAAAAAAAAATATTAGTAATATTTATAATGTTTTTTCATTTAATCGTGTTTGGTTTGTTTGATATTGCACGATTTATGTGTAAAATTCTGCATCCAATGAAAAAAATAATTTTCCATTTAGAAAAATGTGATACATACAATTTCATAAAAAAATATTTGTTTGGACACCTTGTAATGTACATAATAGAAACAAGATATCTTTCATATATTCTTATCAGTCGTCAAATGGATTTGGCTTTGAAAAAAGTCGTTCATTAGAAATATGAATACTTGCCATTTTTCGAAAAAAAGAGTTGTTTTAAGAAAAACTAGTAAACTTAACCATAGAGAATACTTGATGACATTTGTAGAGCCTTTGTTGGCGCTTCTTATGGATCGATAATATACAGGGTGTTCCATTTAAAATAAGGAAGATTATGCAAATTCTTATTTACAATATGTGGCAAGCTGTTTTTCATACCCTGTATATCACAGGTCGATTTCAGATATATCGTTTGAGAGACCAATGTAGAATATTTGACCAAAAAAAAATTTCAATTGGACTTGGCACAACTTTATAATTTCAAATATTTTAAGTGACGAATATTGGGAAAAAAACCTGTCATGCTAGAAATTTCGAAAACCGTCAATATTTTCGAAGTGAAGATATACATAAAGTATCTTTTATTTACTATGTAGAAACCGAAAAAGCGATAAAAAATATAGGTTGCCATTTAAAAAAACACAGTTGGGATCCGCCCAGAAAAAATTGAACACCCTGTGTGACCGACAATTTTTTTATTTTGTCGAGCTCGAGCAATTAGGTAATATTATAGAAATATAGATTCCTATATGTTTCCTAAATAGAGATATGAAACACCGGGCCACTGTTGCAGGACCCTGTATAGTCCAAGAGCCCAGAGCCACCAGACCTTGGAGTTCAAAATTTGCATGTCGTTTGTTTTGTTTTTTTCCACTAAGATCATCTTCCATAGACATTCACTTCTTCTTGAGGTTTGTGGGACATTTTAATGAACATATTTAGAGAGCTTACAAGTATTTGAATATGGTGGACTACATAGATGAATGTGAACCATAATTTTCAATTTCTGGATTGTGAGCTTTGAAATTTTGTCACTAGACTCATATTTGAAAAACCCTGTTTATATATGGATAAGAAGTCTAAAAACCCTATTGTTCCTAAATATACAACACTGTTTCATAACACCACTGTACACAATACCGTTTTGAATTACTTTGCTAGATCATTGTTCCATGTAATTGTTGGATTGAATCATAACACTTTAGGGAACCACAATTAATATTTGAAATACAGTCAAACTCGGCTATAACAAACGGCTTCATAACTTCAGAAATGGTTCGTTATAAAGGGTGTTCGCTATGAAGAAAATATGTAGTACATGCATCCTGGTAGATTTATATTTTTTCGCGTAAATTGACGACACTGTTGATCTTTTAAGACAAATTTGTGTATTTGCGCACCCACTGTATAATTCTAATTATCCGCTGTCGTTAAATTTGGCAAATTATCGGCTCATGATTGCACAATCTTTCCTCGGTAGTTCGTTATAACCGAGTTTATGTATTCCACGGACTCAATTTGTAGACCGTTATATCCGATTGTTCGCAATAGCCGAGTTCTTTATACCCAAACAAAAATGCATTGTGTATATATGCGTTTTTGGCGGGAATTTTCAAATGGTTCGTAATAAACGAGTGTTCGTTATAGCCGAGTTTGACTGTAAATAAAAAAAAATCTGAATATCAAATTGACTATCCAATGACCATAGGATATATATCCTCCCTCATCGGGTACATAAAAAATTCATACCCCATATGATCACCCAGTAACCTAGTCTAAGTTGGCCCATATGTTCAGAAAATACTTCACTTCTGTCAGCTTTTTGGGAACAAGCCTCAAAAAACGCATTTTTATGGAAAACATGCAGGATGAGTGCCTCTTTGTAGATATCAACATTTCCTACAAAAAACGTTTCGTCCCAATGAACATACGTACGTTATTCAAACGTTCAAAGAAGTTTGTCATTGATATTCATCAACAAAAATTTGGATGAACAAAAAAATATTTCTGAAATTTAATCTATTTATATATCGTTGTTTTGGAAGTGACTTAACCGGAAAACAACCGAACTATGAATTTATCCGATTACGATTCCTGGGAGCCAGTACACGGTACGTCAGTAGCTCTTTGTGTTCGTGTAACGTGAAGTCCAAGTAGGCGGCAATTTTTATGTTCTTCGTTTGTTTTGAAATAATTTGTTATCTAATGAGATACATGGCTTTATTCTCTATTGGAAGGATTCTCGATGGTCATACAGTGTGACCCATTTAAAATGGAACCACCCCTGTAGAATACGCATTTTTCAATCAATCTAAAAAAAATAATTTATTGACACAAATTTTCATAACTTTAGTTTCATTTCCAAGGCACTCTATGGTTTTTTTTCTTTGTCAAAAACGGCAAAAGTTTATTAGGCAATTTTTGTTTTCAAATTTGACTACACCACTGGATTTGTAGCCACTATAAATAAAAACCATCAACATTTCTTAAAAAATTATTGGTTAACAACGAAGTTACAACAACTTTAATTTTGGAAACAAAGTATTTGATTATAATTTTTATTTAGATTATAGACATATAAAAAAACTGGCAACACTGCCGATACAAAGTAGATCACCAGTGAACTTGTACAGTCAATAGCTCATTCCGTTCTACAGTTATAACTCCTGAAAGTATGGTAATGTGAGCGATTTGAGGTTGAAGCGATTTTGTGATAAAAATCTGACTACGCCACTGGATTTGTGCCGAAATTACACCTCAACAAATAAGAAATAGTGTAAAAAATATTCACAAGAGATACGATAAATGTGTTGAACTAAATGGAGATTTGGTAAAAGCCACAAAAATTCAAATATTTAATTTTACAGTAATGTTTATTTTAGTTTTAGTTTTTGCTTAATGACGTTCTATTGTTGAATAAAAACTTTGAAACTTGTTTCTGTTCATTTCGTTTTTATCGGCTATGGAAGAATGTACTACTGTATAACTTGAAAATGAATTTCAAATTTTCTGTTCTTTTCGAATACACTTATAACCTACACTTAAATAAAGATTTTATTAAGGGAATATAATTTACAAATCCAGTGGCCTAGTCAGATTTTTATTACCAAATCGCTTCCATCACAAATCGCTCACATTACCATTCTTATAACTGTAGAAGGGAATGAGCTATTGACTTCGAATTTTCACTGTACAAGTTCACTGGTGTTCTACTTTGTATCGGCGGTGTTGCCAGATTTAAAATATGTCTATAATCTAAATAAAAATTATAATCAAATACTTTGTTTCCAAAATTGAAGTTGTTGTAACTTCGTTGTTAACCAATATTTTTTTATGAAATTTCGATGGTTTATTTATATATATAACGACTACGAATCCAGTGGTGTAGTCAAACTTGAAAAAAAATTGCCTAATAAACTTTTGCCGTTTTTGACAAAGAAAAAAACCATAGTGTGCCTTGGAAATAAAACTGAAGTTATAAAAATTTCTGTCAAGATACAGTTTTCGATGCTTAATATTATTTTTTTTTGAGATTGAGTGAAAAATGCGTATTCTACAGGGGTGGTTAAATGGGTCACACTGTATAAGGAAAAAAAGGAAGTGATAAAATACTGCGCGAGACCCAAATCAATATCGTTTTTTTTATAAATACTCAGATATCAGGAAAATGAGCTTTTTTGTAAAGAATACTTATATCTACAAAAAGTATTTCCCTGTATTTTTTCTGAGAAGGGTATTTTAGGAGCTGCTCGTAAAAATCGCAGAAACCACCAGAAATGATATATTTTTCAGATTTTTCAGCCCAGTGTCAATATTTTCATCAACATTTATGCCAATTACCCCAATAAAAAAATTGCTGTACCCGATGACAAAGGATAGCTTGAGCTATAGCATTATCAATCTCATAGTGGAACTTTGACAGTAAGTCAGTTTTCTCACCCCAAGATGTCACAATTTCGAAAAGACCAGTTTATACAATTTGGATATATTTCATTAAATGAAGAAACAGTTACTAGTCAAATCTTACTTGATTATTGTCATATTTAATTTGATAGTATTGATAATGAACCCTGACAGTTCTGTGACTTTTTTCAAAATCATTAAATACAATTTTCTATATTTCAGTGCTATGTAGTTTGTATATTTAAGGAAACTGGGAGATAGATCTGGTGTCATCGTTTTACCCTGAATAAGAAATAAGTTACGAGTTCTTAGACATCTTTTGGGGGATTATGGTGGATATTTCATGCATGAAAATATTGTTCGTGGGTTTGCTTGTATACAATAGCTATGCTGGCTTTCCAACATTTATTATAAAAAATTATTGTAAAGAGCTATCAACTATTATTTATTACTAATACCATTTTTTGTAATCATGCAAATATAAATTAATCCTGTTTAGGTAAGCAGAGTGGTTTGTACTTCCCCACTTCCCTATGTTACTTATCAAATATTTTTTGGTTAGTAATCATAATGAGAATTGCACATTAATATCACAAAAACATATTTGGGTATGCGAAAATTTGGAAGGTGTTGATAATTGCAAACTCCCCGACAATTTTGATTATAAATTAACAGAATTTCAGTTTCTGAATTCTTGGGCAAATTCAACAAATTTGATATCCTGAAAAATATGTTTAATAATATCCAGTATAATCATATAATTTGGTCAGGAAAAAAGTTTGTTTTGATGGTCCTCAACATTACAGAACCACAGAGTTTGTCAAAATTTATCAACAACACCAAATAAAGCCAAAATGGTAACGTCAAAGTCTTAGGTAGAAGTATAAAACCTTGTTGAACAAAAAAGTTTGCATACCTGGCATTCCGGATTTTCGTACTTATTGTACATAATTTATAGTTATAACTAAGTTTGATCAGTTATTGTTGATTATTTACATTTTCATGATAACGCAATTTTGGCAGTTTTTTCTATGTTGCAGTTATAACATTTTGTAGCTTTTTTTATTTAAAAAAACTCCTACACGGGAGATGTTTTCAATTGTTGATAACTTTTGTGCTGTCACTACGATTTTGGTTGTAATAACATACAGGGTGTAATCTAACCTTTTGCACACGTGTGAATGACGAGTGTCATTTTATAACGAATTACAGTGGTTAAAAATCTGAAAAAAAAAATTGAAAACACATTTTGTTCTTTGTAAAATTCGAGACAGTTTTGGGTAGCGCCACCCGCCTAATTTCAGGTGATCTACTCACAGGAAAACTTTGGAAATTGCCGAATGCAATAAACATTTAACTCGACATTTGAATAATGTGTAGAATATTGTACTGATTGTGTGGTAAATGTATTCACTGCTGCCTGAGATAGATATTCAATTTCAAAGTGATGAAAACAACTAACCTTGTTATAGCCAAACTGGTGATAAAGTCAGAACTAGTTGACTTCAAACTCTGCTTTGAGGCAACAGTATTGAAAAGGGAAACATTCGCAATTGAATATTGATTTGAAAAATAATATCACGACCATTGGTAGCGATTCAGACATACAGAACACGTGAACTGAACACTGTTGCCAAGCAAGATTCTCGCATGCACGGTTTACAAAGCTGTCTACGAACGAAATTTTGTTAGATAGTTCTAGTGTTTTCTGATTGGCTGGTGAATGAAAGATCCTAATTAGCAACCAATCAGAAAACGGTAAGCGATGTGCAGGGGAATTAATTTGAACATTTTTGTCTTTGTTTTTTGCTGGCTCTTAAAACTAAACATCGAGCTGTTCCATGCGTGTTTTGAAGAGTAGAAGGCAAGATGAATCACTCGTCGCATTTATGAATGAAGTAGTAATATTTCAATTCTGGTTGGATTCTGGAGTCGCCAATCACTGTGCGGGCGTTTTCGTACTAGATATATTAATATAATATAAATAATTTTTTCATAGAATAGCAAATTTTTTTAAAAACAAAGACAATTTTTTTTTACTAAGTTTAGTGATACAATTAAACATATAATATAGAGGAGGTTTGTTGAATTTTGTTGAAGAAAAACTATTGTTTCCTTGCCAACGTTTCGAATTTTATTAAATTCATCTTCAGGGCTCTGTAACAATGAGTTTTTGTAAGTTGAAGGGGTTAAAAAATAGTAAAAATAAAGAAACATTTGACCATAAGAATTGGAACATTTCACAGTAAAATAGATTATTAAAAAAGGAAAGACTCACCAAAAATGAGTTTTTCCGAGTTGGATGTAAATAAAAATAATACATAAACAGACATTCTAGATACAAACGAAAAACACTTTCATGGGACAACAGGTGCGAGACAAACGAATACTGAGATGAAGTTCAAAAAATATCCGTGAATCATATAGTTCTTTTATTGATGGAGAAAAACGATTGTGGTAAAAAACGATAACAAATCATTTAGGAATCTGACTTATCAAGTTGTAATCCTTCTATGTGTCCTCTGGTTTTGTCGGTATCTTGGTGGACAATTTCGATCATTTCGCTTAGAAGTCTTTTTGACAGGAACGGTTTTTTATCAAGGATGATGGGATTTTCGAAATCAAAAGAATGACCATTTTCTCTAGTATGTTCTACTAGAGCAGTGGGATTTTGGGCATTAAGTTTTTTTGTGTCCTTATCGTGTTCAGATATGCGTTTTTTTAAATATCGGCCTGTTTGACCAACGTAGCATTTTGTACAATTATTACAGTTGATTTTATAGACGACGTTTGATTGTAAATTGATAGATGTTTTTTGGCGTGAATAAAACTGTTTGCAACAGTGTTGTCATTTGAAAATGCGATCTTGGAATTTTCTTCGTTCAATGTTTTTGCAAGTTTTTTAGAGAGATTTTTCACATACGGTATTTTGTAAGAGTTTATAGTCAAATTATTGGTTTGGTTAGAAGGTTTGTTATCCTGGAGATTTTTTTTTATTGAAATTGTTTGATTTGTTTTATGATATACTGGGTTTGAAATTTTAAGCGCTCTTGTTTTCAAATTCTTAATGATGTTTATTTTAGGTTGAAAATTATGATGTGAAAAATAGTTGAGAAACCTCTCTGAAATAGTTGGTTTGTGATACCAATCTACTTTCAACACGTTAGGAGTTTTAATGACATTAGTGTTTAGAAAAGCTAAAGCATTATTATTTTCTTCAATCGTGAGTAGAAACTCTGGAAAACGTCCAGAATTTCAGAATTATTGTTTTCAGGGATTGCTGTGAAAATGTTGTCAACATATCTTTTGAAGAAGGAACAGAGAAAGATAGTTTGTCTAAGCATTGTTTTATGGTTCTGACATAATGAGATCAGCACAGACAGGTGACATGCAATTAACAATTCCTAAACCATATATCTGTTGGTAAAAAAAAAGATTATATGGTTCACGGATATTTTTTTAATTTTATCTCAGTATTCGTTTAATGTTAAACCTGTTGTCTCGTGAAAGTGTTTTTCGTTTGTATCTAGAATGTCTGTTTATGTATTATTTTTATTTACATCCAACTCGGAAAATTAATTTTTGGTGAGTTTTTCCTTTTTTAATGAACTATTTTACTGTGAAATGTTCCAATTCTTGTGGTCAAATGTTTCTTTATTTTTAGTATTTCTAAACCCCTTCAACTTACAAAAATTCATTGTTACAGAGCCCTGAAGATGAATTTAATAAAATTCGAAACGTTGGCAAGGAAACAATAGTTTTTCTTTAACAAAATTGATCCAAATCCCAACAAACCTCCTCAATATTAAAAGACAATGATGTTCAAATTAATTCTTGTGCACATCGCGTACTGTTTTCTGATTAGTTGTTAATTAAGATCTTAAGATGTTGCATTCACAAATCAATCTAAGAAACTTTCGTTCGTAGACAGCTTTGTAAACAGTATTCAGTTCACGTGTTCTGAATGTCTGAATCGCTACAATGGTCGCAAAATTATTTTTAAAACAATATTCAATTGCGAATGTTTTTCCCTTTTCAAAACTGTTTGTGTCGTTTGTTTCTTACAAGTGACAACTACGATAAGTGCCTCAAAGCAGAGTATGAAGTCAACTAGTTCTGACTTTATCACCCGTTTTAATATAACAAGGTTGGTTGTTTTCTTCACTTTAAAATTTAATATCTATCTCAGACAGCCTGCAATGTGTATATTTACCACACAATCAGTTCAACATTCTACATTATTCAAATGTCGAGTTAAATGTTTATTGTATTCGGCAATTGCCGAAGTTTTCCTCTGAGCAGGTCACCTGAAATTAGGCGGGAGGCGCTACCCAAAATCTCGTCGAATTTTACAAAGAACAAAATAGGTTTTAAATTTTTTTCTCAGATTTTTAACCAATGTAATTTGTTATAAAATAACATACACTCGTCATTACGGGCGTGCAAGAGGTTAGATTACACCCTGTATATTATTCTGCATACTGTTCAGAGTAGCATTACTAATTCCAAGATTATTTGTGGGCTGTCATTAGTCATACTTTGCTATTGTTTCTGCCAATTTAATGGTGGGTGTCCAGTTTAAAAATAAAACTTTTTACCTTTTTAAAACTTTTCGAGGTTTTTCTATTGATGAACTGTTACAATACATAATATTAAGTTTTTACATTTGGTAAATTTGCTTTATCTATGCTTCATTCTGATCTTGCTGATCTTTTGGTATTTAATTACGTATTTTTCTTTGGAGTCAAAGATCAATTAGACTTTATTTTGGATGTTAAGTTTGACCTAAAAACGCTCATTGTTTGCCAAAAAATATTCAAATATGTTCCAAATGGATGGACTAGGAGGGTACATTAGAGGCTAAAAACACTATAATTGATGATACAATTTAATAAAAATTGTTTTTATTGTAAAAAAAGGAGGACCAAAAATGACCCTAGTTGATTCGAGAGCACACAATTTTTATTGCAGATTCCTATTCAGAAGGCATGCCTACCCCGAAAATCATTACAGCAAATTTACCGGTGTTACACTTTTCTTGAATATATATTCAAAGAAGTCATAACGCATTGAAATGTTGATTTCAGCGTTGATTTTATGATGTTTCAAAGCATCTGTGCAAGTTTCATCAAAATTCGGCTTGTACCCATATTCCTTACCTTTTCCGCCGATTGCATGTATTTATCTCTACAATGCCTACCTAGCCGAAAAAAGTGATTATTTTAATACATTCCCTTTGGATGTCCAGAAAATATATCTGGAGTAACTGTAGCAGTGACATGAAAGACTTGGGAGATTTCAAAATGACTAGCATATCACTATTTTACAACTTTTGGGAATCAATACAATTTATTCAGATCTAACGAAAATAATAATGAATCGCTGTATCCAAAATGGGTTTCAATTATCCTACATTGATTTTCTTGATTTAGTTGTCAGCAATCAAGCAATTTTTTAAACAAACTGTATATACCGGGTGACACAGGATATCGGGCCACCCCTGTAACTTCTGCATTCGTGAACGGATTTTTCTGAAATTCGGGACAGTTATATAAGCAACCATTTCGGATTTGATCATATTACAATCCAATATGGCGGACTTCCGGTTTTTCTGCAAATGGCAGCAACTTTGTTTTTTCAAAAAGAACACCCTGTATATTTTTACATATTCAAGTTCAACAGGTCAAAACAAGTCCAAACCTTATGTCAAATGTAATTTTTTTGAAACAATTGAAATTAAAATTGTTTTTTTATTTTACCTCGTGGATAAATGAGATTTGGTCAAGGCTATTCACAATGGAAATTAGTTAACTTCCGAGAATTAGTTTAGTAGAAATGTAAAATCAAAATTATAGGTTCACATGAAGTGAACAGGCTGATATGTTATTAATTTACGGAGAATGTCTTAAAAACAGTGTCGCCGCTTGTCAGTTATACGCTGAACGATACCCACACAGAAAAGAACCCAACAATGGAGAAGATGATCGTAAGTGAGGAGGCAGAAATGAACGTTTTGCTTATGTTGATTTTGATCCAACCGCTTCGACGCGGGAATTGGAATACCAGTGCAATGTAAGTCGAGAAAACGCTAGAAGAATTTAAAAAAAACACCATTATCGTGCTTATAAGTATAACTTACACAATTAGTTGACAAGATTTAGAAATGTTGTTTTCCACAGCTTATTAAGTTGAAAAATTATTCGAACTGCAAGGAAACTCATGAACTAGTTGGAGATTTTTGAATTTATACAATTTGTTACTGCACCGAAATACAGAAATGATATGTCATTTTTTTCCTTAATGTATGTTCTAGAGAGACAGGTAGGTGGCCTATAGGAGTTCCATTTGAAAAAAATGAATTTTTGATCAAAATGTGATGTGACTGAATTGATTAACCAGTGACACAAAAAATAATTTTTAAGAAAAAATGAGTTTTTCTGTTATTTGCGACTTATTGTGAATAGCTTCGACCAAATCTCATTCATCCACGAGGTAAAATAAAAAAACAATTTTAATTTCAATTGTTTTAAAAAAATTACATTTGACATAAGGTTTGGACTTGTTTTGACCTGTTGAACTTGAATATGTAAAAATATATAGGGTGTTACATTTGAAAAAACAAAGTTACAGAAAAACCGAAAGTCCGACATATTGGATTGTAATGTGATCAAATCCGACATGGTTGCTTATATAACTGTACCAAATTTCAGAAAAATCTGTTCACGAATGCAGAAGTTACAGGGGTGGCTCGATATCCTGTGTCACCCGGTATTAAAAATGACTTCAAAAGGCTGGAAGTTATCTGATTAAAAACCTAAATACTTTACAATGATATACCATTTGAATTTTTTCTTTGTTCTTTTACTACTATTGATCTTTAGAGTGTTGTCTTAAGATTTTGTTATGATTCCTTTTGTTTCGAAACGTTTAGTTCAATAGGAAATATCCAAGAAATACCAACTGATTTTGAAACAAATTTTCTGGCCTCTGAATCAATTCCAAAATATTTGAAAAATAAATTGATAATTAATGTTTTGAAAGACAACTGTTTTCTGTTATTCAGTGTAATTTATAAATGTTCTCTCCCGATCTTGAACCTAGGAGCATCCTTACATTCCAAGTGCTAATAACTTGATAATTATTTTATGTGCTCGATTTCTCAAAGTTGTCCAAATATTTACAAGTAATTTGGAGGAATGTTTGCTACCAAATGATAATAAACCGAAATGCAAACAGGTAAACATTGGATGATACACGTAATATCAACAATTTGTCAAATCATGTTAATTATCGACTTTATGCCTTGGATGAGGATAATTCGAGTATGAAAAAGCAGTCGAGTCATATACAGACCAAGACATGAAGGTGAGTAAATTTTCGTTTGATTTGGGCTTTACTAACGACAAAATTATTCGTAATAAGGGACATTTTTGTATTTCTACTTCTCTATTTCGAGTAAAACATTAAATGTAATTGAAAAAACTCTTAGATGCGGAAACCACAGTAATAAAACGATTTTTTTAATCACATTTTGTACACTATTCAAGTTTATTTCCCATGCTCATGCCTTTGATTGAAATCTTTTCACAATTCTAGAAGTCAAAAATTTTTGTATTTCTACTACTACAGTTTTGATTGAAACGATTTTTTCATTAACTCTAGAAAATTTGCATTAGATAAGCTTGGAAAATAGTTGAATGAAGTACCAAATGTGATTGAATAATATTTCATTGACTGGAGGAATTGGTTATTTTCACAGGAAATTTAGAAGCAGAAAGTCAACAAATTCCCTGAAGTCCACAATCCTAATGGAAAGCAATGTTGTTAGGTTTGGAATATAATTTAAAAAAATAACAATAGTGGTATAATAATAGGTATGTACTCTAGGATGGATATCCCTGTTAGAAAATAGAAGTGTTTTTGGGGTTGAGGGATAATACTGCAGATCGTTTGTCAAAACTAAGATGTTTAGTTTTAGAATTATGAGGGGACACCAAAAGTGATTACTAGAGCTTCTAGATGTAGATGGCGCCTATCGATAATAAATTACAACCAGAAACAACGGTAGCGCCATCTGAAACTCTATTAATTTCTAAATATAAGGTAGATGTTGCCAAGTTTATCCCACACTTTTATAAATGAGGGCACCAGGGTCTGTAGACATCCTAGACATTTTTACACGCTTTATATTAGCTTCACTTGTTGTTTTTTGTAACCGACTCCTTTGGACTTGATTTTCACCCACTTCCAGACGTCCGAATGATTTGAAATTTGGCAGGTGTACATAATGCCGGTGACAATACATTAAATAATTTTTGTGAAAAAAAAAAATGGCGGCTCCAATATGGCGGAAAAGTTTTGTGATTATGGTCCGATTCGCTTCAAAATAGATATCTGAGGGTTTTCATGGTCGGAGATTATGATTCTTTTGTCAAAATTGAAAAAATTCAAGATGGCGGTTCCAAAATGGTGGACGTGTTTTGTGATTATGGTCCGATTCTATTCAAAATTGGTATGTGGGGGTTTTTGGAGTCGAATATTATGATTCTTTCGTGAAAATTGAGAAATTCAAGATGGCGGTTCCAAAATCGTGGACGAGTTTTGTGATTATGGTCCGATTCTATTCAAAATTGGTATGTAGGGGGTTTTTGGAGTCGTATATTATGATTCTTTCGTGAAAATTGAAAAATTCAAGATGGCGGCTCACTGTATATATTGACGTTAAAATCTTTGAATGACTTCTAAAATCGAGATATGACTATTAATACAGCTGTACACATTAATGATTTGGAAAATAATTACAGTTACTAATAGTAATCACGGAATTAACAGTGGATTAGAACAAATATTAGTTGAAAAAAAAATAAAAAAACACGCTTTTATAAATAAACCAAAGTAAAAAGTAGAAAATAAATAATAGTTTAAAAACTAGAAAACACGGTTTTTATAAAAAAACCGAAGTAAAAAATAAAAAAATAAATTTAAAAAAAAAAAACACGCTTTTTATAAAAAACCAAACTAAAAAATAAATCAATAATAGTTTAAAAAAACTAAAAAAACACGCTTTTATAGAAAACCAAACTGAAAAAATAGAAAATAAATTTGAATTAAGAATAGTGTAAATTTATATAATAAATATAAATTAATAATAATGTAAATGAGAAAAAAAAAATTTTTATTCAAAAAAAAGCGTGGGGTGCGCAATCTGAATCTTGAAAAGCACCCCACGCTTTTTTTTTAAATAATTTTTTTTTTTTCTTATTTACATTATTAATTTATATTTATTAAATTTTTTTACACTATTCTTAATTCTAATTTATTTGCCCGGGCTTTACTCATGTTAGGTTATAGTAATAAAAACAAATAATATGGTATACAGGTTATTTTTTCATACATAAAATACCAGAGATAACTAAATTATTGGTTATTGGTAAAGATTAATTTATTGAGGAAAAATATTAGTGAAGTTCAGTGAGCCATTTTTGGAACGCATTGATTTATGAAAATGAATATTCAGAAGTAGCCTTGAATATTGAAAATTAATATCTGAGAGTATTCGGGGCCGGGGATTCTGATTTTGTCAAAATTCCATAATTTGAAATGGCATTTTCAATGTGGCAGATGAGTTTTGTGATTTAGTGAAAAAATTAGTATCCAAGGAGTTTTGGGGCCGGTTTTGTGATTTTGTTGTCAAAATTCAATGATATAAAATGGCGTTTTTAAGATGGCAGACGAATTTTGTTATTTATGTTCTGAATCTATTTAAAATCAGTTTAGAGGGATTTTTAGGGAAAATAATTATGAAGGAGGCATGTGTGGCCTAGTTCATTCCAAACTTTTATCAAGGGGCTTTTTAAAGACGTAAATTATGATTTTTTTATTAAAACGATTCAAAATGGCGGACGAGTTTTGTGATTCAGTCAGAATAAGTTCAAAATTAGTATCACAGGAGTTTTGGGGCCGGTATTATGATTTTGTTGTCAAAATTCAAAGATATAAAATGGCGTTTTCAAGATGGCGGACGAGTTTTGTTATTTGTTCTGAATATATTTAAAATCGGTTTAGAAGATTTTTGGGGAGAGGATTATGAATGAGGCAGGTGTGGCCAAGTTCATTCCAAATTTTCATCGAGTGAGGTTTTTTGATGACGTAAACTATAAATTTTGTATGTGTTTTTTTTTTGTCAAAATTCCACAATTTGAAATGGCGTTTTCAAGATGGCGGACGAATTTTGTTATGTATGTTCTGGATCTATTCAAAATCAGTTTGGAGGCTTTTTGGGGACCAGGATTATGAATTTGGTACCATAAACTGTTGAGCAAGAGTCTTTTCTTATTGTAGCATTCTCCAGGCGAAATTTTCCAGAAGGCACAGCTCAAGACTCCATCAAGTACCAAGGTAAATACTTGGAGATTTTTATCTATCGAAGCTCATCAGTAGATTATTTGAGATGACTCCAGATGTCGAGATGATATTCCACTAAACCTTCACCCACGGACATAAAAAGCAGGAAACATGCACTACACCAACTAAATATTCATGCAAAGACTGTACACAGCTACTGAATTCACTAACGAGTAACAAAAAAAAAGAGGGCTGTCCAATACACAATTTACGATAAAGAAATTATCCATTCTTAAACTATACTTGCCTTTTTCCAACATCATACAGCGCCTACAAGCATTTCCTTAAACCAAATTCGGAAAAATTAAAGTGAACTAAAAAAAGTTGCAAAAAAATTGTTTTAGAATTGGATTATATTTTTTTTCATAAAATATTTATAATTCAAACTACACGAATAAAAACACAAACACATCATCAAACTGTTTTATTTCATATGTAAAAACGAATTAATAGAAAAAGTCATACAAAATCAAATGAACGTTTATTTATAAAGGTTAAAAAAACAATGTTCACATTTTAAAGGACAGCTAAATATATTAATTGGAACTTTATCGTCAAGTTGTGATGGACAATCCCTCGTACGTAAACAAAATGAAAAACACATGCACTTTAATGTTCTTTATTAATTTATAAAATAAATACATATCAATAACGCTTACAATAAATCAAATGTGAGATATCACTAAACTCTCACGATAAAATCAACTAATTCTACAATTCATGCTGAATAAAAGTGAATTCAATAACTGCATAGGAAATGATAATAAATTACAACGAAATGAAATGGAAAAGTGTTAGAACATTTCTAGGAACTAGATTCAGCTAGGGTTAATTTGATGAGGGCCTAGAGATTTAGTGAAATTCGTTTGAAAATCTGCCCCGCAGATATCAATGAGGAAATTCATCCCTAACAGCTCACATCTCGAAAAAACCCTAAAATAAAATTAACATGGGTGATATTCAAATCTTCCTAATACCTTTCAATTGTGTCTCGATGTCATTCTCAAAGAAGCATGGATGAGATCATTTCGTGAAAAGTTAGACGTTTCGGACCTATATAGGCCCATCATCAGCCAAAGTAAAGATTGAAAAATTCATTTTAAATTTTTTACAGGCTTTATATTAGCTTCACTTGTTTGTAACCGACTCCTTTGGGCGCGATTTTGACCCACTTCCAGACGTCCGAATGATTTGAAATTTGGCAGGTGTACATAATTCCGGTGACAACGCGTTAAGAAATTTTTGTGTGAAAAAAAAAAACAAAATGGCGTACGAGTTTTGTGATTATGGTCCGATTCGCTTCAAAATTGGTATCTGAGGGTTTTTGTGGTCGGAGATTATGATTCTTTTGTCAAAATTGAAAAATCAAGATGGCGGCTCCAAAATGGTGGACGAGTTTTGTGATTATGGTCTGATTCTATTCAAAATTGGTGTGTGGGGGTTTTTGGGGTCGAATATTGTGATTCTTTTGTAAAAATTGAAAAATTCAAGATGGCAACTCCAAAATGGTGGACGAGTTTTGTGATTATGGTCTGATTTTTTAAATAAAATACATTTTATATGGGGGTTTTTGGGGTCGGAGATTATGATTATTTTGTCAAAATTCAAGGATTCAAGATGGCAACTCCAAAATGGTGGACGAGTTTTGTGATTATGGTCTGATTTTTTAAATAAAATACATTTTTTTCTTATTTTCTATTTTTTCAGTCTGGTTTTCTATAAAAGCGTGTTTTTTAGTTTTTTTAAACTATTATTTATTCAATCTTTACTTTAATCTTTTTAGAATGTAACTTTTCGTCCTACACAGTTCCGAAACATGTACTTCTCATGAAAGGATCTCATCAGTAAACATTTCGGAGAATGAATTTTTTTAGAACTGCAAAAAAAATTGTATTATTAAAAACAACACTTTTTTTGCATTCCTTTCATAATAAAAATAATACTATTTCAACTTGATATATCATGATTATGTAACAATCATCGATGACCCCATTTAGAGATATAAATAAAATTGTAGAAAGGTAAATATATAGGTTAACTTTTCTTTGGCACTTACAATGTTGAGTTTGTTGCTGTTGACTTGGTGTTTGCACCCTGTTATTTTCATCAGAATTTATTTCTATGAGGAGTCCTTCTCCAACAAAAGAGTAAGCATAGAATCTGACAACTCACCAAGACAAATTGATAGAAAGTGAAATATGGAAATTTTATTGAATCAAAACATTATTCAGAACTTGCAAATTTGTTATTTGTCGAAATCACAATTATCGTTGTAGCTGAAAATTATGTTAATGAAAAGATTAAATATTCATTATGTCCCAGAAAAACATAATTGTGACGGAATAATTCAAAGTTATGCAAATTACTTTATATTGAAATAATTCATTCGGCGAAATTCTGAGTTATTCGGGATCATTTCCTCTTGACGTCTACAAGAAATGCTATTGTTAGAGTAATCTTAGAATATGTATAACTCTGTAAAACCACCCTACTAAAGATTGATCCACTATTATTCCAAAAATACAAAGGTAACTGTGGGCACCTACAATTTCTAAAATTCTTGGTGCCGTCTACATGTTGAACACGAATGGAAACAAAAAAATTCAACGGTTTAGATTACTTTCGGAGATATGATCTTTTAAGGGACAGACTAAGGTTTCGTACTACACCATTTTCGGGTTAGAGTCGGTCCTTATATTAAGCAGATGGGAGACATCGAATATCGCTACAGAAAGAGGACAGAGAGATATTCAGGGAGTAACATGAAATTTCAAGAAGGTATTGAATCCATTTGGAAGTTTATGTACATGAAATATTATTGTTACGAGGGATCTACTGCATCGACAAATATAGGACACAGATTAATGTTAAATTAGTGGTATTGCATTGTTTTTCCTGGGTTTTCCGGAAATCTTCTAGCCACATGGGCCACTAAAAAATAATAGTCTCCCAGACGAATGAGAATATGTAGAAAAATGTCATACATTTGTCTTATATTAAAATAGCTCCTCGATTCATACGCTAACCCCGAGACTATTATCCGTTTCAAAATTTAAGCGCAAGAACAGCCACTGTGAGAGGTTTTAATGGGTTTCAGAAAAAGAAGGCAGTTTTTTCTAGTCTTTCGCCAGAGTCATGAGAAAAGGCAGCTGGTACATTCTCAGGAAGAAACTGTTTTGACTATTTTAATAAAACATTCCCAGCAAACATGAATGAGAGGTGAATAGACGGGCCATTGCTGTTAACTGCGGTAAGATGTCGGCAGCGGCACATCGATGTCGGTAAATAATTGGAATGATATCAGTTTTGCCGCTCTGGCTGAACAAACGCATATTTATTATGGATGTTTTGAATTTAGCAAGAAATTACCGGTCAAACATTTGCGATAATCGCGCCGATGTCGTTACGCGCCGCACCACTGCGACCTGTGATGAAACTGCAACATTGGCATTACTGAATATCACGTTCGCAGTTGGCCCTACTGCTGATTTCGTGTAGGATGTCAAATAAATCGGGTATTTTGTCTGGGTCATTGGTCATTGTGATATATGGTCATGAAAAATAATCACAGTGGCGATAATTTTTTCAGAATTGTGTGTTGTCATTCTATCTATCCGGTGAAATATTTTTCCATGCCAGTTTAAAATGCAATATCTGGGAAATATGGATGAATATCTTGGAAACCATTTGAGATACAATATAAATGGATGTAATGGAGAAAAAGTTGTCTGTTTAGGTAAATAGGAACAATCTGGCTCTACAGTTTCAGAAATCCTCTACAATTAGTGGCTTCAGAGAGTGAAAACAGTGAATTGTATATATCTAGTCCATGGATCGGTCGATTCTGAATGTTTGGTGAATTTATTGTGTACAATAATGACCTATCTTCATTGAAGTTTCACTGTTTTCGAAGATATAATGCAAGATTGTTCTCAGGCGCTTATATGGGCCATTTTGTTTTCATTGAAACCGTCTTTATGCTCATTGTTTTCCAAGATACCCTATACTTCCATGTACTGCATTTTAAATTGGACGCCCCTGTATATTTGCATAGATCATTGATGAAATCCCAACAGTGGAATGACGCGGTTGATTAGTAGGATACCCGCAATCGCACCATAATCTGTACCATGCAATATCAGTTCATCTTAATTCTGTCTATCCGCTGAAGTCCCGCTATGTAATAAAGCGGGTGCTAGTCTGAAGGCCTACTGATGGCCGTCGCGACACAGGCTAGCCGGGCCGACGATGTATCATGATTATGGCCCGCTTATGTTGTCTGTCAGCTGTTTTCAAAGTGCCTCTAGAGGCCCACGCGTAACATGTTTGCTGGGTTGTCAATATATACCACTATAGTTTGACAGGGTGTATTCTAATTTGTTGCTAACCATTAATAGTCGATCAGAAAATATAGTTCTGCCTATGAGAAGATTACGAAAAGTTGATAAGTGTTTGAATACTACTAGAACATTTGACTAACCACCCAGCTTCCACTCTTAGTCATATATATTCCATTGCACTCGACAGCGAAAATATGTTATTTGTCGATCCAAACCAGAATGGTATTTCCTTACAAAGACAATGTTTTTTTCAATGATTTGTAGATAGTGCTATGAAATTATGTTTATGTGATTTCATTTTCATAACTTGGATTTGGATACTAACCTATATATGTCAGAAGATCGATTTATTCACTGTTCATCTGTGAGAACCATATTAATTATCAATTTGTTTTTGTGTAGGCTTGACGCAGATCTGCAAAAAATGGCAGAATAGCGGCAAACAACTAGTCTACCCCAAAAAGTTCCTGCATACACCAAATTGTTTTTTCAAATGAAGTAAAAATATTCAATTAGTGACTTATTGTATTCTGTATTTGCCTAATAAAAATCTGAAGATACTTCTCTACTGTTGTCTTTTGGGGGAAACTGTATTTCTAAATCATGTTGATTCATAAAAACTTAGTCTCAGAAAAGTATGTCAAACGTCTGTGTCAGAGAGTCCCACACTACCGTAAGGTGTTGTCCGTAATGGATTTCCTCCACTTACAAAAAAAAAGAAGTGTTAATGCTAAAAGATTCTGATTGGCTAGAGTTTATTACCCAGATAACGTTTACTCTCTTTGGGACATAACACCAGCTTCCAAAATAGTCCGTTATGGGTGCTCTGAAAATCCTAGTTTGGAGTCTATTGTGTACATGTATTATTATATGCACCACTTAATGTATTCCATGGATAATTTTTCATGAAATTCCACATTTTAATCATTGCATTCCTAACCTCATTGTAACCCCTAGAAAACAAATGACATAATTTTGGAGGTTAAGTCTGGCTGTGTGAAAAACGGTTATTTTTCGTTGATTTTCTTGGTGATTGAAAATGTATAATACATTTTTAGCTATACCGGGTGACACAGGATATCAAGCCACCCCTGTAACTTCGTGAACGGATTTTTCTGAAATTCGGTACAGTTATATAAGCAACCATTTCGGATTTGATCACATTACAATCCAATATGGCGGACTTCCGGTTTTTCTGCAAAGGCCAGCAACTTTGTTTTTCAAATAGAACACCCTGTATATTTTTATAAATTCAAGTTCAACAGGTCAAAACAAGTTTATCTTTCAGTCGCAGATGATTCCACATTTGATTCTATGAACATCCTGTTCATATTTTCAAGAAATCAAGTCAAAACCTTATTTTTTTGAAACAATTGAAATAACTACATGTTAAATCAATAAAATCAGGTTTATGCTCAAAAGGCCTTACTACTATAAATTAGAATTGAAGCATCAATTAAACACGAGAAATGCATCTCAACAAAATGTACTACTTCCCTCTGTCAAGCACTTAGCCATGCAAAAGCATATACATTTTACTGGTCCAAAAGGCTTTCAATGCCTTGTCTCTGCAATTGAAAACACAAACATACAAAAGAAATAAGCTCAAGATTGATATGTGGATTAAAGAAAGCGGGTTTGAGTTTAATTTTCGCTGAGTTTAATTTGATCAAATATAGCTTTAATTTCCTTCTAATTCGGATTTAGACTTAGTATAACAATTTTTCAAATTTATAATTTATAGTTAGCTTAAGGTAAGCACAATTTAAATTTAGATATATAATGCTTGAGAGATTTTTGTACATACTGGAGAATATCTCTCAAAGTACCTCATCATTTTCAATATACCTAGATATAGATAATATATTCATTAAGTTAGGAGTTACTGGACACACAGTTTGTTATATTCTATCGTGCAGCTCATTGGATATAGAACATAATGTAACATAATAATGTAATGTAATATTGTTTGGTGTTCTATATTATTAAATATTATATTATTATTATTATTATTGTTCATACAATAATATTTATTTCATCTACAGAAGTATGTAAAAGCAACTCCACAATCAAATTGTTTTTTTATTTTACCTTGTGGATAAATGAGATTTGGTCAAGGCTATTCACAATGAGTCGCACATAACAGAAAAACATAATTTTTTCGGTTTTTTTTTTTCAAATGAAACCCCTATGGGCCACCCACCTGTCTCACTAGAACATTCATTAAGGAAAAAAATGACATATCATTTTTGTATTTCGGTGCAGTAACAAATTGTATACATTCAAAAATCAACAACTAGTTCATGGGTTTCCTAGCAGTTCGAATAATTTTTCAACTTAGTAAGCTGTGGAAAACAACATTTCTGAATCTTGTCAACTAATTGTGTTTCGCTGTCATCTTTCCTTTACACTCTCGAAAATTAGTTAACTTCCGAGAATTAGTAGAAATGGAAAATGAAAATTATAGGTTTTGAGAGTTGAGATGAAGGATGACAGCGAAACACAATCAGTTGACAAGATTCAGAAATGTTGTTTTTCACAGATTACTAAGTTGAAAAATTATTCGAACTGCAAGGAAACTCATGAACTAGTTGTAGATTTTTGGATGTATACCATTTGTTACTGCACCGAAATACAAAAATGATATGTATTTTTTTTCCTTAATGAATGTTCTAGAGAGACAGGTAGGTGGCCCATAGGGGTTTCATTTGAAAAAAATGAATTTTTGATCAAAATGTGATGTGACTGAATTGATTAACCAGTAAGTGACACAAAAAAAATTTTTTCAGAAAAAATTTGGTTTTTCTGTTATTTGCGACTCATTGTGAATAGCTTCGAGCAAATCTCATATATACACGAGGTAAAATATAAAAACAATTTTAATTTAAATTGTTTAAAAAAATGACATTTGACATATGGTTTGGACTTGTTTTGACCTGTTGAACTTGAATATGTAAAAATATACAGGGTGTTCCATTTGAAAAAACAAAGTTACTGGCATTTCCAGAAAAACCGGAAGTCCGCCATATTGGATTGTAAATCCGTTCACGAATGCAGAAGTTACAGGGGTGGCCCGATATCCTGTGTCACTCAGTATGGAAAACACAAATAATAAAAAAATCAGAAGAAAAGAAACCTTAATTTGCCCTTTGAAGAATTGTATTTCCTAGATTTCCGTCATATTTTGATCTCCATTCATGTACAGCACAAAAAAAAATAAGCGTGAGCACATATTTACCAATACAAAATATTAAAAAGTTCGATGAGACTGTTAGTAGGAAATTTGGATGATTAAATCATTGTTAATACTGCTGATGGGGAAAATACTGGAATGGTTCAAATCCATGTTAATTCTTATTACGACCATCACCCGAATTATTTCATTTGTCATAAACCACATAAGTGAGGTTATAATTTTTTTTTCTGGAGATTTTGAAAGAAGCCTTTGCGAAAGGAAAAAACCAATGAGCCAACATTTTATTTTAAATCAACAGAAGATAACACCTTACGAAGTATTAATGGTTTCCAAAATTTTTACCTTATATATTTGGTCTTTCGAGCCGGATTTGAGATGTTTCAAATTCATTCGGCCAAGACAACCACTTGACAAGCCTCTTAGAAAAAAAAATTGATATGATAGGGTTTTGCGGCATCTTGAACATAACACAAAGTCTTGTGTGAGTACAAGGAAATCAAAAGTTGGCAAGATTCTTCTCATAACCCCACCGACGTGGTCTATAACTCAAAAACAAATTATCAAAAAATTTGCACATTCGATGTGTTACTACACACTTGTATCGAAATAATATCCCGGTCACTTGTAACCATCACCATTATTAATTTTATTGTTGTGATTTGAACTACCAGGTATCATCATCGGTTCGTGATAGTCTACTTGTATGATACTATCGACGTATTTTACTTTTTTATTGCTTTTTTCGTGAGCATTGCTCGCTACCGAGTGTGTGAGGTTTTTTTTAGATTCACCTTGAGGCGCATCTGGACTGGGCGGAATGATCGATGTCTGAGGAACGTCCGCTTCAATGGTAATATTGGTTTCCTCCGTTTCTTCGAGCACATCCTCGCAAGCCTCTTCGTTGAGGGTTTGCAGGGCGCCGCATATCATCTGTTCTTCCAGAGTCACCTAATGAATAAAGGATTAGTCTTTTTCAAAAAGATAACTGCAATTATGATAATTTATTTGCTATGAATCAAATAATAAATGTTCATTAAGTGCGAATTGATTTAGAGATTGGGTAAATCAAACAATCAATTTATTCATTAAAAAAGTGTTTTATCACAGTTGACTACATACCAACTCCTATAATATTCAAATGAGACAATTAGAGTATTTAGTGCAATACAGACACAAATATGTTTAAAATGGTGTTGAAAACCAGATGTTATTTAAAGATAAAAAAAGTAATTAACATACAAAAATAATACATAAAACATGATCGAAAATTGCTTTATCCTGATTTTTTAACCGACGAAACCAAAAAGGAGGAGGTTCTCTAGTCGACGCGTATATTGAATTTTTTTATTTTTTTTTATGTGTGATCACGCATAACTTTTTATTGAGACGTCCGATTCAGATAATTCTTTTTTCAGTGGATAGGGTGTACTTAGAAGTTGGTCCCATTTGAATTTTAACGATGAAATCCACCCCTAAGGGTAGCAAAATGAAGGATATTGATCACTCACACACTGAATTCTGGTCCGTTAACCGATTCTATCAGGCATAACTTTGTACTGGGTTCTTCGATTTGGATGATTCTTTTTTTAATAGATAGGGTATACCTCAAATTTGGATTTCAAATGAAATTATCCACCCTTACGGGTAGAAAAATAGGGGATAATTGATTTTTCACTTGTGAACATTGGCACACACATATGTAGTTGACAATGACAGTTCGCTACTGTCATTATTCCACATCCGTCACAATAATTATATTCTATGAGAGGATGGAATGATATACAAAGTAATGAAATAAACTAACCAGAACAACACAAATAATTTATATTACAACAAATAGTAAAAATAGATAATTAAATTATTTAACTGGAAATAGTTGAAGTAAGGTGGGTAAGTATTTTGGAAGTAATCAAAAAACAAGTAGGTAGTAATTAGTAGATTTCAGCCACATAAAATTGAAAAATAAAAACTTTTTAACAAAAAATTAAACTGACGAAATACGGAACTGAAAAGTAAAAAATAAAATAAACCTTCTTAGTCTCAATAACTAGGCTCCTAAATTAATGTAAGTAACTAATTTTGAGTCGGCCCCAAACAAACAATCAACGAAGATCATTAAATTACTTCAAAAAAATTAGAATATCAGAATGTCACCGCGCAACTCGATGCCATCATTTTACGCCTTACCAATTCATTTGCTTGTTTGTTTAGCGCCGACTCAAAATTAGTTTCTTACATTAGTTTAGGAGCCTAGTTATTGAGACTAAAAAGGTTTATTTTATTTTTTACTTTTCAGTTCCGTATTTCGTCGGTTTTATTTTTTGTTAAAAAGTTTTTATGTACACCTAAGTAACACTCAAAAATCTCCAGGCATTTATTATATGCATCTGGGCGAAGTGAAAATTCCGTGAACCATATTTGATTTCAGTGATTCAAGCATTTGATTTTTAGATTATTTTTCCAATATTCTGCCATGATTGTGTGTTTATTGCCGGACTACTAATTCGTAATCCTTTCGGGACCTGCTAAGTGTTGTTATTCACGAGTACTGGACGATTAACCATTTGAATCCTTCACAAATCTCAACACATCATTGAGGTCACTTAAATGGGTTTCGTCCAGGGCATATAATAAAAACTTTTCAACAAAAAATTAAACCGACGAAATACGGAACTGGAAAGTAAAAAATAAAATAAACCTTCTTAGTCTCAATAACTGAGCTCCTGAACTAATGTAAGTAACTAATTTTGAGTCGGTGCCAAACAAACAAGCAAATGAATTAGGTAAGGCATAAAATGCGCGGTGACATTCTGATAATTTTTTTGAAGTAATTTAATGATCTTCGTTGATTGTTCGTTTGGCGCCGACTCAAAATTGGTTACTTACATTAGTTTAGGAGCTTAGTTATTGAGACTAAGAAGGTTTATTTTATTTTTTACTTTTCAGTTCCGTATTTCGTCGGTTTAATTTTTTGTTAAAAAGTTTTTATTTTTCAATTTTTTGTGGCTAAAATCTACTTGTTTTTTATTACTTCCAAAATTCTTACTTACCCAACTTACTTCAACTATTACCAGTTAAATAATATGATTATCTACTTTTACTATTTGTTGTAATATGAATTATTTTTGTTGTTCTGGTTAGTTTATTTCATTACTTTGTATATCATTCCATCCTCCCATAGAATATAATGATTGTGACGGATGTGGAACAAAAATAATGACAGTAGCGATCTGTCATTGTCAACTACATATGTGTGTTCCAATGTTCACAAGTGAAAAATCAATTATCCCCTATTTTTCTACCCGCAAGGGTGGATAATTTCATTCGAAATCCAAATATAAGGTATACCCTATCTATTAAAAAAATAATCATCCAAATCGAAGAACCCAGTACAAAGTTATGCCTGATAGAATCGGTTAACGGACCAGAATTCAGAGGGCGAGTGATCAATATCCTTCATTTTGCTACCCTTAGGGGTGGATTTCATCTTTTAAATTCAAATGGGACCACCTTCGAAGTACACCCTATCCACTGTAAAAAGAATTATCGGAATCGGACGTCTCAGTAAAAAGTTATGCGTGATCATAAATAAAAAATTAAATACACGTGTTGACTAGAGAACCTCATCCTTTTTGGTTTCGTCGGTTAAAAAATGAGCAATTTTGAACAGGAGGACAGTCAGCGCTGCCAACCCTACAGTTTTAACTGTAGATTCAAAGATTTTTGAAAGTCTTCCCAGTTTTTTGAAAGTCTTCTACAGTTTATTATTTACGATGCTAGCACTATCTATTTTATTGGCTGTGTAGTCCGTACACTAACTCAGCTTCAGGAAAACTTACCACTACCGGACCGGACTAAGTAATCGTCAATCGATTTAATAGATGTCGTTGGCGGATAGATTGAGTAGATCATTCCATCTTCAAGTCTGTTTTATTTACTACTTAACCACCGACATTCTGTTGTTTGTTACTCGGGAATCCCCTGCCTTGCCCCAGCAGTCTGTCATTTGTTTAGATTTTTGTTGGATCGGTCGATTGTTGTGAGTATTTTTGTGTTACTAGGCTTGATAACGGAAACATTTAACGACTATGATTATAATGATTGTTATACATGTTTTATTTTCAAGTTTACTTCGTTATTACGATTAAAAGTTTGATGATCATATGATTTTTTGTTTATAATACCTTCCCCATATGTGTTTTATTTGTTACTACCATCAAATAATACAAAATAAGAAAAAGCTGTAGATTTACCTTTTTTTAATTATTATTCACAGTTTTCTACAATTTTTTTAAGAATTGGCAACACTCTGGACAGTGCAATTTATCCGTATTTGCCCCTTTGATAAATAGGGTGTTTTTAACAAAGTTTTTTTTTTACAAACGTGATTCGCCTATCATCGTAGTTTTTACATATAATTTATTGTTAAGTTGAAAAGTGTCTTATATTCGTGATGGAGGTTGCAACTGGGTTTTTACCCATTACAAGCCACATTGTTTTCGAGAATCAGTCTGTGAAAAAAAGAGCGGCAGGTGCGGGAAGTAAAAAAAATGACTATTCCAGCATACATGTGAAAGTGATTAGCCAAGCAGAAGCGACAATAAATCAATACTCTGTCGAATTAAATAATTACTTTCACAAACAATAATTGATAAAATTTAATAAAAACTTATCTAATGTTGCAGTACATTTTAAATATTAAAGAAATATGAATAAATACTAAAATAATTTTGAATGTGTGCTACATAAATATGTTCCATTCATTAGGTTACAGTAATTATTAGTATAAAAAATTCAATTGTTTATATCAATATGAAAATTTATCAGAAATATTCATTAAAAAACTTGAAAAATTTGTTAATTGATCTTTTTTTTACACGCTTTATATTAGCTTCACTTGTATGTTTGTTTGTAACAGACACCTTTGGGCGCGATTTTGACCCACTTCTAGACGTACGAATGATTTGAAATTTGGCAGGCGTACATAATTCCGGTGACAATGCATTAAGAAATTTTTGTTTGAAAAAAAAAAAAACAAAATGGCGGCTCCAATATGGCGACAGAGTTTTGTGATTATGGTCCGATTCGCTTCAAAATTGGTATCTGAGGGTTTTCGTGGTCGGAGATTATGATTCTTTTGTCAAAACTGAAAAATTCAAGATGGCGGCTCCGAAATGGCGGACGAGTTTTGTGATTATGGTCCAATTCTATTCAAAATTGGTATGTGGGGGTTTTTGTGGTTAGAGATTATGATTCTTTTGTCAGAACTGAAAAATTCAAGATGGCGGCTCCAAAATGGTAGACGAGTTTTGTCATGGGCGCACGGGGTGGACTTATATGAAAAATCACACACCTGTCCACCAATTGTTATGGGTTGCTCCACACTCGAGATGTTAATTAATAAAGTAACTAACCGCCTACCAAAGGGGTAGATGGTCGGTGGTTTTAATAATTACCCCAAGTATGTATTGAAAGGGAGATCTTAATCGCCCAGGGAGTGGTTAATCAAAGAGGTCTTCGATTTACCTAGAAGAAGATCTAAGAGCGGCTTTAGACTTCCTCTCTGCCCTGAGAGATAGTTGAGCGTGGGTTGTTCATTTATCATTCAGATTTACAGACCCACTATTATTTGAATTCACAGGAAATAATGCAAGGGACAGAGTAAATAAAATGAATATAATTAATCTAATCTTGAAATACATGCACAATCATATAACATAACCAATTAAAACCAAATAGGCTATTTCGCTAATAAACAATTATAGAAGATGATAGTATGTCAAGTTTTGGTCTACATAAGGGTAGTCACTAATATCAATATTTCTCTTCATTTTTATCCTTTTTTACTTTCGACTAAGGACTAACACATACCCTGTATATCATAGTAACCAAAATATTTAGGAATAAGGTACTAGGAGAATTGACCTTCCAAACATGATCTTTCAAACGTACTTACATAATTCTCAGGTAAATCACTTGCACTTATTTTAACAATTTATTTTTCGAATAGAATTTATTAATTTTATTCGCGCCTTCATTAATTTGGGTTATTAGGGTTTTATTATTTTACCTTCGGATTTTGACTTTATTTAACTACTTTTCTTGGACTAGGAATAGAATTTATGAAATTGGCTTTGAAAATATGCAAAGTTTATGGAAGCACTAATAAACAGATGATGACCCGATAGTTATTGTATTTGTCGATTCGATTTGACATTGTAGATTTCTCGTTGAACCAAAAACTTAATTCGCACTAAGGTAGAGATTTATGATGCAATCGATTTAGCTTCATTTTGAATTTTCTTGAATTTCTCTATGTGATACATCACTTACATCAGACTTGAATTTAATTGTACTTGAAATAAAGATTGCTAATTAAATGCTCGCGTACATGGAGACAAGTTGATCTGAGCACGGTCGAATTATAACTCTTTCTATCTATCTCTGTTTTCAGTTTCTATATATATAGTCTCGATTCCTCCCTCTTGGTTGGGTTATTTCAGTAAATTAATGCGTGACTTTTATGTAAACTCATTAATTTCCAGCGCATAAGAATATTTCCCATAGACCGCCCATCAATTGAGGTATTTATAGTCTTTTTTATGTGCGGTTGGAATGTGGAAATATCTCGACCTAGACAGGACGGGTCCATTAACACTGAATTTTATTACCAAACGAGAATGTCTCCTATGATATTTATCGCGGCACAGAGTTACTCTTCAGCCGTAATGGGTCATTAAATGAACAATCTGAGAGAATTATGTCTTCCTTTTAAAAAATTACTGGTGCAGGTGTTAGAACTTGAGAATGGTTATTTCTTTGTCTAAATGATTATGACTAGGCAGAATCACTACAATCCTCCTTGCCCTCAAATAAAAATTGTATGATATGTATCATAAATTTTTCTGACCTTGTTCCTTGACATACTGTACAACCAATGGTAATTCTTTTTAAATAGAAGTTATAAAAACCTTGATTATATTTATTGTATTCAATAATAGAAAGGTTACAAGGAAATGTATTCATCCTAAAAGTTATGCGAAATAAAGTTCTTTTAAAATAATAGACTTATTTAGTTTAATATTCACTCTTAACAAATAGCATAAAAATTTATAGAGAAAAACTGAGGATAATCCTACTTAATTACATCTAAAGGATCTAATTCTGATGCCTGAATAATATAATAAGGTGATACAGGGAACCATTGCTCAATTTGCTAATTCTAAATGTCTTATATTAAGTAAATAGTAATTAAAATGTATGGAAATCAAAATTTTCTAATTTGTTTAATCTAAAAAATCTCTAAAGCTAAGATAAAATTTACTAAGTTTATGTATACATATATGAAACAATAGAAATTTAAACTAAATTTACTTGGTCAATAAAGTCTTTCCTTCACTTAGGGTATACCTTCCAAGCACTTGACCGCGAAAGTGATGGGGTCATCCGGAGATTCGGCAGGTACAGTTCCGTGGCTAGGAGTCGATCCGTCGGATGGGGCTTCAGATCTCGAGTCAGCTGGTGGCTCGATGTTGACCTAATATACGAGGTACTTGGTTCTCGGCGCTGAGAGATGCAAGTGGGGGCGGCAAACGGAAATCCTCTCGTTCGGCAGTGCAAAAAATAGCATTCGCACCTTAGAATGTCGTGAGCTTCTTCTGTCCCGTCGGGTTTTGGGGCAAGGGCGGCTGTCCATATTTTCCGAGTTTTCTCCGTGAGGCAGGCAGACAATCGCATTGGGTGATGTTCTGGGCCGCTAACAATCGCAAGTAGGCCGATGATGTCTATTAAAATGGAGAATACTATAGGCCTTTGTACATGGACGTGTTCCGAAGGGTTGAGACGATCCCATTGATTAACGTCATACAGGAGGTTGTCCACTGAGGGATTTCATGGATATATCTCCTGGTTTCAAACTGCGAATTTCACTTAAGACGTCGAGTAACATCTCCATTTCACTTGTACTTATTAGTATTAAATTTTAACCAACTAATTTCACGTGATGATCAGCTACTAGTTCGTCGAATAATAATATCCAAGTCGAGAGTTCACTGGTATTTATAGGGTTTCGGTTCTTATTTCCAAGTTTCTCACACTAATTTTAATGTTTATCGGTCGTATTATGTCACTCACGAAAAGTTTCAGGGCAGTTCTCACGTTATCCGAATGTATCGATTTCGGTTCAGTTGTTAACACTTAGAAAGATTTCAGCAGAGACCACAGATTGAACATTTTACGAGGTGTTAACGATTATTTTTTTATTAGGTCGGCGTGTTACTCAGGTTGGCTTTTAACTCTTTATAGTTCAGTTATCTCTAGGGAGAGAGACATTGAGATTTCTTAATTATTTATCTGCATTTTACATCTGCCAGTTCAGACCTTTGAATGGGTAGGTGATGATTTTTTCATAGATTGGTTCCTTACGAGTTTTCGAAGTTGTGGGCATCTCACTTAACGTTGGTTTGCGAAGTGATTTCGGTGGGAACTGTTTCCATGGGAATATCTTCTGAGGGAACCCTTGGTAATTTATGATTTATTACAAATATAGTCAGGGTATTCCACAAAGCTGCCAATAAGTGTAGAGAACATCCGTGATTCGGTGGATTGCAAACGCATTTAGAGTTGTGTCCATAAGAAATTTGAAAACCTTTAGACATATGTATATTCCTAATAAACTGCTGGTCACATCGCCAATAATCATAAATACACCATAAATTTTCTTCATTGTATTATTGTGCTAATTTTTCTAATTCTTCCTGATTGAACAGGTTTTTAAAATTGAGAATCCTTGATTCAATACAGTTTTGTTGGCCATTCTATTTATAAGGATGTTAGTTACAGCCTGCCTTTCAGAGGAAAACAGTAAGATTTCCTGAGCATTTCCGGATTTCTTCAGCGGTATAAATTCCACCTATCCCAAGGGTTTTATTTCATCCAGCTGCATTTGAGGGTCTTCCATCATAGATAATTCACTGGGTGGATTACCGGCAATAGTCAGGGGATCGTAAGATATCCACATTCCATCGATAAAGTATTTTGCCGGAATTATTGAAGAACATTCTATCTGTTGTCCTACTTCTTGTATAGTCCGAGTTAAAGGAGCCATAAAATAAGATTTATTCAAATAAGTCACTGGTAATTCCTGATAACAGTTTTGTTCTCTTCGTATAGTGACCATGACAGGAATGCATTTAAGTAAATAAATTACTTTCCATTGATTTTTGCTATATAACCCGGTTGCTGATGCAATAATTGCGCGATGATAGTGGGAGATTGTTGAGCCATAATTAATCGATTTTTCAATCTCTCTTTTCAACAGACATCTTCGTTGAATTGTTTCTGCCAGCATAGCATTCATGGATCTCTTGAATGATTGCTCAATGTATAAAAATTTTGAATTAACATATGTAATGAGATCTGCAGTTGGTTCTCCCAGGTAAAATCAAACTCTCTGTATAAATTAGTAGTATTGTTTGGAAATTCAATATTAATATTCTAGGATGTTCGGTTATCCACATTATTATATTACAAATAGTTGTTTTCTTAATTAGTTGAACAGCGAATAACTTTGTTCGATCTTCGATGACCATATAGAATTTTATATCATCGGTACTCAATCTTTCCGTGACTTTGTTAGCTTTTCCTTCATAAAGTTTGCGATATCTTTGGCACTCCTGGGGTTTGATTATATCCCCCGCTATTTCACCTTGAAAGCATCAATACAATATCCGGTAGAGAATTTGCAGGATAATTGATTCTCCAAACTAATGGTGTTTTCGTCTAAGTGAGCCGTAGCAGAATAATCCTTCAAAGAATTTTGCGGGGCAGTTTACAACATTTTTATATAATTTTCCTTGAAAGGAATAGGAGGTACCTTGGCAACTCCCTGTGTCATCTAACTCCAGCCAGTAATATTCTTGCAGTCTGAGTAGCGTTGGTTTTGAGTTTTATTATTTCACCCGGAAACCTCGATATTCCAAATATTGATGGATTTTTAAGCATTCTTCCTTGCCTATGGGTTGTAAGTAAGTCAGAAGACTATCAGCTAAAATACTGGAGTGGGAGAACATACACACGAGACTAGCAGTTGAGTAATCTCAATAAAGCATGATTTTACCTTGAATCTTTCATACTTTTCTGTTCCAACGCATAAATTTTAGTCTCAGACACAGTGTATGCGCTATTCAATTCGGGACATTTTTGTACGTCTCTTAAAGAAATTGCTGTAATATTTGCAGCGGATTTCTACAATCATATGCTATAAGCCCATCGGTTTTTTTTTCAACAGGTAAAATGTTCCGACAATGGCCCATATCCAAATCAATATATCGCTTATCATCATATTCAACTATTTCTCGTAACTTCTGTAACTGGAAGCTATAATCCACAGAGTATTGTGTTTCATTCACCACTACTTGTAAGCGGTTACACCCTAGGCGGTAATTTATGACTTGGGTCGGCGTAATTAAGCGAGCTCTGTCGATAGCTATGGTAGACAGTCGGACGGTCGTCGTCTCGTATGCCTGTCAAGCAAACACCCCTCTGATTCTAAAGTTGCAGGTAGATTTCTTGTGGGGCAAAATTTCAGGGTTTTTACGATCGACTATTTTTACGTAATATTGTCTGTTATCGATCGGCGCGGGTATGCGAGACGGGTTATTTTATTTCACGCACAGAGTGTTTTCTTTTGGGAATCAATCACCGTTATTGTTCTAGAATAAGGATTTTTATTAAACACATGGGATCGCGGACTTTATAAAATGTTCTCTTTATTTAAATTACTGATGTTTACCTGACTTGGATAGAATCCAAGGTAACTCTTTAACAGCTCTTTCAACAATTATTGAAAAGTTACTTATGACTGACTAATACCTTCTATAATCTAGATATATATATATACAGTGCATTACTTAAATTACTGATGTTTACCTGACTTGGATAGAATCCAAGGTAACTCTTTAACAGCTCCCCGTGATCTAGTAGAATACCTGTGCGTAATTTCAGGAATACTTTCGCTGTCATCGTCCGACATTTCACTCTGATTTTCATCATTCGGAATTTCCATAATGGTTTCCGGTAATTCATTTATCATATCAACAGGGTCTTGGACGACGTTATCTTGGGTTTCTTTTATGCTTTCCTTGTCTGAGGAAATATTATGAAGGGTCTCTAAGTTTTTATAATTTAGTAATTCTTCTGAGGAAATGACATAGTCCATGTCTAGGGGTAGGGGTTGTTCTGCTTTTTCTCATTAGCTTTTTCCGTTCTCTCTTCCTGAGGTTCCTTGTTTGAAAAACTTTTCTCTAAAACATTTATCATACGTATAGGTATTTCGTCCTTATTTTTACTTATTGATCTAGCTACTATCAATCCTTTTATCGCTTCCTTATCTTCAATAACTACGTTTTCTGACGTTAACCTATTCTGAAATTTGGCCATAACAAGTGACATAGTTCTGGGAGGCAAGGTTAAGTCCTTAGACAAATAAATCCCTGTCGCATAATTATTTTTCGTAGGTATGGTACTTTTTCGAATTCAGTCTTTTCTAGATCATTAGTCGTCACTAACATCTTAGTAGAAAATGATTCTCCCTCGGGTGAATTTTTCTCCATCGTTCAGACCATTTTTCGAAAATTTCCTCTCATCCCATTAATAATTTCCGTTGAACTACGAGCCACCTTATTCTCCATAATTTCATTACACTCAGTAGAAACCGCGGAAGCTTTCTAGAGTTCCTGATGATTTCTTCTTAATTTTACCATTTTCCTTTTCCTCTACTTTTTCCAACATAATCTCCGTATTTTCCATACACTCAGTAGAAAGTGTTTTCTTACCAGTCAGATTCTTAGTATTTCTCTGTTTTGGCGGAATACTTCTCTCTTGTATACCACTTTCACCTTCTATCAAATTGATATCTTTCAACAATTTATTCTCTGGTAAAAAGTTGATCGCTGTCCCTTGGCATGCTACCGTATTGTTTGGAGGAAGGTTACCGTCCCTAGACGCAACTAACCCTCGCTTCAAATTTTTATTTGCAAATGTCGCCTGTCTTCTTGAATCAATAGTTCCCAATTCCTGAGAGTTTTCCATTGTACTGGTAGAAGGCATGTCATCCTTAGACGATCCAGCTTCTTCACCTCGAATGTCGTTCAAAATTCTAGCACTATCTTGCAATTTAATTTTTTCCAATATACAAGATGCTCTGGGTTTAGCATTACTCAACCCTTCAATTCCTAAAATAATTTCCTGCTCTGCTTCTAGCTGTGGAAATTTTTCTTTTCTCTGCTTTTCATTGTTCCTTTTTCTACGCGCTTTGTTACGAATATTTTTTTTTCTTTCTCCAGTTCTCTATTTTTCTTGACAGTATTATCATCTTGTAATTGAGCTTGATTTTGAATTATCCACTAAATTTCCACTTGAGGATGGTTAATTGCAATTTTTCCTTAAAGCCCTTCCATTGTTCCATTGTGTGGTTAATTCGGACAGTCTCTGATTCATACTGTCAATTGTTTCCTTGAAAGTTCTTTCCATATTCGCAATTTTTTCTATCCAAAGCTTATCCATACCATTTTCAGTATGATAAATACGTTTGGGTTCGTGATGAAGTTCAATAATCTCCTCCATCAAATACATTCTATTCGCTCGCCAATCTAATTTTACTTGATATTTCTGCAGAAAGTCTAACCCTAATATCAATTCAGTACTCAAATGGTCAGTTTCAATAAGAATAAATTCGTGGTCAATTACTTTTCTGTCATTCAATCTGATGGGTAGAATAACTGTTCCTATATAAGGAATAGAATGTCCCTGTACGTCGCGAAGTTGAAACTTTTCTTCATATTTAATTTTTCATACCACTGTGATACTAATGTGGGCCAACGATACTTCGGCGCCAGTGTCTAAAAGAATGGTGCGAAAAATTCCATTAATTTCTAAAACTATAACATTTCTCTGGGCCCTCCTGTTGTATAGGTAAGTATCGCTTATGCCGGCCTCCTATATGTTGAATTTTGACTTACTAATGGCTGTTTGCGGTTCCCAACGGAGGTGAATTGCGAACCGTATTGCCATTTAAATGTCGTCTATCAACATTTCTGGGACTTGTTTTATTTCGACAATTATTAGCCAAGTGTCCTTGTTCGTTACAACGATAGCAGATCCGATTTTTCATTTTACAATTTCGAGCTTCATGTCCTCTGTAGCGGCAATACTGACATACAGGTACATTTGTTGCTGGCTCATTCGCAATTATATTCCTGAAATTTCTGTCCGTTGGTTTGGTAAGGTTTTCAATTAATTCTTCTTTATCGGCTAAGTCAATCGCTTCCTTTAACGTTCCTGGACTAGCGGATAAGATACGTTTTCTAATGGGGTCAAGCAATCCCATTGCGAACTGTGTAATTATGTCTTGTTCATGTCAGTTGCAACAATATTCTATCTAAATCGGGTACCCCTGTTAATACTAAAATTTTAGCTGCAAACCTTCAAGCTGCTAAATACTGGCGACATGTTTCTGACCTACTGTATGCATTCTAATAACTCTCTTTTGTCCTGCCACCGGTATTTTAGTTAGCCAAATTGTTCCTGCAAGCCCTTCTTCAAGTCATTCCATACGACAGTGGTTCTTAATTGGCTGTCCCGTCTATTAATTGTTTGGCTATTCCTCGCAATTTAAACGACTATCGTACAATTTGTAAATCTGTCCAGTTTGCAAGCGTGCAGTATCTTCAATAATTCTGATGAAGTCGGTGATTTTCGATTGACCATTATAATAAGGAACATTGTCCAAAGTAATAGCTATAGTAGGTTCCTGAATAGGTAAAACCTGCACAATCGGGGGAGCTGTCGAAGTAGATACCGTCGGTGGGGGAGTCATGATAAAAATTGTTTACTTCTTTCAACTTTTTTCAACTATTTCCAAGTGAATTCCAAGAGTAAGTCTGCATAAACGCTATATATACTTTATTTTCCACTTCAAAGAGATAATTTCCTTATTTTTCAAGTTATTTTCACCCCTAACTTTAAATTTTACTTTTTGTGAAAAACCCTATATAAGAGTTAATTTAAATCAAATTATTATACAAAATGTGGTGGCTGCTTGATCCACACAGTTTCTGATAGTATTTAACAAGACAAACAATGTTTTACTGAATTTTCATTCTTATTTGCATTGATAATTTTTGAGTTTGACATCCTTTGCAGAATAACATATAGCATATATATTTTTCTGTAAATGAACCTCGACGCCTGACATCAATTGTCGTTTGACATCTCTTGAAAACAACATATACGTTATTTTTCTGTAAATGAACCCACATAACTGACACCAATATGTCATGGGCGCACGGGGTGGACTTATATGAAAAATCACACACCTGTCCACCAATTGTTATGGGTTGCTCCACACTCGAGATGTTAATTAATAAAGTAACTAACCGCCTACCAAAGGGGTAGATGGTCGGTGGTTTTAATAATTACCCCAAGTATGTATTGAAAGGGAGATCTTAATCGCCCAGGGAGTGGTTAATCAAAGAGGTCTTCGATTTACCTAGAAGAAGATCTAAGAGCGGCTTTAGACTTCCTCTCTGCCCTGAGAGATAGTTGAGCGTGGGTTGTTCATTTATCATTCAGATTTACAGACCCACTATTATTTGAATTCACAGGAAATAATGCAAGGGACAGAGTAAATAAAATGAATATAATTAATCTAATCTTGAAATACATGCACAATCATATAACATAACCAATTAAAACCAAATAGGCTATTTCGCTAATAAACAATTATAGAAGATGATAGTATGTCAAGTTTTGGTCTACATAAGGGTAGTCACTAATATCAATATTTCTCTTCATTTTTATCCTTTTTTACTTTCGACTAAGGACTAACACATACCCTGTATATCATAGTAACCAAAATATTTAGGAATAAGGTACTAGGAGAATTGACCTTCCAAACATGATCTTTCAAACGACTTACATAATTCTCAGGTAAATCACTTGCACTTATTTTAACAATTTATTTTCAATAGAATTCATTAATTTTATTGCCTTCATAATTTGGGTTATTAGGGTTTTATTATTTTACCTTCGGATTTTGACTTTATTTAACTACTTTTCTTGGACTAGGAATAGAATTTATGAAATTGGCTTTGAAAATATGCAAAGTTTATGGAAGCACTAATAAACAGATGATGACCCGATAGTTATTGTATTTGTCGATTCGATTTGACATTGTAGATTTCTCGTTGAACCAAAAAACTTAATTCGCACTAAGGTAGAGATTTATGATGCAATCGATTTAGCTTCATTTTGAATTTTCTTGAATTTCTCGTATGTGATACATCACTTACATCAGACTTGAATTTAATTGTACTTGAAATAAAGATTGCTAATTAAATGCTCGCGTACATGGAGACAAGTTGATCTGAGCACGGTCGAATTATAACTCTTTCTATCTATCTCTCTGTTTTCAGTTTCTATATATATAGTCTCGATTCCTCCCTCTTGGTTGGGTTATTTCAGTAAATTAATGCGTGACTTTTATGTAAACTCATTAATTTCCAGCGCATAAGAATATTTCCCATAGACCGCCCATCAATTGAGGTATTTATAGTCATTTTTAGGTGCGGTTAGAATGTGGAAATATCTCGACATAGTTACTCTTCAGCCGTAATGGGTCATTAAATGAACTTAACACTGAATTTTATTACCAAACGAGAATGTCTCCTATGATATTTATCGCGGCACAGAGTTACTCTTCAGCCGTAATGGGTCATTAAATGAACAATCTGAGAGAATTATGTCTTCCTTTTAAAAATTACTGGTGCAGGTGTTAGAACTTGAGAATGGTTATTTCTTTGTCTAAATGATTATGACTAGGCAGAATCACTACAGTTTTGTGATTATGGTCCGATTCTATTCAAAATTGGTATGTGGGGGTTAGTGGGGTCCAATATTATGATTCTTTTGTAAAAATGGAATAACTCTAGATGGCGGCTCTAAAATGGCGGACGAGTTTTGTGATTATCGTCCAATTCTATTCAAAATTGGTATGTGGGGGTTTTTGGGGTCGGAGATTATGATTATTTTATCATAATTGAAGGATTCAAGATGGCGGACGAGTTTTGTGATTATGGTCCGATTCTATTCAAAATTGGAGAATAGTTCAAAAAATTAAATAATAATAATAATAGTTTGAAAAATTAAAAAACACGCTTTAATAGAAAACAAAACTAAAAAGTTGAAAATAAATAATAGTTTTAAAACTAATAAACACGCTTTAATAGAAAGAAAAGAAAGTAGAAAATCATTTTAAATGAGTTTGAAATAAGAATACAGTGATTAACAACAAATTTATTTCATCGTAAAAAAGTGTGGGGTGCTTTTTAAGATATTTTCATAATGATTCTACTTTTACCAATATCTGTCCATGGAATATTAACAACAATTGACATCAAGCACCCCACGCTTTTTACGATAAAATAAATTTGTTGTTAATCACTGTATTCTTGTTGAAAAGGGAAACATTCTCAATTTATTTCATGAACATCCTGTTTATATTTTCAACAAATCACTGTATTCTTATTTCAAACTCATTTAAAATGATTTTCTACTTTTTAGTTTAGTTTTCTATTAAAGCGTGTTCTTTAGTTTTTGAACTATTAATTATTTTTTTCGAATTTTTAACCACCGTAATTCGTTATGAAATGACTTTATAGACTCGTCATTCACGGGCGTGCAAAAGGTTAAATTACACCCTGTATGTGGAATTCGATTTTACAAAAAATTACACACATAAACGTCGCAAAATAACGGAGAACCATATTTGATCAGCAATTGTTACATCTTCGTTATTTTGTAACTTTAATATAGATGTTTCTTTTTGTAAAATCATCTATTTTAGTGAGTTATACGGCCCTTTGAACCTTGCACATCAAACTTTTTTTTAAAACACTCATTGTCTTTATGGACATTCCATTTCTTTTTTCATTTCTGTTTTTTTTTGGAATAAAAAGATTACTAAAAATCTAAAGGAATATTTTTCAATTACAGATAAAACATTCGCGTAAACAATTGATTATCTTGTGCTTTCATGCAAACTTGAAAAAAGCTACGCTATTCTAAAAGCAAGACTTTTGTTATACATACCTGATACTAAGCAGGCATGCAATTATTTTCAGTTAGAATTCTGTTGATTTCAAATGAAATACATAGTAATTAAATCCGGCGAGCAAAAATTCTCAAACTGTGAAAATGGCTGACTAAATGAATTTTTCAATCTTGCAACTAACTTAAACCTTTGATGCAACATTGAAAAAATATATTTCATGGGTTCATAATTTTTGGAAATGTTGATAGAAATTTCCTTTCGTTTCAATATCAGTCATAACTTATTCAAAATCAGATCTTGTTACTCAGCACCTTGTCATAATTTGATTACGTTCATCATTTCTTATTTTCGGATATAAAAAGAACACTCACTTGCTTCTCGATAATACTTTGTTTCCTTGGAGGACCGTCCACTTGCATTTTCCCCAACTCTTTGTCACTCGTTCCACTTCCTTTACTCATGCTATCTAAAATACAGAATGGGGCAATTATTCCCTTTTTAATGTTCAATATAAATTAACAAATAAATATGAAATTTGCTTCAGGGGAAACTTGTAAATTGTGAAGTAGTCAAGCTGGAATGTTCAGTACATTTACATATCATTTAAAAACATACTTCTCCTTTCCGTTTGCTTAGAGACTCTGAGAGGTTTGATTTCATCTTGTCTTAAGATGCTGGTAATTTCGTGTTCCCTGAGCGCTATCAACAAGACTTTGAACATCTCCCAATCACCAAAGGACATCTTTAGCAACTGAAAAAAAAAAGATCTTAGAATCAACTTCCAAATGAAACCAACTTCATATTTTGGTTTCAAAGCAAATCCTTAGATAGCGCGCTATAGTGCCAAAGCTTCAAAGTTGTCTCATTCTTATTAGTTGTTATTGTTTGGATGATTGAACATAATCAAAATCTGAGGTAATTCTTACTTTTTTGAGCTCCTCCAAGTCACAATGTAGCAGAACCCTTCCATTTATGTTTTGTTCCCTTATCATTTTGACATATCCCTTCATGGCCTCCGAACTCAATTCCTCCATGCCGGACATAAGTTTGCACACGCCCTCTACATTCAAACTGGAGAGCCTTGTTTCCAGTATTTCAGGCTGAAATAAGTGAACAAAATCGCAGATGAACAAGAAAAATAATATAGAATCTTATCAATAGAAAATGTATGTGGCATTCAGACAAGAAAATGAAAACTAGAACTGAAAAAAAAAATGGATCGGCCAGGATTCGAACCTGGGACCTTTCGATTTCTGGTCGAACGCGCTGCCAATTGAGCCACCAGTCCTTGTTTGAAACCGGCGATTCACACTTTTAAATTCAGTTCCGTGTTAGTAATGAAGATGATGAGGGTTAATGTGATTCGAAAGGTCCCAGGTTCGAATCCTGGCCGATCCATATTTTTATTTTTCAGTTCTAGTTTTCATTTTCTTGTCTCAATGCCACAAACATTTTCCATTGATATTTAATTACAGGCGCTATCCACCACTTATTTATAGAATCCTATATTTTAATTCCTAAGCTGAAAAAAAAATATTGAAAAACACATTTTTCATTCAAGGTTTCCGAAAGGACATTCAAGTAAAATCATTATGTATACCGATATCACATATATAAGATGAAAAAAATACCTCCAGAGTAGTAACAGGTGCCATAGGATAATGGTGTTGAAAAGATGCCGGATCGTTCCACTGATGCCAATTCGACATGCCTGTCAATTGCGGATACATCGCCGATTGATGAGAAGGTTGTTGAGCGGACTGCGCCGATTTTGGCGCAGTGCGTATGCGTCTCATCAGAGAAGATTTACTCGAATTCCAATCGAGGGCGTTACCCATTGAAGAGCCTGTTTGTGAGGTTCTTCCCCCAGTGCTCATCATGATACCTTCGTCTTCCAGGCCCTGTGTTTCTTCTGAAAGGCAAAGGTCATAATTATCATATTTGCGCAGCTTACGTTTAGTAATAACTAAAACGGCATTGATTCGTTTGGAAATATGAACAGGGTGTTCATAAAATCAGATGTGGAATCATCTGAAAGATACACTTTTCTCTCTATATTCCATCATTCAAAACACTCTTGGGATGTATTTATGTTGAAAAGGGAAAAATTCTCAGTAACTTATGTTCTTATTCATGACATACCTTTGATGATTTTCTTCAGATAGGGATCCAAATTAATGGTAAAAGGAAGAAAAATCTTGAGATCGCTGACTAACAAACTAGATCTGTGAAACGAAAGGAAAATATCGAATTTTTTCTCGTCTCTGTCCAATTCCAAGAGAGGTTCTGTATCTTTCACCATCGGAATTTGGGGCCTTATCCTGAAAAATAGGTTGACATTTTTCGGGCCATACAAAGGAGTGTGTCCAAACCTACTTATCGTAAATGGATTTGAGTGAGGTGCTGTCATCTAGCGAATCTTCGTACATATCATAATGATAAAGAATCCAAGATGTTCTGAACGGCCACTGTTCTGTGATATTTATCCAAGAGGCTAAACGGTACCAATTGAAATCGATTTGGAATGCTTTAAGTAATCGGCCTGAAAAAAATGTAAAAATAATTTAAATTTGAACCGATTTTTCACGAGGAAATCGACAACAATAGGAAAAATAATAAAACAGTTGAAAAACATAAACATTGTAATTTTACGTCATTCGTACCTGTAATATAAACTACATTCATCAGTCTTCTCATAGAACGAGGATTGACATCGCTGAAATAATCGTCTGTAAGTAACATTTTGGTGAGATCTTGAGCGCCTCCTATCCTATTCAGATTTGATCCAATTGAGCTTGCCACCGACTCGGACATTTTCAATTTACGAGATCCTTTCCTTCCCGGAAATTTGCCTAGGTTTTCCTGACTAGACATCAAGCCTTTCTCGTTTGAAAGTCTTCTACTTGAAGACTGAAAATAACAAAAAGTGCAATGGATTTACTTGCATCTTTTGACCTGTCTTTCTAAAGATGTAGAAACTATATTTGGTGGGTTTTATAAAGGGTGATTCAAAACTGCATTGACAAACTTCAGGAGGTGATGCCTCACAATATTCTAATATGAATTGCCCAAATAAAGATATGTCCGGAAACGCTTCGTTTCCAAGATACAGGGTGTTAAAGTTTTATTTTTATTTTCGTTTTTTTTTAAATAACTTTCGAAAAACTGACCTTAATTAAACGAAAATTGGTAATGAGAGGTTTTTTGAGGTGTCGAATTCGAACCTGATGTTATTATTGATCTTACTCATAGGGGGCGCCACCTACATGTCTTTTTCTTTTTTGAAGATTCATAACTTTTTTGAGCGTACTTCTAGCACATTTTTCAGTAAAAAAATCAATTACTCTATCATATCTACGTAAAAAAGCTACCTTTGTTACAAGTCGCTATAAGCAACCGTTTTCTAGATATTTGGACTTGAAAATTTCAAGTCGATTACTTGATAATCGATGCGTGTTGAAGTTATTACCATTATTAGGAAATGAATTTGACGTTTAAATAAGTAGTTTTGTTTTTTGTAGGGGGCGGCACCTATGATATTTATTTTTACTCGTTTGAAATAGATATTTTTGTATCAAGGGTGCAAAATCTGTATTTGTTTCAATAAAACTTGCAAGAAATATCAACATTTTACTTCAAGAAATTTTGAATATGTAGAATAAAATAAAATAAAGGAAACTAAATTGTATTCAAATAAATTGTTCAAAGGGTCCACCTTCAGCGAAAGTACAGGCATTCAGTCTTCTAGTCATTGAATCTCGTACCCTGCTCAAAAATTATTGGTGTGTTTCTTATTGTTTCACAGGCATCTACTATTGGTTTTCTTAATCTTCCTCGTTCGCTACTGGAGTTTTATAAACTAGTGACTTCAAATGTACCCAAAAATAAAAATCTAGCGGGTTTAGATCTGTGGACCTTGGTGCCCACGCCTGGTTAGGTTCTTCTACACCCCTACCGATCCATCGATTTGGATAGACAGTGATAAGGAATTCCCTGGCTACAACGCTAAAATGGGCCAGAGCCCATCATGCATAAACCACATGCGGATACGAATTTCTAATAGTACATTCTGAAGTAGTCCTGGCAATTCATTTTCTAAAAAGTCTCTATAAGTTGCGACATTTAGTCGGATCGGAAGAAAGAAAGGACCTATCAAGTAATTATTAATTATTGCCGCCCATACATTTACAGAAAATTGATACTGATAATGTCTTTCACTAACTGCGCGGTTTTCCGAAAGTTTGTGATAGCATTTCGGGAGAAGTTTGCCTCGCCCATGAAGAGTACTTATCTTTAAAATTGAGGATTTCCAGCCAATTTTCTCAAAAACCACTGACACATAGTAATGCGTTGGAGAAAGTCTCGTGGCAAAAGAGCTTGTACCCTTTGAATATGGTATGGATAAAATTGTTGATTGTGGATAATTCTCCAAACTGTGGACTGAGTAGAATTGAGAGCTTCAGCAATTATTCTTGTACTTGTTTCTGGATTCTCCTCGAAAGCGTTCAAAACAGTTTTTTCCAATTCTGGGGTTCGGACTGCTCGTGGTCTTCCAATAATATCAGCTGCCCTCTTAAAGCTACCTGTTTCTGCCAAACGATGGTGGAGACTGGTAAATGTTGGAGCTGAAGGCAGTACTCGATTAGGAAATCGCTCCTGGTAAATACGTCTTGCTTCGCGCGCATTGCCATCCGCAAGGCCATAAACGAAATGCATATCAGCTACATGAGCATTATTGTTTAAATAATCCATGTTTTCAAAATTAGTTTATTTGTTTATTTTTATTTATTTATTCAATCAATGGGTAAACCCTATTACATAAAAGACAAAATATAGATATTCAATAACTTAACCTACTTATTCTACTTAAAGCTAAACTAAATGAAAGTTGGATAGATTAAATTCAGATAGACAATCATGTTAAAATAAATAAAAGTAAATAAAAGTTCAACTAACAAACACGTTAAAATAATAATGGAGTACATGGAGTGTTGATTCAGGGTAACTTTTTCAGTTTTTGTTTCAGAGACGCAAAAGATGAGCCAAACAATTCAATTTGGCCATTATATTCATTTCCATACTGTGCCAACCTACAAACCGGTGAATTTTGAGCATAATTAGTAGTGCATAAAGTTGTGTGGAAAATTCTGGGATTTCTGGTTTGCCTAACTGGGACATTCAGGGAAAATATAGATAATAGAGAGGGACAGTCGATTATTCCAGTGTTTTAAAACTTACAGAAACTTCAACAAAACAACAAAACGTTTAACTGTCACATAATATGTAATTACCAAAACTACTTACGTAAACGTCAAATTCATTTCCTAAGCATTCTTGTGAAAAATGCAGAATAATGGTAATAAGTTCAACCCGCATCGATTATTAAATAATCGACTTGAAATTTTCAAGTCCAAATATCTAGAAAACGGTTGCTTATAGCGACTTGTAACAAGGGTAGCTTTTTTACGTAGATATGATAGAGGAATTGATTTTTTTACTGAAAAATGTGCTAAAGTACGCTAAAAAAAGTTATGAATCTTCAAAAAAGAAAAAGACGTGTAGGTGGCGCCCCCTACGAGTAAGGCAATAATCAGGTTCGAATTCGACACCTCAAAAAACCTCTCAATACCACTTTTCGTTTAATTAAGGTCAGTATTTCAAAAGTTATTTAAAAAAAAAACGAAAATAATAATAAAACTTTAACACCCTGTATCTTGGAAACGAAGCGTTTCCGGACATATATTTATTTAGACAATTCATATTAGAATATTGTGAGGAATCACCTCCTGAAGTTTGTCAAAGTACTTTTGAATCACCTGTATACATCGTATGAGCCACATTTTGACATATCTAAGAACTTACTTCACACTTACGTTTGTATTGAAAATGGACCTTCGAATTTAATGAAATAACTTTTTCACCGATAAGTAATTTTTCTTAAATGGCCGTTATAAAAATCGCTATTTCTTATTTTTTGGACACCCAAGTAACATTGAAAAAACTCCAGGCATTTATTATTTGCCTCTAGGCGAAGTAAATTTTCGTGAGCTATATTTCATTTTAATTATTTAATAATAGAAAAATTTATTACAGGATTATTGTTCCAATAGTCTGTCATAATAGTGCGTTTATTGCGTTTACATAATACCACTTGGCAAATGCTCCACGATATTCCAAGCTGAAACACATGCTATTATGTTATGCATTCAGAAGAATCTAGAAAGTGGTTATAGGAAAAAACACATCTACATTCTATCTGACAGTCAAAGTGCTATCAAAGCACTCAACTCTATACAGATAAAGTCTAAACTGGTCTGGGACTGCCTCCAGAACCTCATCGAGCTGGCAAAACACAACAAGGTCACCTTGATGTGGGTGCCAGGTCATAGAGGCATTGCAGGCAACGTGAAAGCGGACCAGCTAGCTAGACAAGCATCTGAAACGCTATTCACAGAGCCAGAACCTGTGCATGGGATTAGCAAAAACCGATGCAGGACCCTGATCGACGAGTAGACAAAAAGAAGACACCAACAGTATTGGGATCAAACTGTCGGGCAAATACACAGCAAAGTCATGGTAGGGCACCCAAACCGGACCCTGGCCTTCTGAACCTGAACAGAACGAAGGCACGTATAATAGTAGGTCTGTTGACTGGACACTGCGGCCTAAGAAAACACCTAAACACCATGGGAGTATGCAGGGAAACCGTGGAGTGTAGGCTATGTGATGAAGAGGAGGAAACAGCCTCTCATATTATCTTCGACTGTGACGCCCTAAGTAGAACTGACACAGAACCTTGGAGGATCAGCCCAGAAACAGGCATGAATCAAGAACCTATCAACATGCTACTAAACCTAATTAAGGCACAAACCTGTTTGAATGAGGAACCACTGACGACAGAGTGATACAATAGCCCCAGCTGGCCGCAGTGTCAAGGGAAGCTAAGTGCCAACCCTGTCTCTGGCTCGTCAGTTTTCAACCAACCAACCAACATTGAAAAAACTCCAGGCATTTATTATTTGCCTCTAGGCGAAGTAAATTTCCGCAAGCTATATTTCATTTTAATTATTTAATAATCCAAAAATTTATTACAGGATTATTGTTCCAATAGTCTGTCATAATAGTGCGTTTATTGCCGGACTACTAACCAGTAATCCTGCTAAGTGTTTGTTTTTTACAAGTACTTGACGATTAACGATTTGAATCATTTGCAAATCTCAACTAACATCATTAAGGACACTTCAAAAGTTTTCTTCCAGCACATATAAAAATGAGCGATTTTGAACAGGAGAGTCAGTAACATTGAGTGGAGTGAGATCGGAGTGGTACTATATCTATTCATCAGTTCGAAGTTAAATTAGTGTTTAGTGCAAATTTTCAACAGTCATGGATCATGGTCATGGATTTGCCCGCCTGATAAGCATGCTGACTGGCACCTGTTCCAACATTTTTGTCCTGATATAATTAAACACAGATTTTTCCATCGTTTTCAGGGCAAACGATGTGAGGCTGATTGGTCTAAGAGATTTTGGATGTGTTGTACCTTGTTGGTATTACAATATTGAAGGTGTTAGGGTGTTTCAGTTGGCAACAATGTGTTGTCATGTATGTCATATGTTTTATTAGTTAGTTGACTTTAATAGTTGTAGTGTAGTAATGGCCGCCATGTAATGTAGTGTTGTATAATTCGCAGTGTAGTATATATAAAATAAAAGTTCATTCTGCATTGGATTGATATACACTGCATTCTATCCATATCCTTTTGGCCCTCCTCCACATTTCTGCACAGCTATAGTTTCTACACTTACCACCAAAAAAACCAATGTAATAGCATTCAAATGTACATTTTCAGATATCTCTTTAGGAACAAACACTATCGAAAACAGCACCACATCGAAATTTCTAGGAGTCCATCTAGATAAAAATCTAAAATTTGACGAACACATCAGACATCTCAATACAAAATTTGCATCTGGATGTTACGCGCTAAGAAATGTTGTGAAAGAGCTAGGTTTTCCCAACGCTAAGGCTGTGTACTATGCCTTGATAGATTCCCAACTGCGGTATGGTATAGCCTTCTGGGGAGGTTGCTGTAACACACTCATGCAGTCAGTCGTTGTCTTACAGAAAAGAGCCATCAGATATCTTTGTAAGGCCAAGGGGCAAGATTCATGTAAACCCCTCTTTCTTGAGCATAAAATACTAACAGTCATTTCAATATATATAATGGAAACAGTGACCATAATCCACAAGAACAGAGCTAATTATGAAGTCACAAACACTGCATATTCAACCCGTCAAGCTAATCAACTCAGGCCTCCAATACCCAATTCAACTTTGACACATAACTCACTTATATATAATGGTATTAAGATGTACAATAAACTCCCGCTAGAAATTAAAGAAACAACATCGCTAAAACTATTTAAAAAAAAACAAAAAGCATATTGAGTGATAAAGCCTATTATAATCTACAAGATTACTTAAAGGACACACTGTGATATCCTAGTTTATTAAGTATACCAATATTTTCATCTTTTTATATTATCTGTTTAATCTATATTATTTATGTTCTTTTATTGTATTATATTACATTTTATTAATGTTATTATGAAAACTTGACTATTTACAATAAGCTAATGTCTGTTATAATTTTAAAATAAGCTGTACAAAATTTGTAAATTGACTGATTATCGATAATCTTACTATATAACATTGTGTTTGTTAACAAGAGATAACTCTTAGCAACAATAAACATATTCTCTCTCTCTACATATGCTGGAAGATGTCCTGATTATTTTAGAAGAGCTCACTGTAAGCTAACCTATAATATAGGCTAGTAAAGTGGGTCAAATATATGATGATAATTGAATTGGATTTATTGATATATATCTGCTTTACAACAAGGATCTGCAGAGTTTAAAGGCTTTGCACGGTTTTTAATCAGATATAAGTAATCAAGGTCAAGGTATTAGCCAGGAGAACAGTTTGCTGATGAATATTCGACCCACTTTTGTTAGGTTAGCTTTCGAGATATTCAACCTTAAAGTGTCCAAAAGTACCCCACTTATCAGTAGAAACCACAAATGAAATGGGGGCACCGGCCGGCTGGTCAGGTTGACGAGAGTCTTATCGATATATGTAGCAGCAATGCGGTTAGACCAACTTCCTGGTTAGACTCGCGTTAAAAGCCCCGAATAACTGCAGTGTAATAGCATATTCACAGCTGCAGGCGTCATATCAGTAAGCACGAGATATAGCGTCAGATATACTGTCCTTCGGAGGGGACTGTGAGATAGCGGTCCCAAGTTCAGAGCTCGTTACCATAGTTGGAAATATCAGAGGATTGAAGAAAATTTCTGGTCGCAGAAATAGGCCGACGATAAATAAAGAAATAAAAAAAAACAAATGAAATGATATACAGGGCGAAATTCCATGATCTAAGTCAGGCATAGACATGGCAACACTGCAATCGTGAATATATTTTAATATTTAGATCGCAGTCTCCTATGATGAGGACCAAATGTTTTTCTTTCCAGATATGTTCAATAGGTCATCAAGTATGGGATACCCAGTCTTTTTCTTTAGGTTTTTACAACTGGTGTGAATGTACAGAAAACGTTATAGTAATGTTCAATCTACTTACCGATCTGGCCAAGAAACTGTTGAGATTCTCGTCGTTCTCAGACCATCCGCTGGTCTGCTTTCTGTGCGCCGCCGCAATTTGTTGTGCAATCTTGACTTTCCTCAATCCGGAGTTTTGCAAGTAAAACGGCAAGTGAACCATATTACTCAAGTAATTGTGCCCGCCAATATTGTTCTCACTGAATAATCTTCTAGTATTTATTTCTACTGCCTGGATAGTAAACCACATCACACGATCAATGGACGAATACAAGTTAGGACATGGTGTGAGAAACATTGAGAAAATAAAGAGTCGAAAATCCTTTTGCCTAAATGAACACTCGTTTAATATGGGTGAGGATGAATAAAAAAATATCTTTCGGTTATGCAGAGACAGTCCACTGAAAAATATTTTCAAATCTCTAAGATACGCCATGATTTTAATAGGCCATCTAAATTTGGCAAAAAATATCCTGTATAAAAATTGCAAAATAATGGAGATATAAGTACATTTCATGAATAAAGATCTTGGAAAACTTTCCATTGAAATTTAGAATTTCAACCAGTTAGTAGCAAGTTTTGGATAGAGAAATATCATTTAATTTATTTGCTTTTCTAGCCTCGTATATATTTCTTGACGTTTTTTTTCAATTTCAGATTGTGGAAAGTGAAACCCAGAAAACCATGTCGTTAAATTCATGTTGACAATTTATTTTAAAAAAAATAATGATGTTACGAAGACGTAGAAGGGCCAAAAACAAAATATTTTTCAAAAACATTTGGAATTGCCACTTTGAACTGACAATTGTCACTTAAAAAACATCTGGAATTGCCATTTCAAAGTGACAATTGTCAGTTTGAAGTGACAATTGTCCTTCTTATAGTGACAATTGTCAGTTCGAAGTGACAATTGTCACTTCAAAGTGCCAATTGTCACTTCAAAATGACAATTGTCACTTCAAAATGACAATTGTCACTTCAAAATGGCAATTCCCGATGTTTTTGTAAATGACAATTGTCACTTCGAAGTTACAATTGTCACTTCAAATCGACAATTGTCACGTCAAAATGGCAATTCCCGATGTTTTTGTAAATGACAATTGTCAGTTCAAAGTGACAATTGTCACTTCAAAGTGACAATTGTCACTTCAAAGTAGCAATTCCAAATGTTTTTGAAAAATATTTTGTTTTTGGCCCTTCTACGCCTTTGTAGGATGTTTTCCAATTTGAGATAACTCAATTTTTATTTCATTTTTTGACTCATCCTCTTTGCTTCAACTGGCAAATACATACTGAAGGGTATATCAAATGACGAAAAAACAAATACATTCAAAGTTCAGTTGATTGAAATAAAAAAGAGCACATTTTTCAAAAAATGTTTTTTTTTAAATATGTTCTGCTGTTGTTATTGTCTCTTCTTTCTTTTGTAAACCGTTAAAGGTTGCCAATTTTATAGTGTATATGTTCAGAACAACTTTTGACACTCTGATGTTAGGTCAGGTTTCTATCAATTTCTCAATTATGAGCAACATTTTCAATAATTTTGCCAGATGCAGCATCTGAATGAATACGTACACACCAAAGAAACAACATCAAAACTGACCTTCTCCCAAGCGACCTGTTAGAATAACAGATATATAAGCATTAATCTAACAGAAAGAAGCGATGATTCCCTAAATAATTCATCACGTCCTCCTTACCTTGGCAATAACGTGGGGATCTATAGCTAATATCACAATGAAGGGGGTATTTGCATCGGAAAACAACATATGTACAGTATCTAACACCAATAGCACCTTGTCTTGTTCGCAACTGTCCAAGCCGTCGACCACAACGACCAATCTCGTTTGTTGCGAACACAAACTGTCCAGACATTTTACCATGTCTTTCATTAAATTAACCTAGAAATTAAAAAAAATTTACTGTTTTCTGTCTTTTGAGACAATCTGGCTCGTAGGACCACACTCCCCGTTCCTCACCTCTTGTCTTAGAGTCTGCAAAAAACCTTCTGACTTGAGCGTTTCCAACTTTGAAATGGATTTTTGCAGGTGTCTCCGTTGGGAGAAAAACACAGCCCTCAACAACTTGCTCCAAGTGTACATGTTAGCCATAGCAGCGACTCCCAGAAGCAGGGCAATAACAATCAGAATTATCTTCAATGTTACATCAGTGAGACTGTCTTCAACGCTACAAAGAAATCAATTTGACTAAGAGAAGTCAATGTGGCGTTTTTCAGTCCAAATGGCATTTGGAAAAACCCGAAAATGCCAATAGGTGGCAGAAAAGTATCCATTTTCAACTTTCTATTGAATTCCAGAGAGCATTTGATTATCCCAAGGACTATTGCGATTATAAAGGTTTTACAGAGAGAGAAAATAAAATACTACTTACTCAGTTTCCTTTGAATTGACGTGAATAAGGTAAATGGTCAAGGCACACGTTCCAATAATTATCATCAAATAAATTATCTCAAAGAATATTACATAAGGTAAACAACACACTTTCCTCCAAGTCCAAGTTGAAGACGTCTTCACTAAAAAAAAAAATTCAACTTGTTGAATAATGTCATTGTGTTCTCAACTAACTGTATGTAATCGGGGATATTCCATACCTGGTTTAGGTTTGAAGGCCCTGTACAGTCTAGTGGCAAGAGATCCATACTGATTTTCTATAGCATCATAAAGGGAACCTATCATTTGAACTACGGAATTCTCCCCTCCCGTCGTACTACTAACTCTAGTTTGGTCAGTGAAAAAAAATCTAGAAAACATCAACAACACCTGTAGTAAATGAAGCACCAAGTCATTGTCCAAAGATATATAGGCAACCAATGTATGTGGGAAAGCAATGGATGCATCAGAAAGAGCCCTCTATTGAACTTTAAGGGAACCTGTTGAAAACTAAACTTCCGTTTCTATTTAGAAAAAGACAATAAGGAAAAATGCAAAATATAATTCACGCTAAATTGTTTCCATATCACTCGGACATAGGATGTCCCATTTTTTGGGCACCAACACACTAACGCCATCTACCGATGTACCCCATCTTCATCCAATGTTAAAACCGTATGGTTGACTGACTAGATATCTTTAGACAATGACCAAATATATGGCTTAATAAATACTGACACTGTTTTAATATACAGGGTGTACAGGGTGTAATTGAATTAGTAGGTGTTCCCGTGAATTAAGGGTGTATAAAAATATTATAACAAAGGACAGTGGTTAAAAAATAAAATAATTAATACAAAAAACTTTTTTAAGACAAGCTTTTATTCAAATTCGCTAAAAAGCACATCCAAAGCAATTATTTTTTACTTTTTAGCGCATTTGAAAAAATGCTTATCTTTAAAAAGTTTTTTTTATAAATTATTTTATTTTGTGCTTTTTAGTAAGTACGCCTCAATCTATGCAATTTTGTTAATGCATCGTCATTATGAGGCCTTCTTCCTATTAGTTCTGAGCTATCTAGTTCTTCAATGTGGAGGCCATCTAAAGATTAACTCGTCCGCCATCCTGGAGCTGCAATCTTCAATTTATGAATTCTGACAAAAGATCAATAATATTCGACTAAATTCATAATATCCGACCCAAAAAACTCCACATACAATTTTGAATAGAACGGTCCATTACACAAAACTTGTCCACCATCTTGGAGCCGCCATCTTGAATTTATGAATTTTGACAAAATTCATAATCTCCGACCCCGAAAACCTCCACATACCAATTTTGAATAGAATCGGACCATAATCACAAAGATCGTCCGCCATCTTGGAGCCGCCATTTTGATTTTATGAATTTTGACAAAAAATTCATAATCATCGACCCCGAAAACTCCCACATACCAATTTTGAATCGAATCGGACCATAATTACAAAACTCGTCCGCCATCTTGGAGCCATCATTTTTTCTCTCTAACAAAAATTCCATAATGCATTGTCACGGGAACTATGAACACCTGCCAAATTTCACGTTAATCGAGCAACTAAAGTGGGTCAAATTTAACTTGCAAGATTTGATTAGAGACAGACATTGGGACAGGTGAAACTAAATAAAAGCTTGTAATAAAATAATTATTTTACATAAAATTGAACCTTATAAGTTGATCATAAGAAAACACTGGCAATTCCTTGTCCGGTGCTCTAAATTTGTAAGGTTTTAAAAATTGATAAAAATCTATATTAAAATCAAATTTATTGTTACAAAAACGTCACACTACGCCAAAGTATGTTTGTCTCGCGTCTAGCCAACCTAAGATTCCAGGAAGTACTCTGAAAAAGAAAAACAAGAGAAGGAGGAACAACAAGAGCAACAGAAAGCATTTTTCCTGCAGATTTTCCAGAAAACTCAGGGGTAGATCGTTGAACTAAAAGAAAATGTTGATAAAATCGGTGCCGAACTCAACACAGTCTGGAAAACGATGGAAGGAATGGACAGTGAGACAAAAAAAAAGTTAGTGCGGTACGAGAATGAGTGAGAAAAGATGTCAGGGCAGCTCGAGAAAAAGCAAAGAGAAGTGTGGGTGGCACGAGAAGTGAATGTGATATACATAGTCCGGAAAGTGAATATCAAGGAGTGAAATATTTTGTTAAAACAACCTAAAATGCATTCATTTGTATCTAAACTGTATGTATTAAACAATACCTGATTGGTTGTACGGCAAGCCCATCCTGCGACGCCCCTGGAGGATGGCAGAATAAAATCTGCAGGACGAGCCTCAAATTGTTCATCCTCCTGGTGAGCGTCAAATTGAAGTTGTACGCCCAATCCCAGTCGTATCGTTTGCTGGCGAACCATATCGATGCTATGGTCAGATAAGCGAGTAGTACGAAGCCGAGGGCTATGCTCGTCCCCACTATCCAGTCTCTCGTCGAAAGCCCCACGATGGTCCCGATGATGAGGCCGATGTGTACGAGAACGATAAAGAGCAAAACTGTGAACTGGAAGACTGGATCGACCCATTCGCGGGCGAAATTCTTCATCTCCTCTGAAAATAACTGTCCAAGTTCAATTTCCAATCGGATATGGTGAAACTCTGGTAAGTTTGACTCCTATTTGTGGCACAGTGGATTGATTCATATATCAATTTAAATATATATATTTTTTTCCTTACAGGTGAAATGGCGATAATGTTTTAGGGAACACCAAAAAAGTTACAGTGAATATAGACACAAACTTCTTCAGTAAAACCAAACATACTGCCTCTAAGTTGCTAATTGTAAGCCAGCCAATATGTTCATATTCATATTATTTATTGGTGTTATAGAAGAAAAAAAGTCTTTACTGTACTAAAAACATAAGTTTTGTTGACAAAGTTTTTTATTATTAAAAAAAATTGTTGAGAACCATTATAAAACTGGACAATAATTTTTTTTGTATAAACATTTAATTGATTAATAATCAGAAACAGTTCTGGTACTCTTAGTATAATATAATCTTAAAACTATATATAACAAAACAAAAATAAAAGTAATTCTAAGTACTAATGCTATATCTAATATTAAAACTTCAAATCATGTAAGTTATGATAGAAGTTACAAAACAATTAAATTGAACAGCTACTGTTAAAAATGTATACTACAGAGAACAAGGATATTATGTGATTTGAGTAAAGAATTATAAAAACTTGAGTTACTTGAAATGTGTCTTCATAAAATTCTTATGTATTACAAAGATCGAATATGTGATGGCAGATGTTAAACATTTTTTTGGCATTGTAAATTATTGATTTTTTTTTAACTTCTGGAATTGTTGTTGTGAGGTTAATGTTCGTTGTATTGTACAGAGACAGGAAATGAATGTTAGTACCATATTTTTTGTGGATCATACAGAGTGAAGATACAGGTAAAAGTCAGTATTTTCTGTGCAATAAATAAGGGTCGAGTATTGCCTGGGTTCTGCTTTACAAACATATCTCATAGCCCTCTTTTGTATAATGAACACAGAGTTCAAAATAAAATTTAGTTTAGTTTAGTTTATTTATTGGTGCTATTTATACATGGTATTTACACAAGTCATTGAAAAAAATATACAATATAAGGTATAATAAATGTTTGAAAGTATACTAACATGGAATGTACATATGTAAAGATAAAAAAATTATCTAAAATTTTTATGTACCTATATAAAAAAAAAGGAAAAAGTAAGTATCAAATTGAGTTCAAGCCACTGTTGTGAAAATCAGTAATGGAGTAGAAGGCGTTGCTGAGAAGGTATTGTTTGACCTTATTTTTGAATAGATTTTCATGCAATAATTTTATTTTGATTGGTAGGGAGTTGAACAAAATAATTCCATAATAGCCAGAACCTTTTCGAGTTTTATTTATTCGGAGATAATTTATATCAAGGTTATTTCTGGTCCTAGTAGAATATGAGTGAAGTTGGTCTCTAGTAATATAATTTTCAATGTTCCTTTTCACATAAACTAGACATTCGTAGATATATGTACATGGTACTGTTAAAATTTTGTGTCTTACAAACATATCTTTACAGTCGTCTCTGAATCTTAATCCAGTTATAATTCTGAGTGCTCTCCTCTGCATATAGAATACATTTGCAGCAGATGTAGAGTGGCCCCATACTAAAGTATAAGTAAAAAGCTGAATTCGGTGTGTTACACTATGAAAGTTATGAAACAATATGTAGATAAAAAATTAATGAAAATAATATATTTCACAAACTTTGAATCGCTATATGGATATGGAGTGATTTTCTATGGAGCATCCAATGATACTGAAAAGGTCTTTACTGCACAAAAAAGAGCAATTAGAACAATCTTCAACTTAGGTTTCAGGGAGACATGTAGAGGTAAATTCAAAGAAAAACAAATATTAACAGTAACAGCATTATATATCCAAGAATGCTTATTATTTCTATTCAAAAACAGGGAATATTTCAACACAAATCAGACAGTACACACATATAGTACGAGATCGTTAAATTATACTTATCCCATACACAGACTTTCAATGTCAGAAAAAGGAGCTCACTATAGTTGCATCAAATTTTTCAATAAGCTTCCAAACAGCATGAAATCTATCACGAGTTCGAATGTTTTAAAAAAGGCATTCACAAACTGTTAGTACAACTAGAACCCTATGATGTGAAGGAATTTATGAATGCCACCTGGTAAAGTAAGAATTTCTGTCCAATGTTTGTAGATTTTTAGATTTGTATATATATATACAGTAAAAACTGGATATAACGACATTGAAGGGACCGTATACTTCAGACGTTATGTCCGATAGTTGTTATAACCAATATACACAAGTATGTATGTATATATTATGTCTGTTTGTAGTATAAGTTATAAGTTTATAAGTTTATTCAGCAATAGAAATAGAAATAGGAATACAGTAGAAATGGAAATACAGTAGTTCAGTAATTTGACAAAAATCAACTCTATTCTACAATAATATATCTATAAAATCTATTTAGACAATTTGACCTTAACTATTACTGGAATTTGGCGCACTATGGTATTCTAAGATACTGTGTGTGCGACTCTTCTGTTTGTAGAATTGTTTATGAGGTACTGACTATGTCAATGTTTACATAGGCACAATATATTACATTAGTTGAGAAAGGAAAAGTAGTTTGATGTGTGTAATTTATTTTAAGTGAAGTGAACATTAGGTAGCTTATTTTATTTATTTATTTTTTATTTTTTTCATTCAAGGTAAATAAGGGTGAAGTTTGTTTGTATAATCCATTTTATAATGTCTTTTTTAATTTTATTATATGGCATTACTCTAAAATTCTGCGGTAGAGCGTTGTACACTTTGGGACCTGTACAATATATATGTTTCTGGCAAGCAACATGTTTGGGGTTTTTCAAAAGGACATTTAGTTGAGCTGCGTTTCGCGTGTTTAGGTTATGACAGAGATTATTTCTATAATAAGAAGTTTTCAACATAAATCTTGCAACTGCTTTAAGGTAAAGTTGGTTTGGAGTGAGTAATCCACTTTCTTCATATACTAATTGAGATGGGTAACGCTTTTTTTAAATATAATTATTTTATTATCCATTTTGGGATACTTCAAGCTTTGACAAGTATATACTACAAGCATTTCCCCACACACGATGCCATAATTTATGATAGATTCTACAAAGAGAAATATATTGCTTTTATGGTTTTATGGGGCAAAAGTTACTAATTCATAGAATTTATAAATTAGTTTTCTTATTTTTTTTTTGTAACGTAGTTTATGTGCTCCTTCAAGTAAAAGTTCATCTACAAAATGCCCAAGTATTTAACACATGTCTCTCTATCAATTTTGTGTGTGCATGTACATTGTTGTTGTTCTAAGGTGCAATGTGATTCATGTAGTTTTATGTTTGTTACATCGGTGGGTAGGGATCTGATTGAGAGAGCGAAGGTCATACATTTTGTTTTACCTACGTTCAGGGAAAAGGCTATTATCTAACCACTTTTTTTTTGCCATTGCCCGTTCTGCATTTTCCACAGTAGCTCTCCATGTGGGACCGCTTATTATGACCACAGTATCATCGGCAAAACAGAAGATAGAATCTTCCTCCAACAGTGATAGGAGACCATTTACGTAGATATTAAGAGAAGCGGCCCCAGTACTGTGCCCTGTGGCACACCAAATCCTACCTTTAGAGCGGCTACTTAAAATATTGCTTATCTTCACACATTGCTTCTTTCCTTAAGTAAGATCTAAATAAGTCGTTAGCAATACCTCTAATACCCATGTTGTTTAGCCTATCTAACAGGATTGGGTGTGCCACAGTATCAAATGCTTTGGTAAGGTCCAGAAATATTCCAATAACCTTCTTTCCCTGATCAAGATTTTGAAGAATTTTTTCTGTTACTCTACACATAGCGTTTTCAGTACTGAGATTCTCCCTAAAGGCAAATTGATTTTGATCTAATAAGACATATTTTTCCAAAAATAGCATTAGTTTATATTTAATACATTTTTCTATCAATTTGCTTATTGAGCTCAAAGGTGCAATAGGTCTGTAGTTGCTTGTTAAGTTTTATCACCTTGTTTGAAAATTGGTACAATTATTGCACTCTTGAGAATCTTAGGGAAAATTCAGTACTGAAGGTACAATTTACAATATGTTTTAACGGTTTTAATAAATAGATGTGATTCATTTTAATGATCTCTGTACTAATATTGTCTTCCCGCATTTAACTCTGTCTTTCAAACTTTTATTTGAGTCACCAGTTCGGCATCAGTAATAGGGGTGAGGTAAAAGGAGTGGGATTGATAAAATCATTTACTGCTGCATTTATATTGTTACCTTGGGAGATTTTGTGTGCTAATTGTTCCCCTATATTGCTAAAATAAGAATTAAATTCAGTTGCTATTTGCTTGGGTTCATGAATTTTTGCACCCTTGCTGTCCAGAATACCCTGATTTCCGTTTGGTTCACCTGCTCACCGTAGCCTCTCAGTATCATCTTCCATGTTTTTTCGGGTCATTTAAACTTTTTTTGCAAGGGATTTATAATAGGTATATTTGGATTTTTTTATAAGTCTTGAGAGCATATTTCTAAAGGTTTTATATCTGTTTTCAGTATCCTTACAATTTCTGTTCAAAGCACATTCTCTTTTAACCGATCCCTTTTACGAATTGATACCAGGAGGCCATCAGTGATCCAGGGTTTTAATCTCTTTTCTGCTAGTTATCGTTTTAGTGCTTGTGGATTGGCTTATAAAGTTTTGTAGTTTTGTTATGAAAATATCTGTGCATATGTTAACATTGACACTTCCCAGAACATCATCCCATTCTGCTTGCAGAAATTAGGCTTGTGAGTTTATTGTAATTAAGTACTTGAAAAGTTTTATTTTTCCTGCTTCTATATTTGCATTACCCTTTATGTTGAGCAAAATGGGATAGTGGTGGTGAAGTCCTTATTAAAATAAGAGGATTAACATCATTGAGTTTTTCGTGTTTACATTTCACAAAAAATGATCGATACATGTTGCTGCTTCTTTTGATCTTCTAGTAACTTTATTGATACAGCTTACAAATCCATAACTTTGAAGAACATTCAAGTACTCGCTTGTTGATTCGGAGTTTTGATCTAGGAGGTCAATGTTAATATCTCCAGTGAGAATATGTATATGATTTTGATCTTGCAATGATCTCCTTAAAATACTATTTAAATTTCCTATAAATTCATCTTTGTTAATAGCATAAATATCCACCAGCATATTATTTTTGATGAGTGTAGATTTGATAAGTTTAGTATTCCCTTCTTCTATAAGGATTTGATTTTGGAAATATGATTCCCTTATATATACAACGCATCCATCAAATTTATTCAGCATACTATTGTTCCAGAATATTCTAAACCCAGGTATATTGAAGTCATTTATGTTGTGTACGATATGTGTTTCGCACATTACTATAACATCGAAACTTTTTTCTGTTGATTCCAGAAGACAAGAAAATCATCAAAGTTTTTATATATACTTCTAATGTTTACATTTATTATATTAATATCACTAAAACTGTCATCAAAGAAGGTAACTTGAGACAGGTTATCACATTCATGAGTTTCACAGTCCTTGTAGTTATCAAGTATATCATTTGGATCAGTGAATTTAATTAATTTTGGTTGTTAACAACTTACTTTATACTATAGGTACATGTGATCACAATCCCCAATGGGGATAGGTTATGCATATGAACTTGTTTTCAAATAACTTTATGTTCAGATGTCCTCGATCGTTTAATTTTCAAAGAGTTGTTCTCGAAAAGAGCCTTTATTTTATCTCTATCCTTCCAAATCGTTGATATCGTAGAGTGTGAGACTCCACATTCCTTTGCAATTTCACTATTTGACTCGCCATTTTCTAATCTCCATACAATATGTGATTTTTCTTCAATATTAAACACTTTCTTTTTTGCGACATAGTAACGCGATCTGTACCAAAAGTTTTAAAACCAACCTGTAATTCACGCGGTCAACTATCGCACTGAATAAGTCGTAAAACATGCAAGGTCAAATGGCAAAGAGCGGGAAAGAGGTTCTATAGCTAAATATTCCTTCATATGATTAGTATAAAGGTGAAAATTGTTCGTAATGTTTTGTTTTGCTGGAATAGGTAAACGGTTGGTCGTTATAGCCGATGAATAGACGATGAATATCGATAAAGTTTCGTCGTTTTAAGCGATATGTCGCTGTATCCGATGTCGTTATAGGCGGTATGTTGTACTTATTATTATATAGATTCGGCCGGGACCTTGCCATTCGGTTGTTATAACCGATCTGTCGTTATAAACGATGTCGTTATATTCGGTTTCTACTATATATATATATGCACGGACGCCTACTTCGTTCTGGGTACTGATACTGTGATCTATTGCTGTACTTACCTGTTTTCGAAATAAAGATGATATTATTATTATTATTACTAGTATAGCATATGTAATGGAAGAATGGATAAGACTATGGTATGCTGTTAGTAAGGTTCCTTGTGTAACTGTGTTTATTAAGTTTCTGAGTAAAAAGGTGTTTTTGGATATCTTCTTTGAAACGTAAGCAGTATGATAATCAAAAGACAATTTTGGGTCCAGGTAGACTCCTAGGAACTTTATGGTATGTCAATTTTGCGTAATGTAAATATTATCTTTTCTGTTTTGGATTTATTGAGATTGAGGTTGTTTGTGGAGAACCAATTTTGGGCATTTGATTGGATGTTGATGTCCTTTGCTAGTGATGATGATAAGACAGGGCCTGCTGTTGTTAGACTAGTATCGTCCGCAAACATCATTGTCAGAATGTTCTCTTTTACTGAATTTGGAAAGTCATTTACATAAATAAGAAAGAGTACTGGGCCAAGAACTGATCCTTGGGGAACCTCTGTCTTATTTTCGAATAAATCAGATGTTTTGCTGTTTACCTTGACAAATTGATGTCGGCCACTTAGGTAAGAGTTTATAAGGAATATACTTTTAATATTTGCTCAAAAGGATATTGTGAGATATGTAGTCAAAAGCCTTTGTCAAATCTAGAAACAGGGAACTTATATACTCATTTTTTTCAAAACCAGCATTGATGAAGCTAGTTAATTCTATTGCTAGGGTAGTAGGTAGGTATTTCTAAACCTATACTGATTGGTGTTGGAAAGGTTATAATTTTGAAAATGTTCACTCAATTGGATTTTTAGAATAATTTCATAGACCTTGGAGAGTGTAGGAGCTACTGAGATAGGCCTATAATTTGTAGGATCATCCTTTTTGCCCTTTTTGTGAATTGGTACTACCTTCGATACTTTCAAAACATCAGGAAAGTTATATTTTGATATACTTTCATTCATTAAGTGGGTGAGTGGGGTTAAAATTTTAAGTTTTATGGCTTTTATAATTTTAGGAGTAAGTTCATAAGCGTCCATACTATTTTTATTCTTCATTTGGTTTAAGGCTTCCTGTAATTCCATCTCTGTAACATTTCTGAAATTGGAAGTATCTGTTGGTACATTCATGTATGCGGTATGTTCTATATTACTTTTTGGTAAACTGCTCAAAATATTATCTGCAATATTTACAAAGTAATGATTGAAGTCATTTGGCAAAATATTTTCAATTTGATTGTTATTTGTAGTTTTTCTTCTACTATTTATAATTTTCCACATTGCTTGTTGGGGTGTCTTGAAATAAAGTTTTCATTTTCCACCTTTTTAGCCTTCATTAGTTCATGGCGATATGTAGATCTGTAATTTCTTAGTTGTTGTTTATTTTGTTCAGGAGGAAAAGTTTTGCAATATTCATGCATGAAATTGAGATTTTCTCTCATTTTGCGGAGATCCTCTGTGAACCATTTTATTGGTTCCGTTTTATTTGATTCAAGCCTCACTTTTTCAGGAAAGACAAGCTGAATCGCCAGTTTGATTTTATCAATGAATAATTCAAATTTTTTGTTGATTTCCAAGTCAGGATCATATACAAAGTCCCATTTTACCGTCTCCAAATAGTCCCCAAGAAGTACCAATCCCACATCTGTTATGGACCTATAGTTAATTCTTTTGGTTGACTGTTTCTGGGTTAGCTTGGTTTGAAAGAGAATACCTAGGTGATCAGAAAGATTGAGGTCTATAGTGCCCGAGTTTAGTTCACTTCTGGGAATATTTGTGAATACATTGTCTAATGGACTATTTTTTCTGGTAGAGGTAAAAATTGTGGGTAGGAGACCGAAGGATTTGAATAAATTTAAAGTATCCTGAGTAGCTTTATCGTTCATCATGTGAAAAGGTACATTAAAATCTCCACAGACTATGAGGTATTTTGAACAAGCTGAGAATATTTCTAATGCGTCATTTATCTTGCGAAGAAAATTTTGGAAATTTCCGTTTGGCGATCTATATACTGTCATTACCCTAACATTTTCAGTTTCAATAGCTGACATCTCACAATCAATTTCTTCAGAAAAATTGTTCATGTTACTTACAGGGGAGCAGATAACTTTCTTTAGTGCAAAAATAGCAACCCCTCCATTTTTGTGTTTAGTCTTACAATACTCTGAGACAAGATTATAGTTTAGTAATTTAATAATTAAGATTTCTTTTTTTTTACACCAATGTTCATTTATAAGTATAATATCAGGGTATTTACAATCCTTCTCAACAGCAACTTCTAGCTCATTAATTTTATTTCGAAGGCATTGAATATTTAACCCTTTCAGGACCGCGCCGGATTCAGCCGGCGGTGCTTACAGGGCCGACGCGGAAAGCGTGTGCGTGTTTGTCCGGCTTCAGTCCCGAAACGTGGAGTGTTTATTGAAGACGTTATACAGATTTCTTCATGACAACCTATTTTTTTTCTAAGTACAGAAAGAAAAAAATAATATTTTATTTATTTTATTTGAAATTTTGTGATATTACACTTAAAAACATATAAAACTTTTTTTGGTAAGAGAAAAATTAGAGTGCATTCTAATAAGTAGTACAAGAAATGTTCATGAAATATACATATATATTTTACAACTGAATGGTACCTCTCAAAACACCCCATGACACAAAGTGGGACGTTACATGGTAGACAAGTGTATGATGTTTCCTTCCTCTTATTTTGCTTCGCGCAAACAACACACCTTTTCAGAACTATCTTATTATTCTCCGGTTTCCGAGGAAACATCGCTAGAAAATGTCTCTCAATAAGCCTAAAATTATTCACTATTATTCAATAGCTCGTACATTTCTTCTTCTGATATATATTTTCTCGCCATTGCAGAGAATAATTGCAACTTCCGTTTGAAAAATGCGGGTAACATACATGTAAACATGCATAAACACTTCTGCACTTCAAACTATTCTTGTTCAACGCACTTGTAACTCAATTTTTGATGAAAAGTACTCAATCCTGTTAGAACAGTATGCTTAGCTGTCATGTTCTGCACACCTTCGCCAAAAGTGGCAAGCAAGAGCCGAACCAATCAGTTTTTAGTGTGGGTGTGGTCAGAATACACGTGCTTAATACAGTGCAACCCGTGTGTTCGATCGTTTTCGGTCCTTACATGGATCTCTTGCCGTGCGTTTAAGTCCGCTTTCGGTCTCACGGACACGAAATATTTTTGCGTGTTCATTCGTTTTCGGTCCTGAAAAGGTTAAATGTAATATACTATAAATTTTTATTTGACATGGTATTGTTTTTTTTTAAGATTTTGATTGATTAGATTTGGATTCCCTAAAAAAGAAGAAATTTGCTGATTTGTGGCAGGTTTTTGATTACATTTATTTATTTCCCTTATCATTTAGGACATCTCTGATTTGCTATTTTTCATAGTGAAGCTTGAAATCGAATCTTCTGAAGTAAACTCCTCTTGGCCAGAAAGTTGGATCATAGAAGTTCTTCTTGAATTTGAAATCGGCTGCTACCAAATAACATTTCAATGCCCCTTCATTTTGTCTCAATGTTTTCACTATGAAATTATCCAGTTTTCCGTTTCAAATATTCCATAATGTCGTTTTCTTCAACTACGGGCTTGACTTTGTAGAGATAAAACCAAACCTTTGGGTTGACATCTTTAAAGTTTCCATCTGTCTCATCTGACTAACCAGTGTTTTTTTTTGGGTTTTTGTTAAATGGTTTTTTCTTTTGTACAGTTCACCATTTTGTTTCATCTTGGTTTAGATTTTCTAGGTTGATGATTTCCTCCATTCTTTTTTTTGTATCTTCCAATAGATTTGTTTGAGCACCCTGTATACCATTTTCTTGTGTTTGTCCACTTTTTGTGATGTCTGAATAAGTTTTGGGTATTTCAGCGTTTTTTGTATTCACCTTATCAGATGTAGCAGAAATGTGTTTTTTTTTGTTTGGATAACTTTTTTGTGTATCGGGTTTTTTATCTTTCCTTGGGCATTTAATTCTATTTTTAGATTATGAATTTCATCAGAAAGAGACTTGAAGTTATTTTCAAATGATTTTTGTAGCATTTCCACAATTAATATGATTTCCTCACCTTTAGCAATACTCTCCTGAGGTAATATTTTGCTGTAGTCCTGGCTGGGCAGTTTTATCTTCAGATTTGATATTTCAGCTTCAAGTTCTGCTACATTTTTTTCAAACAGCTTGTTATCTTCTCTCATTTTGGAATTTTCATTTTTTAGTGTCTGGATTTCCTCTTGAGTGGATTTACACATTTGGTTGGATTCTCTGCAGCACATGATTTTATTTGAACCCATACCATTGAGGTTATTTGATGCTTTCGCACCACTCACATGAAAAATAGATAAGCAATTTACCCAAACAACTGCTTTGCATGGTTTCTTTGCACAACACTTATAGTTCACTCCGGAAATGTCTTTATTTGTATTTAAACATTGATTTTTTGTTGAATTTTCACAGAGAGCATCTGACAAGTCATCATCATCCGACGCCATCTTTATATATATATATATAAATAAGAACTATTCCCCCAAAAGCAAATTCCATATCTTAATAGTGAGTCAATCAGAGCAAAATAGACTGCTATTGCTGCAGATGTATTCAATTTTGATGAAATGATCCTTACTGCAAAACAACTAGATGATAATTTTTTGCATAAATTTGTGGTATGAGTGTTGAATGAAAGACTGTCATCTACATAGAGTCCCAGAAACTTGACGACTGATGATTCAGTACTTATTTTTGAGTCCCCTAAAAATATATCATTCAGAGTGCATCTGAAGGTTAATATATGTTTTGAAGATATCGAACGATAATTTATTCGCATCACACCAATTTTTAACTACCGAAATATCCTCGGCAATATCTTTACTCAGTTCATCATTGTTGTTGCTATGCTACAATTTTGAGGTGTCATCTGCAAACATAGTAAACTTTCCTCTGATATCGATGCTTGATATATAATAAAAGTAATAGTGGTCCAAGCACTGATCCTTGTGGGACCCCACACTTCACTAATTGAGACTTTGAATTTTATTTGTTAAGCGAGACTATTTGGGTACGCTCCGTTAAGTACGATTGGAACCATCTTAGTGTTACAACTCTGAAGCCATAAATGTCTAATTTTTTAAGTGAAAATCTTATGATGAACGCAGTCAAAAGCTTCTGTAAGGTCGCAGAAGACTGCTGCAACTGCATCACCATCGTTGATATTGAGATATATATTCTTCAGTAAAGCAAACATTGCAACATTTTTTGTTCTTTGAAAACCGAACTAGTGTGTAATAATGGAGCAAAAAGGAAAACATTCTTTTTTTTTATTGTTTTTCAACTAACTTGGCCAGAGTTGATAATAATGAAATTTGTCTTAGATTCGATACTTTCGATACTATATCACTGTCTCCTCCTTTAAGTGATGGATTTATCATAGCTATCTTAAGACAGTTCGGGACAAAACTCTCAGAGTGCTAATACCTACCGGCAAGGATAAAAATATGAAATGCACAAATTATAGATGCGACATCTATAATTTGTGGAGGAAACCCAACCTAGTGCTGTGGAGTTCAAAGGCAGGAAATTTCGTGCAACATTGATAGGTCACCAACACAAATTATAGATGCGACATCTATAATTTGTGGAGGAAACCCAACCCAGTGCATTGATAGTTTCACCAACAAAATGTCAGTATAGACCAATCCAAACCAAAAAAGTTTTAAAAACAAGGATAAAAAAAAAATTCGACATCTAAATTTGGGGGAAACCAACCTGTGCTGGGAAAGGCAGGAAATTTCGTGCAACATTGATAGTTCACCAACAAATGTCAGTATAGACCAATCCACAACACCAAAAGTCAAGCTTCTAGTGCGTTCAGAGTAACGCAAACAAATAACAAAAGAAGAGAGTTTTGTTTCAACTTCAAGAGAGCCCACCATCCGCCTACAGCTGTTTCATGGTTTCCCAATCATCAGGATTGGTTGTGGTCTTCCTCGAAACATCAAACAAAACTCTCAGAGTGCTAATACCTACCGGCAAGGATAAAAATGTGAAATGCACAAATTATAGATGCGACATCTATAATTTGTGGAGGAAACCCAACCTAGTGCTGTGGAGTTCAAAGGCAGGAAATTTCGTGCAACATTGATAGGTCACCAACAAATGTCAGTATAGACCAATCCACAACACCAAAAGTCAAGCTTCTAGTGCGTTCAGAGTAATGCAAACAAATAACAATAGAAGAGAGTTTTGTTTCAACTTCAAGGGAGCCCACCATCCGCTTACAGCTGTTTCATGGTTTCCCAATCATCAGGACGGCTTGTGGTCTTCCTCGAAACTGAAACAAAACTCTCAGAGTGCTAATACCTACCGGCTAGGATAAAAATGTGAAAGGCAGAAATTATAGATGCGACATCTATAATTTGTGGAAGGAAACCCAACCTAGTGCTGTGGAGTTCCAAGGCAGTTAAAATTGACCTCTTTTAACGTCGGGTCGGACACATGGGTAGAAAATTGAATATTGTTGTTGATCAAAACACATAATAAAGTGGTAAAAATATTGCTGATTAATATTTGTGAAGTTTAATGTTTTGGTACTATATCAGCCTCCTGTTTGCAAAACCGAAGGAAAGAAGGGATATAAATTTTTGCATTTTTAACTATTACAGTCAATTATTTTCTCAAATGGTATTCCCTATACATCGATGTGCTATCAAGCCATTTCGGTCGTACAAACCAGAGTTTCCATGAAATCGATTCCACTAATTACGCTAAAAACCCATAGTTACCTCTAAGTTTATTCAACAGAAAGGATTTACCGCTTCCCCATTTCGCATACAGACCCACGGTAATTGGCATGGAGAGAGACGGTTCACTTAAAATATCAGCAAGAGCACTACTGTATAAATCGTATCCCAACATGTTTTCATTATCTTCATTAGTATTCAACCTTCCTGCAAAAAAAAGTATCATAAAAAACGTGAGGCAAACAAACCATTTCTAGATAAAAATATTGTTCACTTTAATCGCTCAGTGATTATAGTTCAGTATCCAGTATATCTGGGTTCAACAATTTCAGCTGTAACATTCGACTTACTTGCACCGAATATTTGTCCCAGGATGGTTTTCTGATGAGTCATATCGATATTATAGGGCGTTTCACCGGCACGGTTGGGCCTGTACAATAACTGGCTATTTTTGGGGTTCCTCAATAAAATCTCCACTATCGCTTTCGATCTAGCTCTCATCGCTATATGAAGCGCGGTATCACCCTTTTTATCGGCAGCAGACACTTTTGCTTTCTTGTCCAACAGCAACTGTACTATTTCCGCATTTCTGGACCTGAAAAATGTACGGATCTAACTCAAACTGTAAAGTAACCGATTTTAGTATGCCACAAGGAGCAGTTTTGAGGCTCTTTCGTTGGAACATTTTGAAACAGCGGAACCTTACACCATTTATAGAATTACTTTCTACTCAGTTATTAATTGAGTAAATTCATTATTAAAAAAAAAAAAGTTCCGGAAATTCGAGGTATAACGGCATATTAAGTTATGTGAAAACTTGCAAACTATATTAGGTAATGATTATGGTAATCGTGGTTTGAATATTTACAATGTGTCAAAACACAATTTCAAAGTTGCTCTCAAAAGATCTCCCTGAAAACAGCGTAATTAAAATTTTAACTACTAATAATTTATGTTTTTCCCCTAGTTTATGTGTAAAATAATTGTGTTATTATTATTATTAGTTTCTAGTATATAAACGCTATAGAAATATATACCATTCACTTTTCATCAAACAGTTGAAATTGAAACATGTTTCAGTACCTGACAGCCTTGAGGAGAGGAGTGTCGCCATCTTTGGTAGCCAGTTCCAGATCCGGATTGCAGGTCAAAAGGAGTTTCACAATTCCCGCATTGCCCTTTTCCACAGCCATGTACGTTGCCGTTTTACGATCTTTGCCGAGAATATCTACATCAGCGTATTTTTTCAATAAAGCTTCTACTACTCCCCGATGACCTCCTTTTATCGCATGTATTAGGTTTGTATCACCCGAACGATCCTAAAAAAATCCATAAATAATATTCAATGTTTTCTGCTGAAGTCGTCTCCGTATATTTTTTGATTCTGAATATTTTGCACCATCTCAAGTTTTCAATTTCTGTTCAAATATTTGTAATGACACTAATCCGAAACTCGTAAAAAATAAGATCAGATGCCTAAAATACTCTCTACGAAGAGAACTATGAGAAGAAACATTTTTCCATTTTTATTTACTTGTATGTTTATGTAAGCCCCAGCCGCCATCAGCGCAGTGACGATTTCATAATACCCTTCCTTACAAGCGATCGTCAAGGGACTGCATCCATCCTTGTCGAGGGCATTAACGTTGGGCTTGTGTTCCAAGAGCATATTCACCACGTCTACATGGTTGCCGTATGTGGCGACCAAGAGGGCCGTCCACGAGTACATACCGGCAGTGTCTACATTTGCACCTGAAAAAAAACAGATATCTGAAGAAAACGGACACATATAATATAAACTTTTAGTACATAGTGACATTTCAACTGTCTCTGGTTGCAGTTTTCAAATATTTTGGCATTTGTAATGGTAGTTTAAAAAAAAATTGTAAAGTACTATATAATTATTGATACCATGCACCCCACACTTATTTTGAAATAAAATATTTTTTTTTTTATTTTCTATTTTTTTGTCTGATTTTCTATAAGAGCGTGTTTTTTAGTTTTTTTAAACTATTATTTATTTTCAACTTTTTAGTTTAGTTTTCTATTAACGCGTGTTTTTAGTCTTTCAAACTATTATTATTATTATTGATTTTTTTTTAACTATTATTCTCCAATTTTGAATAGAATCGGACCATAATCACAAAACTCGCGGCCATTTTGGAGCCGCCATCTTAAATTTTAACAAAATAATCATAATCTCCGACCCCAAAAACCCCCACATACCAATTTTGAATAGAATCAGACCATAATCACAAAACTCGGCCGCCATTTTAAAGCAGCCATCTTGAATTTTAAATTTTTACAAAAGAATCATAATATTGGACCCCAAAAACCCCCACATACCAGTTTTGAATAGAATCAGACCATACTCACAAAACTCGGCCGCCATTTTAAAGCCGCCATCTTGAATTTTTAAATTATTACAAAAGAATCATAATATTTGACCCCAAAAACCCCCACATACCAATTTTAAATAGAATCATCCATATACATGGCCGCCATTTTAAGCCGCAACTTCTTTTAAATCCCCCAAAACCCCTTTTGGCCCCCTTGAATTTTTCAATTTCTTAATGCATTGTCACCGGAATTATGTACACCTGCCAAATTTCAAATCATTCGGACGTCTGGAAGTGGGTGAAAATCGCGCCCAAAGGAGTCGGTTACAAACATACAAGTGAAGCTAATATAAAGCGTGTAAAAATGGATTGCCAAAGATAGACTTATATTTACCGGAATTGTTAACCAGAGGTAAACACATATAACTGAGCAATTTAAGATGTATATAAGTGTGTTTATGTATGTGTGCATATTAGTGTATTTGTGTATATCAATGTGAGTATCCATCATGTATATTTCATAACTATTCTTTATTATTACTGGAAAATTACCCCAATTGCGACTGGAAAATTATCCCGAGTGTGACTAGAAAATTACCCCGATTGTGACTTATCCTCTAATATAAATTTGTATATAAATGACCTATCATCTCACTTTGATTACTGTAATTGTTTAATATTCGCTGATGATGTAAAAATCTACATTCCTATACAGACTACGAACGACTGCTTTAAACTCCAACATGACATAAATAAATTACATGAATAGTCTCTCACAAATGGCCTAGCCCTAAATTTTGAAAAATGCCTGATTATATCGTTCACAAAATCACAAGCTCCCTTGGATTATCAATATGAAATGAATGGATCAACCATGAAACGAGTTGACAAAATAAAGGAGTTAGGAGTTCAGTTTGATTCTCAATTAACAAATATTCCACACATAAATGCAACTATAAGCAAAGCCGACCAAATTCTGGGCCTCATTTTACGCAACTCAAGCGACTTATCAATTAATGCTTCGAAGATTCTTTATAACTCATTAGTGTGTTCTGTACTTCAGTATGCATCTACAGTATGATCTCCCCACTATCAAGTACATATTAATTCCATCAAAAGGGTTCAGAATATATTTCTGAGACATGTGGCCTACAGACTGAATCTTCAAACAGGGAACTATAATTATGAGACTATTCTAACATTCCCGAATATTCCAACTTTTTACAACCGGAGAATAAGAAGTGATCTACTTACTTTATTCAATCTACTCAATAATGAAATCTCATGCCCTGAATTATTGAACTTCAGAATACCATCTAGAACAACTGGTAATACTGACCTATTCAAACTAACTTTTCATAACGCAAACTATGGTCTTAACAACTCATTAACACGATTAATGAGACTAGGTAATGATCATTGTAATCTTGGGCTAGATATTTTCAATGTATCCAAACACAAATTCAAAAACGATCTCACTAAAGAGAACAATATGAACTACTAATGTTACAGTCATATATTTTATTTCATGTACTTATCTTATTGTATATGTATTATTCTACTACTTTTACTATGTTATATGCTTTATTTCACTATTTTCCATATTATTATGTTACTATCTTATTTTAATATTCTTTCATCTTACTTTAAATTTAATACCTTTAATCTGTTAAATTATATTAATAAGTGAATCTATTGTAAAAATGGGGTAACCCGTACATAAGTATAAATAAATAAAGAAAAAATGTAAAATCTCAATAAGAAGACCCCATTTATGATGTAATATAATACCTGGATGTGGCAAACCCACAATTTTTTACCATTTTTACACGCTTTATATTAGCTTCACTTGTATGTTTGTTTGTAAACGACTCCTTAGGGCGCGATTTTGACCCACTTTAAACGGTCAGATTTCATTCAAACTTTGTAGATTTATCGAGGACCGATGACAATACACTAATATGATAAGATTATTCCATTTTTTAATTTGCAAAAAAATAATAAAAATAATAGTTTAAAAAAAAATAAAAAAACACGTTTTTATAAATAAACTAAACTAAAAAGTAAGAAATAAATAATAGTCTAAAAAAACTGAAAAACACCCTTTCATAGAAAACCAGACTAAAAAAATATAAAAATTAGCTTCACTTGTATGTTTGTTTGTAACCGACTCCTTTGGGCGCGATTTTGACCCACTTCCAGACGTCCGAATGACTTAAAATTTGGCGGGTGTACATAATTCCGGCTCCAATATGGCGTACGAGTTTTGTGATTATGGTCCGATTTGCTTCAAAATTGGTATCTGAGGGTTTTTGGGGTCGAATATTAGGATTCTTTTATAAAAATTCAAGATGGCGGCCGAGTTTTTTTATTATGGTCTGATTCTATTCAAAATTGGTATGTGGGGGTTTTTGGGGTCGGAGATTATGATTATTTTGTCAAAATTGGAGGATTCAAGATGGAGGCTCCAAAATGGCCGCGAGTTTTGTGATTATGGTCCGATTCTATTCAATATTGGAGAATAATAGTTAAAAAAAATCAATAATAATAACAATAGTTCGAATAACTAAACTAAACTAAAAAGTTGAAAATAAATAATAGTTAAAAAAACCAAAAAACACGCTTTTATAGAAAACCAGACTAAAAAAATTTAAAATAAGAAAACAATTTATTTTATTTAAAAAAAAGCGTGGGGGTGCATGGTATCAATAATTATATAGTACATTACACACCTAGGGCAGTAAAGTAAGAAATGTCGCAGATCACAGGTAATTGTTGGCCAAGGCGATACCATGCACCCCACACTTTTTTTAAAATAAAATAATTTTTTTTCTTATTTTAAATTTTTTTAGTCTGGTTTTTTAAGAAAGCGTGTTTTTTAGTTTTTTCAAACTATTATTTATTTACAATTTTTTTAGCAAATTTTACCCATTTTAATGTAATAATTTTACTATGGAAATCACATACACAAGTAGTTAATACTACTTCTGTTTATTCACAAGCGCACTTGTATAAGTATATATCATGTATTATTATTATGATGAATAAACATATATTATTATTATTAAGTTACTTGATATAACCCCATGAAAGGTGATTTCTTTAAACGAAATTAAAACCCTTCTGAACGCCTTGAAAACCTTTTTTTTAGAGACAATAAAGCATATTTTCAATACCACAGATCGCAACAAACCTGAATGAACAGACAATAACTTACCAGCCCTCAACAACATCTCCACGATATCCGTATAACCCTTACGGCTCGCCCACACTAGAGCCGTAGTCCCATATTTGTCCCCCACATTCACTTTGGCGCCCCGCTGTATCAGCGCCTGCACGATCTGGGCGTAGCCCCTGCCCGAAGCCCACAACAAGGAGGAGAGGTGGTAGTTGCCCTGGGCGTTGACATCCGCCCCCCGTTCGATGAGGATCAGGGCGACGTCCGTTCGACCCTTGTATGTCGCCCACATCAGCGGAGTCCATCCTCCCTGAAATATGTTTCAATGTTAAGGACTTATGGAAAGATCATAGTTAATGCTACTAAGAATTTTGAAAACCCCTCATTCATAACTGATTCATAAATTAGTGAATAGAAAAATAAACAAATCTTCAAATACACTGGTTCTATCTAGTGTACCCCAGGAATTCCACTTGGTTCATCTATTGTTTATCCTATTCATTTAAAACGTTGGCAATTAGATTCAATAAATACTGCTCATTGCCACCAGTGGCATACAAAATACTCATATTCAAAATACACTAGTAAAAAAATAAGGTACACATGAAAAGTACATATATCGTACAATTTGGAAATCAACTCAAAGGAAGGCAATAGAGTCCTTAGTTGATCTTGAAATGTTGATCTATATTACAATTGAAAATCGATTACATTTTATTGGTGATAAGTTTTCCAAATCATGACTTTTTTGACAAAAACCTTCAATAGAAATTTTTTCCATTCCAAACCGCATATTTCATCTTGATCCAATCAATAGAGAATGAAAAATGGCCCCAATTTTTATATAATTGGACAAGTCAGTCGATGTTCCTCGCTACTAGGAGCTGCTTAAAAAAAACTGAAAAATCTTTGTAACCCTCTGGTGTCCCAAAGGGCTCTCATCTTGGACCCATATTGTTTAGTATATTCGTCAGTGACATTGAGGATTGCTTCCGGTTCTCAAAATTCGTAATGTATGCTGATGACTTGAAACTTTACAAAAGAATAAAAGATATCTCCGACTACATCAATCTTCAAGATGATCTTCACAGGCTCGTTAGATATTGTATCAAGATTAGATTATTTATCAATATCAAAAAATGTCATCACATCCTCTTTCCTAGAGTCAATGACCGCTCTCCCCCCTCCCCCCAGTGAAAACTTGTATTTGAATAATGCAACCCTTGTGACAGGGTTCGTAATCTAGGAATCATTATGGAAACTCACATTTGAATTCCATATTGAGGAAATGGTTAATAGAGCACTTCCAACTCTGGGGTTCATTTTACGTAGCTCCAAAGAGTTTCGAAAACATAGCAAGTAAGTAAATTTATATAATGTAACTCTATCATTATCATGTATAAGTCACTGGTTAGACAATACTGGAATATGGAATCCTATATACGAGAAATGCGTGAAACGAATCGAAAATGTTGGAAAAAAAACATCAATTATAGATACTACCGTTTTTGTCACCAAATGGACTACAATATTATAGCTTGGAACACCCACCACCAATGACTATGGCAACTCCCCACTCATTAGATGCATGAACGCATATAATATATGTTATCTAAATGTTGATATTTCCAACCTTAAAACTACAACTTTCGAAAAAACATTAAAAAAATATTACTTCAATTTTACAGCTCCCTTGAAGAAAATTGATACATCATCGGTATATCACTATGAGCATATTTTCAGACTTTCAGCTCTTAGTTTTTGTTAGATTTTCTATTTATTGGATTAAAATTATATTGGTGATAAGGTTTCTACATTCCTGTGTGGTGCAACCTCCGAGAAGGAGAAAACCTTTTTTTTGACAAAAACCTCACTGGCAGAAAACAAAGGGTTAAAATTTCCAGTCAATGCTCGGGCTACTCTGACATCAGTGCCGGAGTACCTCAAGGATCAGTGCTGGGACCTCAATGACTTGTCATGTTTACCTATCTCAGGTAAATTCACATTATTTGCTGACGACACCACCCTTATATGGCATAGCAAAAATGTGGATAGCTTAAGAACAATCATAGCCCAGGAGCTACAGGCGGTCATAACTTGGTGTAATTCGAACCATCTCTGCTTCAATATAGATAAAACTAACATCTTAACCTTCAGATTCCAATTAAACAGTATCAGCCTGAACACACATAGAGTGGAAAATAAATCTTGTTTAAAGTTTCTGAGAATACACATCAATAATAAACTTAAATTCGAAGACCACGTTAAGTCAGTAAAAAAAAAAGATTAGCATCAGGCTGCTACGCAGTTAGAGTGGTATCAAACGAACTTGGTCCAGTCATTGCTAGAAACACCTATTTCTCCTTATTTGAATCTCACATTAGATATGGAATAGCTTTCCGAGGTTTCTGTAGCCAGCATTTATTACAATCTCTTTTTGTCCAACAAAAAAGGGCCATCAGGTACTTGTGTAGGGCTAAAGCAAGAGACCACTGTAGACCGCTGTTTATCTCCCAAAGTATTCTTACCATAACTAGTATTTTCATTTTGGAAACTGCCTGTTTGATTCATACCAAACAGTCTCCAAACAGAAATATGACTCGCACTTAGGTGAGCACCCGAAGTAACAACCTTAGCCTGCCAATCCCAAAAACAACTCTAACAAAAAATTCAATTATATATGAAAGCAGGAAATTATATAACCACCTGCCAGAATATTTAGAAGTATTAAAAAATCCTAAACACTTTAGAAAGGCAGTAAAAGACTTCCTCACGCCAAAAGCATGCAGGAATACTATAATGAAAATTTCGGACCTCAATAACCTAGTCCTACTGTGTTACTATTTTATTGATTCTAAGTAAGTTTTATAGTTGTGTAGTGATAACCCGTATTGTTAGAAATATTCAATAATTTATATAGAGATTGCATTTTTTATTCGAACACCCTATAGATGAAAACAAAATTTATTCCAAGAAGTCAAATGGTACAAAAATATTGTCAAAAAGGAAATATTTCTATCATAGAAAATATCATTAATTCAAGAGATTTGCTTAAAAACTATAGAGGCAATCGTAAGTTATTGAAGTTTTGTTAATTATTGTGTTGTAATTTTATATATTTTCAGGAATTTGAGTATTTCAATAAACTACCAATTAAATACTAGTCAAACTAGTGAAACACAAGGTTTATTATTGCATACTACAAGTTGGTCTCTGAAACTGTTTTTAGGCATCACATAATCTCAACAAAGCTCAAATTCGATTGCCTCTATAAAATGGCTCCATCATTGTATGGAAGAACCAAGCGAGGCCACTGTCTTGTATGCAATCGACCATATCGTGACGAAAGGATGGTTGAATGTACAAAATGCATGAAATGGTTCTGCTATGAATGTGTTAATGTAACAGAAACTGTAGCTTCAGATGATCATTGGAGGTGTCCACCCTGCAATAGTATGCACTCAAAGGGCGCCAGGTCACAGAAATCTGAAATTTCACTACAATCCTCAAATCGGCGTGAATCCGTCTCAGTCAATTCATCAAAAAGAAATTCTTCCACACGCATCAGGCGCAAACTGAAACTGCAACTCCTTCAAGAAGAGAGAGAACTTCTGAGGAAGGAACGAGGGTTAGCTGAAGAATCGCGAAGAATTCTGGATGAAGAATCGGATCAAAGTCAAGAATTGGACAATGAAGAAATAGAAACAATAAATCCATTGGCAAATAATTTATTATCGTTGCAAATAGAGAATCGCATCAACAATGAGAATGGAACCATATTTCCTTCATTACCCACTCAAGAGAATGAAATGCAACGGAAGCAAGAATATAAAAAGTCAACTGCAGCGTTTCACCCAACTGAGTTCAATAACTTCGAACAATCATCTTTGACACAACAACAATATGCTGCGCGACGGTCTACTCCTAAAGAACTACCAACCTTCAATGGGAATCCGTATGACTGCGAGGCCACTGTCTTGTATGCAATCGACCATATCGTGACGAAAGGATGGTTGAATGTACAAAATGCATGAAATGGTTCTGCTATGAATGTGTTAATGTAACAGAAACTGTAGCTTCAGATGATCATTGGAGGTGTCCACCCTGCAATAGTATGCACTCAAAGGGCGCCAGGTCACAGAAATCTGAAATTTCACTACAATCCTCAAATCGGCGTGAATCCGTCTCAGTCAATTCATCAAAAAGAAATTCTTCCACACGCATCAGGCGCAAACTGAAACTGCAACTCCTTCAAGAAGAGAGAGAACTTCTGAGGAAGGAACGAGGGTTAGCTGAAGAATCGCGAAGAATTCTGGATGAAGAATCGGATCAAAGTCAAGAATTGGACAATGAAGAAATAGAAACAATAAATCCATTGGCAAATAATTTATTATCGTTGCAAATAGAGAATCGCATCAACAATGAGAATGGAACCATATTTCCTTCATTACCCACTCAAGAGAATGAAATGCAACGGAAGCAAGAATATAAAAAGTCAACTGCAGCGTTTCACCCAACTGAGTTCAATAACTTCGAACAATCATCTTTGACACAACAACAATATGCTGCGCGACGGTCTACTCCTAAAGAACTACCAACCTTCAATGGGAATCCGTATGACTGGCCTTTATTCATTAGTAGTTACGAAAGATCCACACAATTATGTGGATTTGACAATTACGAAAATCTGTTGAGACTGCAAAAATGTGTCAAAGGTACAGCCAAATCCATGGTATCCAGTTTCCTCACGTTACCTGAGTGTGTTCCACAAATCATTTCCACTTTGAGAATGCTCTTTGGTAGACCTGATCAAATTTTAGAAACATATATCAATGCTGTTTCGCCGCAACTCTAAGGCTGAAAAACTGGAAACATTGGTCGAATTCGCGTTAGCAGTCAAAAATGTATGTGTCACACTGCAAGTTGCCAAATTGACAGAATATTTGAACAACCCAATGTTAATGCACGAACTAATAGATAAGCTTCCTTCACAAATGAAAGTCAATTGGGCTTTACATCGTGCAACTCTACAAACATGTGGATTGGCAGAATTTGCGGAATGGATGTTCAATATAGTAACCAATATCTGCACGGCTCTACCCACACTGGTTATTCCAGAACATAATCAAAAACGGCATAATGAACGACTCAATGTTCACAATTCTGAATCTCCACAAACTAATAAACAGCCAATGATTGAAGTTTCAAAATGCAAAATATGTAGTGAAAACTGTAGATGTGTAGCAGATTGCAAAATGTTCCAGCAATATCCAATAACAGATAAATGGAAAGTTATTATAGACCACAAACTATGTAGATTATGTCTAAAAAGACATCGATTTCCCTGCAAATATCCTGTCAAATGTGACAGGAATCAATGTCAGCGGAAACATCATCCACTCCTCCATAAAGATCACGAACCTACCCAACAAAATGCCGTTGCCAATGAAACTAACTCCGAAATCAATATTCATCATCAAATATCTCTACAGAGTGTTAGATTCCGAATAGTACCAGTCATATTGAAGAACGGTAATAAAGAGGTTTCAACATATGCATTTTTTGATGAAGGGTCTTCAATTACGATGGTGGATGAAAGTATCGCAGAAGTGCTCAATCTACAGGGGGAATTCAAACCATTGTGCCTGAAATGGACCGGTGAACATCAGCGTTTGGAAAATAGTTCTCAAAAAGTTATAATTTCAATAGTTGGTGACTTTCCAGGCGCTAAACAATTTGATTATCGTCCAGCACGAACAGTTAATCATCTCAGTCTCCCGCAACAATCTGTTGAAATGTCAAAACTCGTTGGAGAATATCCCTATCTGAAAAATTTACCCATTCAATCATATAAAGATGCCAAACCCCAAATACTCATTGGTTTGGACAACTGGGACTTAGCCTTACCACTCCGTGTCAGAGAAGGAAATGAAGGTCAACCTATTGCTGCTAAGTGTAGACTGGGATGGACAATATTTGCACTGTTACCATCGCGTCTGCAATCATGTGAGTCTTATAATTATCATGTATGTGAATGTACAGACTCCACAATGACTGACGAAAGGCTCCACGAAGCAGTAAAGCAATATTTCTCAGTTGAAAGTCTGGGAGTCAAAGCATCAAATACCATTTTTTCAAAAGAGCTAAGAAGAGCAGACTATATTATGCAGTCTACAATAAAGCAGGAGGAAAATAACTACAGAATTGGTTTGATTTGGAAGTATGATAATTTAAAATTGCCTGACAGTAGTTATATGGCTCTCCAAAGAATGGAGTGTATAGAAAAAAGAATCAAAAGAAATCCAGAGTTAGGCATGAAAATGAATTCACAACTGAAAGATTATATGGAAAAAGGGTATATCCGGAAACTCACTCAAAAAGAACTTTCCCAGCAATACGAAAGAGTTTGGTACCTCCCTATACTCCCTGTATTCAATCCAAATAAACCTGGAAAGTTCAGAATTGTTTGGGATGCAGCTGCTTCCGTAGAAGGAATTTCTCTGAACTCCATGCTCTTGAAGGGTGATGATCAGCTTTCTTCTCTACTTGGTGTTCTACTTCGTTTTCGAGAGAAACACGTTGGATTCAGCGCGGACATAAAAGAGATGTTCTTAAGAGTTGGAATGAAAGCTGAGGATCAACATGCTAACGCTTTGGCGAGATGGTAATCCTGACAAACCCCTGGATACATACGTTATGAAAGTAATGACTTTTGGTGCAAGATGCTCACCCAGTTGTGCACAGTATGTAAAAAATACAAATGCAAGAAAGTTCTCGTTACAGTATCCAAGAGCTGTCGAATCCATCATAAGAAACCATTATGTGGATGATATACCAGATTCTGCAGATACTGAGGAGAAAGCTATGGAAATTGCGAAACAAGTTGTTTTCATCCATTCGAAGGCTAATTTCGAAATAAGAAATTGGCGTTCAAATTCACCAAAACTCATGCAGATAATGAACCAAACCTCTGAAAATCCAGTAGAAATCAATATGAATATGCATTCCGAAGAAAATACTGAGAAGGTTCTTGGTATGTGGTGGAATTTGAGCGAAGATTTTATTATTTTTTCATTGAGATATAACAAAGGAAATAAAGAAGTCCTAGAGGGCAAGAGGAAACCGACGAAACGTGAAATACTACGAATATTAATGTCAATATATGATCCCTTGGGGCTCATAACAAATCATTTAGTGTATCTCAAGATCCTTCTGCAAGATATATGGAGAAGTAAGATTACTTGGGATCAACCAATATCTAATGAGCAATTTGATAGGTGGCTCTTTTGGTTGAAACATCTCCCTGATATAGAAAAACTATGCATTCCAAGATGTTATTTGAATAATATTTCAAACTGGGAAACCTCTGAGGTAGAGCTCCACATTTTCGTAGACGCCAGTGAAAATGCAAGTGCCGTAGTAGCCTACTTGAGAATTTCTAATGAAGAATCTGTACAATGCGTACTTGTTGGCGCAAAAACACACGTAGCACCCATCAAGCTCCAGACAATGCCTCGTCTTGAACTAAATGGCGCATTGATGGGTGCAAGATAAGCAAAAAATATAAAACAGCATCTATCAATCAAAATTCACAATACCATTTATTGGTACGACTCCCAAATTGTTTTGAACAGGTTACGTTCTGAAGAGCCCAGGAAGCTAAGCAAATATGTTGCCTACAGAGTGGCCGAAATTCAGGATATTTCCATGATTTCCAGTTGGCGCTATGTTCCCACCAAGCTCAATGTTGCTGATGAAGCAATCAAATGGAGTAAACGACCTTCTTTGGAAGCAACTGATAGGTGGTTCATAGGACCGGAGTTTCTATATGGAGAGGAGCAGCTGTGGCCAACGGAAGATCCTCCTAAAAAACAAGTTTCTGAAGAAATTGCGAGCATCCATGAAACGTGCGAGCCTCTTCTAAAGATGGAAAACTCCAGTTGGTATAATAAATTATTACGAACAATGGGTTATGTTCATAAATTTATAAATTTAACTCTCAAGAAAAGTCAGGATAGATCTGTGGGCACATTATCTTCAGAGGAACCGAGACTTGCTGAAAATACCTTGATACAAATCGTTCAGAAAGAGTTTTATCCAGAGGAGATAAAAATATTGAAGAATTTGTCTACCACCAAACTACAACCTACAGTTAGTCCCAAGAGCAACATTTATAAATGTTCACCTCATTTAGATGAGCATGGCATTCTTCGTGTCCGAGGACGATTAGATGTTGCTGACTTTATTGGAACTGACACCAAACGACCAATAATTTTACCCCGAGAAAGTCATCTCACCTTATTGATCGTTACAAAGTATCACCACGTCCTCCAACACAAAAATCATGAAAGTGTTGTTAATGAAATAAGACAAAAATACTACATTCTCAAACTAAGAAGAATTATCGAAGTGACGAAAGCCCGTGATGGTCAAGTGAGAAGAGCCCAAAGTACAAACAATCAATGGTATCTTCGAGAGACCTGTGACTAAACTTGCTTTATTGACTGTTGATAAACCTAAGGATGGTACAGCACTTCGTACTGTTCAGCGCTGTACCGGGCGGGAGTGTTAGAAATATTCAATAATTTATATAGAGATTGCATTTTTTATTCGAACACCCTATAGATGAAAACAAAATTTATTCCGAGAAGTCAAATGGTACAAAAATATTGTCAAAAAGGAACTATTTCTATCATAGAAAATATCATTAATTCAAGAGATTTGCTTAAAAACTATAGAGGCAATGTAATTATTGATTTTTTAATTATTGTGTTGTAATTTTATATATTTTCAGGAATTTGAGTATTTCAATAAACTACCAATTAAATACTAGTCAAACTAGTGAAACACAAGGTTTATTATTGCATACTACAAGTTGGTCTCTGAAACTGTTTTTAGGCATCACATAATCTCAACACGTATGTTTTGTAATGTAATTCATTGTTTCCCCTTTTAAACTTAAGTTTATTTTATTGTAACATTATTTTATAATATTTGTTTCTACATATGAGCTATATTTTTCACTCCCTCACTCACATATTATACTTATTTACATCTAACTTTTATATATTGTATATGACACTATGATCTTACAAGTTATTACTCTCATCGCTTTGTTAATAAGGACTATGTCTTGGACAATAAAGCACAGTTTTGATTGATTGATTGAATATGAATTTGTCAATTCCAAACCGCATATTTCATTTGTGCCCTTAGCCATTGTCTACAACACTCACAAATTTTAAATTTAACATTTGTCAAATTTGATTGCATATGAAACATGATATTCAATTTACAGTAAAAATCAAGCTTATTTTTCTAGTAGTGTTTGTAAAGTCCCATAATCCAATGTTCGTCTACTAAAATAGTTTTTGGATGAATATTGGACTGACCATACACCTATTGTATAGGTTAGTAGTAGTGAGCAGTATCGATTAAATCAGCAGATTTTCTATGACACGAGTTTCACTTAAAAACATTGGAGGTTCTTTCCCAATTGGATATTATTTTCCACAAGGTTGAAAATTTCAGTAGAGGTAATAGAGATAATTTCAAATAATGATAATAAATTAGCCTAATGTGGATTTTTCGAAGTTCCCGAGAATATATATATCTACTCATTTTTTTTTTCTAGATAAAAAGACAAATACTTACAACATCTCTGTGATCTATGGCAGCATGATGTTCCAACAATTGCAGCACTATATCTATATGACCCTCCTTGGCGGCACACAGAAGAGCCGTCCAACAATCGTTATCATCTGCATTCGGATCGGCACCGTGTATCAGCAATTCTCGAACAAACGCAGATCGACCTTTTGATGCTGCCACCATAAGTGGGGTGGTCCCATTCTGAGAAAAAAAAAGAAATTATCAAGCCATACAGATGCATTATCAACTGTAGCAAAACACATATTGACGATTCAAATGTAAATGCTGTCTTTTCAAAATTCCCCGAAATTCACAGTTTACAGAAATATACTTTTGTTTGGTTCAAATATAAGTATATATATATATATATATATATATATATATATATATATATATATTTATAATATAATAATCTTTATTAGCATCAGCTCTCAAGTATAAATGAAATAGTAGTAGTATAGAATGTATAAATGAAATAGTATAGTATAAGTAAAATAGCATAAATAAAGTACAGAACACACATAAAATTCAATTTGCTCCCACTTTTGAAAAGCGGTTTGATTACGCCTGTTTTCAATATGTGTGGGAAGACTCCGTTTTCTAAACTATTGAAAATATGTGTTAGAGTAGGTGATAGGTCTGCTAAATTTTTCAACTTTTCTGCCATGAATTTGTTGTACTGTACTGTTGTTCTGTTTTCAGTTGTTTAATTTCTTGTAAAATTTCTTCAGTATTTGTTGATGAAGAAAAATTTTTTTTTTTTTTTTTCAATTTTGTTGGCAAGCGTTTGTCCTGTCACTGTAATATTTATTAAATTCATTAGAGATTTCTCGCTTATTCGCAGTGATATTATTATTTCGCATTTTCAATTCGGTTATTTCTGTTTTAGGACGTGATTTATTACAAATATCATCAATACTTTTCCAGAGTTATTTTGATTTATTTTTGCTTTTGTTTATTTCATTTTGGTAATAGTTTTTCAGCCCTTTCTGTGAGTTTACTCAATTATTGTACGTTTCCTTGAGCTGTTCATTTCGAGGTTCTTTCAGTAATAGCATATATGTTATTTTTTTCCTTTATAGATGTCAGTAGTCTGGAAGTAATCCATTTTTTTCTAGCAGTGTGTTTATTTTTTGTTTTAATTTCATTACTAGCAATTAATTTGAAAACGGTTGGTTTTTCCGGATTCAAACAGGTATACATGTTTTACTCAAAATTGAATGAGGAATGCGAAAAATGAATCATTTTTCTGATTTCACAAGTGGCGTAAAAAATAAGAGAGAAATGGGACCATGATACCCTTCTTGTACGCCACTGGTGGCAACTGAAAATGTGTTTTTTTTTTCAAAATAAAGCACTTGTTGAACAAAAACATTCCTTCAAATGTAACTGATTTTGTTTTTAAACTGTGGAAGTTATAAATAAAAAATACTTTCAATTTTTCATATTTAACACCTCTGCAACGAACGACATTTGAGAAAAAATATATTATTAAAGTCCTATTTATTTTTCGAGGGGAGTCTTCCGTTTCAATTTGGCACCATAGTTTCGGGACACCCTGTATGTAGAAAAATTTCATAAATTCGGCTTCTCATGTATTGATCTTATATTATAATGGAACTTTCATTTAAAAAATATGCCCCGAGCGAGACTATAACCGTTGAGCGATACCGTTTCCAAATTTGGGCACGAAACACCACTGTAAAATGGTTTCGAAAGGTTTCAGAAAATACATAGCGACCAGTTCGTCCCGGATTTTCGTCAGAGAGAGTTGTAACTGTTGAATATTATCTCTTGACTTCTTTAGTAATCTTAACGGAATTTTAACTGAATAATTTTTTGTAATTTTGAATATTGTTGAAGAACTTTAGTTCCGAACTTCAATTCACAGAGTATTCTCATTCAGAAAAAGAGCTTAATAAAAGTCATTATTTATGTTTAAAAGCTCAAGAAAGTTGTTTTAATTCTCATTATTATGGAACCTGGCCAGACTCTTTGAATATTTTATAAATTCACCACTACATAGGATAACTAGGACCCCCCCCAAAAAAAAAAAAGGGGGGGGGGTTTTTTTTTTAAAAATTTCCCCGGGGAAAAAAAAAATTTAAAAAAAAAAAAACCCCCCCTTTTGGAAGGGGGGGGTTTTTTTTTTTTTTAAATTTTTCCCAAAACCCCCCAATTAACAAAAAAACCCGGGGGGAAAAAAAAAACCTTAAAAAAAAATTTTCCCCCCGACCAAAAAAAAAAAAAATTAAATTTTTTTGGGGGAAATTTTTAACCCCCTTTTCCCCGGGAAAAAAAAAATTTTTTCCCCCCAAAAAAAATTTTTTTTTTTGGGGTTTTTTTTTAAAAAAAGGGGAAAAAAAACGGAAAAAAACCCCCTAAACCAAAAAAATTTTTTTTTTAAAAAAAAAAAAAATTCCTTTTCCCCGGAAAAAAATTTTAAAAAAAACCCCCTTTTTTTAAGAAAAAAAATTTTTAAAAAATTTTTTAATTTTTTTTTTTTTTAAAAAAAAAAAAAAAACCCCCCAAAAAGAAAAAAAAAAAATTTTTTTTTTAAAAACCAAAAAAAGGGGTTTTTTTCCTTTTTTGGGGGGCCCAAAAAATTTTTTAAAAAAAACCCCAAAAAACCCCGGGGTTTTTTAAAAAAAACCCCTTTTTTAAAATTTAAAAGGGTTTTTTTTTGGGGGCCCCCCAAAAAAGGGAAAAAAGGGGGGGGAAAAAAAACCCCCCAAAAAAACCCTTTGGGGGTTTGAAAAAATTTGGGGAAATTGAAACCCCCCGGGTTTCCCAAAGGCTTTTTAAAAAAATTTTTGGGTTCCCCCAGGGGTTAAAATAAAAAGGAAAAAAAAAAATTTTTTTGCCCCCTTTCATCCCCCCCAAAAAAAAACCCCCCCCCAAAAAAAAATTTTTCCCCCCCCCCCAACCAGGGGGGGGGGTTTGGGAAAAAAAAAAAAAAAAGGGGAAAACCCGGCGGGGAAAATTTTTTTTTTCCCAAAAAAATTCCCAAAACCCCGGAAAAAAAACCCCAAAACCCCAACCCCAAACCTTTAAAAGGGAAAAAAAGGGATCCCCCAAAAAAAAAAACCCCCCAAAAAGGGGGCCGGGGTTTTAAAAATTTTTGGGGGGGGGAAAAAAAAAGGGGGCCCAAAAAATTTAAAATTGGGGGGCCCCCCCCCCCTTTTTTTTTTAAAAAAAAAAAAAAAGGGGGGGGGGTTTTAAATCCCCCAAAAAAAAACCCCCCCCCCCAAAAAAAAAGAAAAAAAACCCCCCGGGGGGAAAATTTGGGGGGGGGCCCCCCCCCCGGGGGGCCCAAAATTGGGCCGTAAAGGGCCCTTAAAAAAAAAAATTTTTTAAGGGAAAAAGCCCCCGGGGAAAAAAGGGGCCCCAAAAAAAATTTAAAAAAAACCAAATTTTTTAAAAATTTCCCCCAAAAAGAAACCCTTCCCAAAAAACCCCCCCTTTTTTTTGGGGAACCCCAAAAAAGGGGGGGGCCGGGAAAAAAAAACCCCCGGGGGAAAAATTTTAAAAAAACCCCCCCCCGGGATTTTAAAAAAGGGGGCCCCCGGGGGGAAAAAACCGGGTTTTTTTTCCCCCCCCCCAAAAATTCCCAAAAAAAAAAAAAAACCCCCCCCAAAAAAAAATTTCCCAAAAAAATTAAAACCCCAAAGGGGGTTTGGGAAAAAAAAGGGGGGGTTTTTTCCCGGGGGTTAAAAGGGGGGCCAATTTTGGGCCCTTTTTTTTTCCCCAAAACCCCCCCAAACCCCCAAAACCCTTTTTTTTTAAATTAAGGGTTTTTTTTGGGTTTTTAAAAAAGGGCCCCCCCCCTTGGGGGGGGCCCCCCCCCTTTTAAAAAAAAAGAAAAACCCAAACCCTTCCCCCCCAAAAAAAAAAAAACCCCCCCCCCCTTTTTTCCCCCTTTTTAAAAAATTAAAAAAACCCCCCCGGGGGGGAAAAAAAAAAAAAAAAAAAAAAAAAAAAAAGGGGGGGCTTTAAAGGGGAAAAAACCCCCCGGGGTCCAAAAAAAAATTTTTTTTTTTAAAAAATTTTTTTTTTCCAAAAAATTTTTTTTTTTTTGGGGGGAAAAAGGGTTTTTTTTTTTTTTTGGGGGAAAAAAAAAAAAAAAATTTTTTTTTTAAAAACCCCCCCCCCGGGGGGGGTTTTTTAAAAAAAAATTTTTTTTAAAAAACAAACCCAGGGTTGGGAAAAAAAAAAATTTTTAAAATTTAAAAATTTAAAAAAAAAAACCAAAAAAATTTTTTTTTCCCCCTTTTCTCCTTTTTAAAAAAAAAACAAAAAAACCTTTTTTGGGGGCCCTTTTTTTTTCCGAAAAAAAAACCCCTTTTTTTTTCCCTTTTTAAAAAACCAAAAAAACCCAAAAACCATTTTTTTAAAAAAAGGGAAAATTAAAGGTTTTCGTAAAAAAAAAATTTCTTTTTTTTTTTTTTTTTCCCCAAAAAAAAAAAAAATTTTTTTTTGGAATTACTATAAAAAATTAAACCCCTTTTTAAAAAAATTTGTCTCAAAAAAAAAAAAAAAAATTTTTTAAAAAAAAGACCGCATATACAGGAAGAACGAAAATAACGATTTAAATTGACTTTGTATTCGAATACGGAACACAATGTTATCCGATAATGTTTATAGAAATTGAAAATTATGTAAATTTTTTTATTCATGGCCTTCTGTCTACACTCACATGCAAAAAAACGCAACAAGTTAATATATGATAAAATTTGATTTTTTAGTTCTCATAATATTTTAAGTAGTAGATGAAATGAATAATTTCAACACATATCCAGTCTTCTGTTAAATGTTGGCGTTTTAGTCATTATACAGGGTTAATTAAAAGGTTGTTGTACAACCCTAATTTCATTACACTCTGTGGAATAATTTCGCAGCCAAATTCTTTCAAAATAGATTTTTTTTTTGTTAGAAACCATTTGTTTCCTACATTTTGTTTTTTGGTTCATGTCTATCGGGGCACTGGTTGATTTTTAAGGGCGAACTTGCCACCAACAGTTTACTTTAAGGAATGTTATTTTATATATATATATATATATATATATATATATATATATACAGGGGGGGGGGGAACCCCATACGTCACGGGCCCTGTAAAACAAACCATTAATTTTTTCGGGGAAATTTATCCATTTCATTATATGTATATTAGAAGGCTTGCAAAAGGAGATTATTTTGGGGTCTACAGGGGGGCCCCAAAAAAATTTGACATATCAAAGTTGTATTTTTTTTTAAAAGGAAACCCTGTAAATTTTTGTTAAACTTTTGAATAGGAAAAAAATAATATGATTTCAATAAGGTACTATGTACGTAACTATAAAAGTTCTCGAGTTATTGATTTTTTTTTTTGAAAAAAAGCTAGGTACAATTGGAAACTAAGTAACATCGAAAAAGTATGAAATCATCCCTTCGAATTCCCCGAACCCAAACATAAAGAGGTTTTGGGTTATTGATTTCGATAAAAACCCCCTTTTTCAATATTATACAGAATGTTCAAAAAAACATTTACTTTTTTTAATTTCCGGGCAAAGATAACCGATTTCAAATAGAACACCCCTTTTATTTTCTGGACAATAATAAAATTCAATTATCTTCCATTTCATATTGAGGTTCCCTATACCTAACCTGAATAGTTTTTCAGATATTGGCTTTTTCAAATAGTAGTTCTTATTTCAATGCATTCTTTGAATCAAGATAGCTTTGAAAAATGAAGTTATCCTTTACATTCATATTCTGACAGTAGTTCATTAAACAGACTATACAAAAAATATTTATTATTGAACTGAAGCAACAACAAAATATGAAACACAAATGTATTTAATTCAAAGTAGGTGCTCGGATTGACGACCATCCTGTTGAATACAAAGAGCCACTCTCTCTATGAAATACTTCTTTTAACATTTAATAACATTTGAGGCGTCACTCTTCGAAAAGCAGCCCTTATTCTCTCCTTCATATTTTCCGGTGTGGTTGGAGGAGTGTCGTAAACCTCATTCTTCAAGTATCCCCATAGGAAAAAATCGAGGCAAGTGAAATCTGGTGATCTCGCTGGCCAATTTTGTGGTCCTCCCCTACCAATCCATTTATTCGGAAAGCACATATTCAAAAACTGTCTGACACTGAATTTGAAATGTGGCGGAGCTCCATCCAATTGTAACCACATCCGTTGTCTGATATTTAGCGGCACATTCTCCAGAAGCTCAGGCAGATCATCTCGTAAAAATTGTAAAAAAAATTTGACTATTCAAGTTTCTATCAAAAAAGTATGGTCCTATAACTTGTGTACCTATAATTCCTCCCCACACGTTAACAGACCATCTATTCTGGTGATCCAGAGTGCGGAAAAAATGAGGATTCACATCGCTATAATAATGGAAGTTGTGTCTGTTCACTAAGCCATTATTATGAAAAGTAGATTCATCAGAAAATAAAATGGAATCCAAAAAATGTTCATCCTCACTAAACTTGTCCAGAACCCATAGACAAAACTCGATTCGTCGATGGAAGTCTATTTCATATAATTCCTGGTGCATCTGAATACGGTACGGGTGAAATTTCAATTTTTTTTATTACCCTAGAAATGCTCCGTCTGCTTATCCCTGTATCTTTCTCGATCTTACGTTGACTCGTATGAGGGTTTTCTATGATTGATCCCATAATAAGAAATTCATTTTCCCCATTTCCAATGATAGGTTTTGGTCTATTTGCCTTTTCATAAGCTACACTTCCAGTCCTACGAAATTGATGTAGCAATCGTTTGAAAACCAACTTGTTTGAATGATTTCGGTCTGGATATTTTTGGGAATACACCTTCGACGCCAAAAGGCAATTCTCTAAACACTCACCAATCGCTAAAATCATATCTATCCGCTCTTGAATGGGACAAGTTTTCATTTTCGACGCTAATAATTCAGTGAATGTTTTTAATAACGTAAAACACAATAACTGTCAATAAGAATTCTTTCAACAAGTTGAATAAATGTCGTTTCAAAGCTATCTTGATTCAAAGAATGCATTGAAATAAGAACTACTATTTGAGAAAGCCAATATCTGAAAAACTATTTAGGTTAGGTATAGGGAACTCCAATATAAAATGAAAAATATTAAAATTTTATATAGTTCAGACCAAAAAAATACGGGGTGTTCTATTTGAAATAACAAAGTTATCTCTGTCCGAAATTATAAAAAGTGACAGTGATTTTTGAACATTCTGTATAATATTGAGAAACGGGTTTTATCGAAATCAATAGCCCAAAACTTCGTTTATGCTTGGTCAGAATTCGAAGGGATGATTTCTATACATTTCGATGTTATTTAGTTTCCAATTGTACCTAGCATTTTCATAAAAAAATCAATAACTCGAGAACGGTTATAGTTAGGTACATAGTACCTTATAGGAAATCATATAATTTTTTCCTTACCTATTCAAAAGTGTAACGAAATACAAAGTGTTCCATTTAAAAAAACACAACTTTTTTGAGCCACCCTGTAGACTCCAAAATAATTTCCTTTGCAGCCTTTATCAATATACATACAGTGCTAGTCAAAAGTCCCCTCCCCCCCTCGTATCTTTTGAACGGGTATACTTATAATAATGAAATTTGGAGGGTGGAAATAAACGGATGTAGGCTTCTCAACTGGTCATAACAGGTGACGCAATAGTCATAAATGACGTCACAAGGCCACTGTGACCAATAATTTTAAATGGGACCCTATGGCAAGTGACAGCTCGTTTGAAAGGTATTGAAAATACCTATTCAGTCATACCAATTTTGTTTGGGTTTCGGCTGATTTTGATTGATAAATTGAAGAAATACGAAAATTATAGTTTCGCATTTAATTAATAAAGATTTAAGAACCAGTTCTTATAATAAGTGTTCAAAATGTGCTCCATCTACTTCCTGGCAGTAATGCATCCTATTGCTAAACTCTTGTCGTACTCGTCCCAGTGTGTCAGCGGAAATTGCCCTACATTCTTCAACAATTCGTTGTTTCAGAATGGCAATACTGTCAGGTGCTGTAGCGTAAACCTTAGATTTCAAGTACCCCATAGAAAAAAATCTAATGGTGTAAGGTCCGGTGACCGAGCTGGCATTCGATCGAACCTCGTCGTCCAATCCATCTACCACGATATTCTTCATCTAGGTAACGTCTTACTGCACCGTAATAGTGTGCAGGAGCACCATCTTGTTGAAACGTTATTTCCAAGTTGTCGAATTCATCTGGATTATCTTCTAGAATTTCAAGAATTAACGCCTCAATATCATTTTGTAACATCTCCAGATACAATTCACCGGTTAAGTTAGCATTGAGAAAAAGAGGCCCAACTATGTGGTTTCCCAAAATACCTGCCCAAACATTTACTTTTTCTGAAATTGAGTATGTTTTCACGAAAGATGTGAGGATTTGTGTCACTCCAATACCTCACATTTTGAGTGTTAACATTTCCATTGAGAAAGAAAGTACTTTCGTCACTAAAACAAATTGTCTGTATGTAGCCTGGTTGTTGGTTCATTTTATTGGACATAGTTTCACAGAATTCTAGTCTTCGGTCGGGGTCATCATCTGAAAGTTGGTGCACCATTTTTAATTTGTATGGATGAAATTTGTTTTTAGCCAACACCCTATGTACTGTCCTTTGACTGACTTCACAGATAGACGCAACTTGGGCTGTGGAAGAAGTAGGGTTTACTACCATTTCTCCAATTATGTCAATTTTTTTGTCATCACTAATTGTTGGTCGACCAGATCGTTTGGCATCTTGAACACTACCTGATGCTTCAAACTCCCTCAAGCTGAAGCTCCCTCAAATAAACCCTCGATATAGGGCGATCGGGGTACCTCTCATTAAACAGTCGTTCCGCTGCATGGAAATTGTTTCTACATTCACCAATTATTAAGATAGCTGCTACTTTGTCGGCTACAGTACGTACCATTTTGCCTATGTAAACACTTAAACGTCTCGTTAAACAATAGCTTAGGTAAATTTTCAAGGTATAAACACTTTTGACAAGTAGAGAATTCAAAAACGTCAACCTTTTTGACAATTAACCAGAGGCGTACTTTAAAATCTTTATTAATTAAATGCTAAACTATAATTTTCGTATTTCTTCAATTTATCAATCAAAATCAGCCGAAACCCAAACAAAATTGGTATGACTGAATAGGTATTTTCAATACCTTTCAAACGAGCTGTCACTTGCCATAGGGTCCCATTTAAAATTATTGGTCACAGTGGCCTTGTGACGTCATTTATGACTATTGCGTCACCTGTTATGACCAGTTGAGAAGCCTACATCCGTTTATTTCCACCCTCCAAATTTCATTATTATAAGTATACCCGTTCAAAAGATACAAGGGGGGGAGGGGACTTTTGACTAGCACTGTATAATGAAATGGAGGAATTCCCGAAAAAATTGATGGTTTGGTTTACAGGGACCGTGTCGTAGGGGGTGCCCCATCCTTTATAGGTACTGATGACTAAATCGCCAACATTTAACAAACAAAACACATTACACATATGTAAGTTGAAATTATTCATTTTATCTACAGTTTGCTAAACAAATTATGAAAATTGAACTGAAAAAAAATAAAATTATAAGTCCTCAAATTTTAATATTAATATTATCTTGTGTTTTTTTGCATGTGAGTGTAGAAAAAATGAAATTAGATAAACATTTTGAAAAAACACTTATGCAACAGTGTAGATACTCTGTTGATGCATTTGTAAATGCAATGATTTTCAAGTGATTTTTATTTCACTCAGTCAACAAATAACCCAACAGTATTGATTCTTTACATTTGTATCAACTTATACATATTAATAAAACCATGTTAGCTTCATGGACATAATACACTTTCATTTAACTCTTATAAATCATTATTTTTGACAAATTATATTCAACAAATTTGATTCTTTATAAGGGATCAGAAGATTATAAAGATTTTTTTCTGTTGAACGTAGAATATTTTTTTCTTATTTGTTATTGAAAGAGTGATATGAAAAAAAACGACCTCAATTTCTTCGTTTTTTTTTTGTTTCAACAGGCCATGAGCACATTCAAGAATACTATTCCAGTTTAATTTGTTTAAAAATACGAACAGGGTGTTCATAAAATCAGATGTGGAATCATCCGCGACTCAAAGACAAACTTTAGTCACTATCTTGCATCGTTCCAGTTTGCATCTATTTCATCATCAGATGTCCCCATCAAAAATGATATTGCTCAATCTTATTGTCGTCACTTCAAATATGCACAATTAGCGTAATATTATCATAAACTAACCTACTCATTATCATACCTTCAATAATTTGCTTGTCGATTTGAATGACAGATCGATTTTGATTATTTGCAAATAATAAAGATCTACAAACCATGCTTTTATTATTTTGGGTTATCATGTAAATTACTACCATTTGGCAACAGGGCAGAATCCAGCAGAAGTACCTTTAGTACAAAATGAAAGGGATATGCGAATAAAATCCTGGGAAATCTAAATACATTATAAGCAAACAACTAATTCTTTTATTTGCATTTTGCTTAACAAATGGCAATAATTTCCCAACAGCAGCTTATCAAATTACAAAAAGAGATGTTAGCCTTATGAAATAATGTAATATAGAGATTCTAAGTTGTCTCTTGCAACATTTCTACATACCTTTTTCATAAGACCATTCACATACATTACAATTAGAGAAGGTGGCATATCAAACGAAATTATTCCAGCATTAACTTCGATCAATAATCAAACAGGGAAATTTTCTGGAATTCGCACACTATTGAAACTTTTTTATATTTATGTGTTTACCGGGAATACTTTAGCTGAAACCTTTAGTTGTCTATACATAACAACCAGAAGAATTCATTGTTCCAACACATATTAAGGCTAGAAAATACGTTCATGATATTTTTATCATTCATACAAATTGCTCATTTTCTGTTATCTACAAAGCAATATACCTACCTCTGATAGCCAACAACATTAGTCGAAAACTTCGTTCCATATAACCACACTTCAGTGTTTAATTGAAAGCCTGACAGATCGAAATAGATTTTTTCTGGTGCTACATCTCTCTTTGTTACAATGTGAAAAACCAACAGTTTTATTGACTAATTCCCCCAACGTGGGACAAAGGACAGAAAAATTCTATTTCGATCTTATTCACACTGCTAGCACAAAAGATTAGCTCCATCAACAAACGACTGTGGCGGCTGAAAACCCTGGTGTTTACTACGATTCAATTGTGTTTTTAACTTTTCACTATCGGCAGTTAGGAAGGTTGCGTGAGCTGTTTTTCAACAGTTGGTGTCAGAAGCGAGGATTTTTAGTGACTATTCAAGGAGAATTAATGCTGAATACGAGAAATACAACCTCCGACGAGAGGGATGCCATATAGTAGAGGAGACCGTGGGAGATCGACCTTCACCGATCTGAGAACTCGATGAGACATTTTTTTATCAAATATAATTTATAAACAATTATGCCTATCGAAAAGTGTTCATAGCTATTTTTAATTGAATTAATTTTAATCAATTTTCTTTCATCACCTTCACTCTTTTGGTAACCGAATGAGTTTCATCTCAACTGATAGTTTTTAACACTCAGAATATGCCTAGGTAGGCTTGCCTACTTATTTCTGTGCATGGCCACCTGGCAAGCAGATGTGAACAGGTAAGTCAATATAGGTAACTACACCGATCTGTTAACCAATCGAAATCGATATCATAGGTAAGATAATTCAATTACAAAACCAATCGTATAGGCTTGCCTGCAAAAAAATCGTACATAAAATAGTATTGCCAAGCTATAAAGTTTTAGAATTTTAGGTATTTGATAGGTGCGAGAGAGAAAGTAGAGCGTCCGAGGTCGGTGTGATAGAACAAGACACAACATAGCTGCACGCTACCTGGTTGTGATTACACAGCGGCATTTTATCAGAAAGGTAAAGTTCGGCCACTTAAACTGTTCTCCAAAAATGAATCATACCAAAACATATTTGCGACATTACTAGATGAAGCTGATATTTTCAAAAATGAAAAAATGCAGGCCGTTCAGGAGTTTACCGCTCATATGTATGGTATAAAAAATTGCACTAGTGTGAATAACGCCAGGTGTTGCATTTTTATGAAAAGTTATTCCGCAAAAGAAGATTATGAGCACTTTTTGAAAAAAGTAAAAAGTTATGACTCCAACAATTTGCCACCATGCTGGTCTTCCTTAACCCAAAAAATTTTACGAACGATTTATGTCAATTCTATGAGGCTTCATGCGACAGATCAAGATTGCTTAAAATTGCGCCCTGAAAACTGTGGTTGGCTGCACATGCGCGGATTTGCATCGTCATTTGACGTCAGCAGGGGGCCTGAACGGTTCATCCGCCATAAGTGCCCATGTATTTTTCTAGTTTTTCACAGCGGTTGTTCTTCCCGTTGGTAAGATTTTTCCGCCGTTTTTTAGTGTTTATGTTTGCTGAATCTTTTGACTTTCGTTTCAATGGATTTCAAGTGCCATACGCATCTATAGTTTGTTGTGAATAAGTGAAAATTGAATCGACTGTTAAAAACGTGTTGGAGCCCACTTCGTGATAGGACACTTGCATTTTTGTTTTTCGATTTATTGGAAATATTTGAGGTAAATATAGCTCTCGGAAAATGCTGAAGGAATAACGTAATTCCTTAGGCAGTGTTCGTTGAAGCTGTTTTTAGTTCAGATCATGCCTGAAAGAATATGTGATGTAGTTTCTTGTAAGAAAGTTATATTTTTTCCAGTTCTTTTTATATTCTCAATCATATATCAATTTCACACGTAACTAAATCATCAACTTTCATTTTATTATCATATAAATCTCAGATTATAATTTTTTTGAAGCAGTGTGCACGTAATGTAATAGCAGAAGCGAAAGAATTTTGTATTTCGTGCAAAACAATTTTTTCGTGCAATCGCACAACAACAAAGTCCGCGAAATTTAATTTCGCGGCCCGTTACCCATAGCAACGGCCGCCAAACCAAACGTCACTTCCAAATTTGACATTTCTAAAATACGACAATGTCAAGGATTATTTTACACTCTGTCACACCAATCTTTAAACTCGCTGTAACATTTTACGTACTGCTGTTTAGAATTTTCAGGTATTGAAACGGAATACTTTTTAGCTCTAGAGGAGTGCAAGATACTAAAATATCATTATCAGTATCAGATATATTTACGTTATGTCAAGAACTGCCGAAATGGTTTGTATATTTTCAACCATATAATTTCCATACGGAAGTCAATGTTGAAGTCTACAACATTGACTTCCATGAAACCATGTGGAATAATATTTAAAATTATGAATTACACCAACTTATAACACATGGGCGTTATTTTAAGAAATGTTTTAACATGTTATATGTACTTAATGTTTTCACCTCTTTTATACAAACTGGAAACAGTTTTGATGGACTTCTTGTGAACCTGACGAGTAAATGACTAGTATATAGTCGGAAGCGCTCTGCTAGGATTTAAAAAAAAATTGCCCCAAATACAAAATTCTTTCACTCCTGCTATTATTATTTTTCGATGAATGTACAACTTTCTACTTTCACGTAAACCCATACCATGACTTCTCTTACAAACTCTCATCCTCTTAGAGGTAGGGATATTATCGAACTTCACCCAAGTTTTCAACTCATAAAAATATCGAGACAACTCCGGAATTAATTTATTAGAATGGGCTCAAAGTATCCACAAATATTCTCAATAAATCGAAGCAACGAAGTGCCCCATCACGAAATGACGTTTAAAACGTGCTTAGCGTCAGTTCAATTTATGGGTTATCCACAGAAAACGTGTGCATCTAGAGTTATAAAAATTCAATGGAGCAAACGTAAATTAACACACCAAGCAGAAACACCCAAAAAATCAACATTATAAAATTATCACTTATAATCTCCCTAGAGCATGAATTATTGCCGGAAATTTTATTAGTTCATGAATTTTCTTTAAAAATTCACGTACGAGACAAATTTCCCGCAATTAATTCAAGCACGTGGGGGATTCGGTAAGAAAATTTTATACCGGAATTTTATTTGTATAGAAAACATTAAGTAAATATTAATTTTTTTATTGGTGCCCCTTTTTACCCATTTAAAGCACGCCTCAGCGTGTTTAAATCGAACTTTAAAAAACGCGCGTTTTTTAAAGGTAACCATGACAACATCAACAAATCGAGAAACGTGAAGTCTAAATGACAAATTTTTGATTATTGATCTGACAGGAGTACCTTGTAACGTCAAATAAAATATTACTCACAATTCGTTCATTTATATGTGCTCCTCCATCCATTTGATGAACTTTTCATATTCTTTTTTATATATATCACTGGATTTTCGCGGTATTAACCGCGATTCTGCCTCACTATTCAAAAAATCGATATTAGAATAATTCATTTTTGAGCTCTGGTGACAACAAATATTGATCTTTGGTAACAAATTACAAATGAATGTTTTTCTCATTTCCATGACAACGAAAGGTATACTGATGTCACATCACGAATTCAACCTTCTTGCATCATTAGTTCTTATTTCTATTTTTTGTAGTAATAATACCAGTATATATGATTTCAAAGTGCACCAATAAAAAAAAATAACGTAAAGTATTCGTGGATAACTGGTCTTAAAAACACTTGCTCTATTTCGAGCACTCCGGCTGCGCCGTCGTGCTCGAAAAAACGCGCGTGTTTTAAAGCCCTTTTTATCCACTCATACTTTAATATACTATTTTGACGTTATTCACAAATAAATAGAAGGCTGTGTGTAATGCGAGTTTTGACGTTTTTCGTTATTCGAATTGTCATTAACACGGTGTGGGTTTTTTACTTTGAAAAGAAATGTTGCGATTTGGAAAGGAAACTACAGAGTTAATTAGAAAAGAGGTGGAAAATTTAACTCCATCAAATACCAAAAAGTCTAAGGCAACAGTGTGGACTCAGTTTTTGGAGTTTTGCAAAGAAAAATTATATCGGATTGAAGAAGAAAAATCTGTTGCAGAATTAGCTGCAATTTTAGAGGACTGGGGGTTTAATATGAAGAGAAGAAACTTGGAAGATTATAAAGAATCTGTAGTAAAGGTAAGAACCCTTTTGTTTTTTATATGAGGACATTTTTAGACTCACAAATTAATTATTTTAGGTTATGTGGAATTCAACTGCAAAGCAACTGCAAGAAATGTACTTTTGTAAATTCCATGTGAAATTTGATCCCTTTGCAGATAGTGATTTTGCATCTGCAAGAGCTGCTCGTGATGCAAAACGGCGACAGTTACAAAAAAATCCTTCAAAAAGAAAAACAAATACTGCTGCTCTCACTAGTGAAGAGTATAAGAAAATTTTAACAATTTGGGATGAAAATACACCTTCGGGGTTACAGAGAAAACGTTTTCATGTAATATCGCATGAACTAGCTTGGAGGGATGGTGAAGGAACAATGGCTAAAGTTGAGGAAATTGATCATAAGGAAGATTTTACAGGTCGCATTGAATATAATCCAGTATTTACGGAAACAACCCAAGGTGGGTCAAAAAGACTTCCAGACAGTAAATATTTAGTAAGAAATAGCAAAAATCTTGATGAATGTCCCATACGACTCTTTGAAAAATTTATGGAAAAACGTGGAAATCTAGAAGTAGATAGATTGTTGTGACCCCTACCTTAATTGGAATCAAACTATTCGAGAAATGGTATAAAAATTGCCCTGTCGGTAAAAATACAATTTCATCATGGTTAAAAGAATCTGCTTGTAAAATAGGAGTAAAATGATGTGAAGAAGGTAAAAATCACAAATCACTCTGCGAGAGCTACAGCGATATCAAACTTGGTGAAAAATGGCGTTCAAGAGCAACAACTTATAAAGATTACAGGTCACAGTAACGCTCATTCTATCAAACCGTATCTTCAGATGGATGTGGGTCATCAAGAAAATATAATTGGTGCCATGAGGGGCGAGCATTCTCTGAGATACAGTTTGAATTCGAATACAATGACTGATAAGATTGAACCACGGCAAGAATCAACAACAGGTGCAAATAGTATTATTTATAATAATTGTGTTTTTAATATTAGACATAATTATAATAGTCAAAATAATACTACTTGTTAAAAAAATAATGAAATATGCTTCTTCTGTAGGTATAGTGTCTTAGAAATTACGTAGGTATTCATTAAAATAATATTTCTGGTTCTTATAATTAATTGGAGTTGTGGTCTTTTTTCAAATATATATTAACTGTCTCTTAATTCAATAAACCCGTGTAAAAGGCATTTGATTATACTTTTGTATGCATTATTTTTTCATGCAATATTTATTTTTAGTATTTATGGGGGAGGCACATTGTATCGTATAGGGGATTTTTTTTCTGATTTCTCCGTGCCCTAGTAAAATGAAATATATAATATTAGATAAATTATTATATAAAATTGATTGATTTCATACAATTTTCTTATTAGGTTTCAGGAAAATGTCAATATTGACTGAAAATTAAAGTGGATGTTCGTATTGCGGGAGATATTTTTTTGGTTTTCCCCGTGTCCTAGTAAAATGAAATATATAATATCAGATAAATTTTTATATAAAATTGATTGTTTTCATACAATTTTCTTGCTAGGTTTCAGGGAAATGTCAATATCGACTAAAAATGAGAGTGGATGTTATTTCAATATTATTATTGTCTAATTATATGATAGCTGTCATGTGCCGGGAAATTTCCACTTATTAATTTAACGTCTACATGCTAATGTGAATGAAAAATTTTCAGAAAATTTGCTGGTTACCATAGTAACAATGTCGAAATAAAGCATTTGATTGGTTGAAAATGACTGGTATAAAATTTTCTACAAAATATATGGGTATGCTCTCATAATTTGTCAAGTAAACATTGAAGATTGACAGGAAACAGGAATGACGTGACACATGACAGTTGACGACCGTCAAATGTTATGCCTAGTTCACATAGCAGCTTTTCGCGTTTCAGCTTACGTCGTCCTGTTTTCTGATTGGCTGCTCAATATACAGGGTGTTTCCTAACTACGGTACGAAACTTCAGGGGGTGTTTCGTTAGGTCATTTGACAAAAAAAAGTTCCTATGAACATATGTCCGGAGTTGCTTCGTTTCTGAGATACAGGGCGTTGAAGTATAAAAAAAAAGGTATTTATAAAATATCCTGAATATCCTGAAACCGATGTGGTTGAAATGTGGTACAGCTATTTGAAGTAATAAGGCAATTATTTGGCCCCAAGTAGGTCCAGTGGCGTCTCAGTGGGCACCACAGCCAACAATACTGAGAAAAAAATTATTTTCTCCTTTTCAGTGCATTTGAATATAAGCGTGGTTCTAAAAAGTTTTTTATAAGCGTGGTAAAAATACAACTTTTTGGCCTCCTGTGTTTTTTTTCATATTTAGCTTAGTTTTCGAGAACAAAAAAAAGGCACTCTACAATCATGATTACCTGCTATGGAGACCAGCTGACAGTGATAGTATTGTCATATCAGTAAAAGTCAGAGTTGTCAATTAGCAGTGATTCCATCATGAATACTTTTACTAACGCTGAAATGGCTGACATGCACTTTATTTATGGATTAGCAAATGGAAATGCGGAAGAAGCACGGAGAATCTACCAGGATAGATATCTTAACAGAGTAATTCCATGTGCTAAAACATTCAGAACGCTACATGCAAGATTATGTGAAACTGGAAGTTTTAATAAAAATGTAAGTGGTGGAAGACCAGACACTGTAACAACGCCTGAACTAGAAGAAGCTATACTTGATGCGATAGAAGAAGATCCTTCAAATAGTACCAGGAAGATTGCACTGCAGCTTGAAGTAAGCCCAAAAACCGTTTGGAAAGTTCTAAAAAGAAACCTCCTATACCCATATCACATGCAGCGGGTCCAAGCTCTACTGCCTAGGGATTTTCACCCAAGATTAATGTTTTGCAGGTGGTTGATTCATACGATGGCACACAATAATAATTTTTTACCAAATATTTTATTTACGGACGAGGCAAATTTTTCACGAGATTCTATTATGAACTTTCACAATAACCATTTCTGGGCCGACGAAAATCCCCACATTATTAGAGAAAGTCATTTTCAGCAACGATTTTCGCTGAACGTTTGGGTAGGAATTATTGGTGACTACCTAATTGGACCCTTTTTTTACCAGCAAGATTATCAGGTCCATCCTACACGGCTTTTTTGCGAAATCATTTACCCATTTTGTTGGAAGAAGTACCCGTACTTGTAAGAGGCAACATGTAGTTTATGAACGACGGAGCTCCAGCTCATTTTAGTGTTCTTGCTCGTCAGCATCTCGACATCACCTACCCTAATCGCTGGATTGGACGTGCAGGACCTCAACATTGGCCCGCTCGCAGTCCTGATATGAATCCTCTAGATTTCTATTTATGGGGTCATCTGAAGGCTCTCGTTTATAAAACCCCTATACTAGATGTGAATGACTTGAGGAATCGAATAAGTGACAATTGCAATGTCATAAGGAATACTCCAGGTATTTTTGAACGTGTCAGACAATCAATGACACATCGATTGCAGTCGTGTATTTTATCAGACGGTGGACATTTTGCTCATTTACTTTAAGGTCGAAATTGTTTATTTTTACTTTAGGTTTGTATTTTATGTTGTCCATGGATAATTTGTAAAATAAGTTAAAGTATTTTTTTCTCGAAAACGAAGCTTGATATGAATAAAACACAAGGGACCAAAGAGTTGTATTTTCAGTTGTTTAATCTGAAAAAATTAAATACTACAAAAAAAAGTACTTTTTTTTTTCTTAGTATTGTTGGCTGTGGTGCCCACTGAGACGCCCCTGGACCTACTTGGGGCCAAATAATTGCCTTATTACTTCAAATAGCTGTACCACATTTCAACCACATCGGTTTCAGGATATTCAGGATATTTTATAAATACCTTTTTTTTAATACTTCAACGCCCTGTATGTCAGAAACGAAGCAACTCCGGAGATATAATCATAGGAACTTTTTTTGGTCAAATGACCTAACGAATCAGTCGCAGATGATTCCACATCTGATTTTATGAACATCCTGTTTATAATTTCAACAAATCACCCCCTGAAGTTTCGTACCGTAGATAGGAAACACCCTGTATTGATCTTAATGGTCCATATCTGACGTAGTGTGTTACGAATAATAAAACGAAAGTTACGAATAGTAATAAAATTCCCGTTTTTTTCTAAAATTGTAAAAATCCCGACACAATTCCCGGCACACGTTGAAATTCCCGATTTTCGGGAAAAATCGCGGAAATTGGCAACGCTGGATACTAATACAACAGGGTTTTCAGCCATCGCACGAATCACGACTAACGTTATGCGAATGCCTCCGAATCAAGCCGAACGCCGCAAACTTGCTCGTTAGGCCATGTTCGCCATCGGGGGTGGTCAACGTGAACGTCGGCAGATGGAGGTGTGTCAGCGAACCTTTCCAATTCGTCTCGGGAATGTGAAGGTTGAGAAACGAGGGACGGCGTCGGCCGTTCTTCGGCGACGAGGACGACGAATGCGGCGTCGAGACGGAGATGCTGTGGCGTGTCTGCTGCTGGTGCTGTGGGGATTTCCCCGTCGGCGAATCCCCTCCTCCTCCTCCTCCGGGAGACATGATGGATCATGCCTGATGATGGCGAAGGTTTCAGGTGTTATTGCGCCATCGAGAAGAGACACTGGTTTTCTGGACTATATGAATGTATATCGGATCCCACTATAAAAGGTAAGGTCCCCGTGATTTTAACTCGTACAAGTTTTCATTAACTTCTGGGGGTTGGTCAAACAACTAAGAAAGCGATCAAAAACAATTTTAAAATTTTTTTACAATTTTACAATCAGTTTGAAAACTATGTACTAAGTACTAACTTTTGAAATTTCTACTGCAGACGGAGCATTATTATTTTATCACAGTTTTTGAATGTGTGGCGAGTTAGATTTGAACATGATAACACAAGGCATACAAATTATTGCTGTGTACCCCTTGGTAGTCTGGGACAGAGCGTGTATGAAAGCTTAATTAATTAAAATAGATAATTACAGACCTATAACCCTTATATCGAATATATCTAAGATAATTGAAAAATTAATGAAATGAGACTTAGTAATTTTCTTAAAAAATTTAGTATTTTATCAGATCGTCAAAATGGCTTTAGAGAGGGTATAGTCTACTCGACAAGCTGAAAATGGTCTAAAATAGAGATACTGCTATTGGATCCGGAATAACGCCTAGAAAAATGTGCCAAAAGCATGTATTAGCACATAAAAAATTGCAAAAGTTATAAACAATTGATAATGAGAAAAAAAATGGCATTTCGTTTTTTGCCAATATTTCATAAACTATTAATATTTAAGAAATTAAAAAAAAAGATTCTGAAAGAAGAGGAAATTTCCAATAAAAAACTCCGAGCTCCCGGAACTCTATCTCCATTATTTATAATTTTAATTCAACGCTGAAAATGGGTCTCCGAGCGACATTTTTAGGTTGCGCGCGCGGCGTCAAAAGCGAGTACGACACATTAATTAATTTATTTAAGTTATTAAATATTTTTTTTTATATTTGAAAAAATTGAGGTGTATTCGGAACACTATAAATAATTTATTACCGTTGGAAATTTTACTTAAAGTTAATTTCTCAACAAGTTAAACGATTGTTAACTAACAAAATTTTCTCGAACTTCTGTCTTAATTGTAAAAGAAAAAAAATGTTTAAATAATTGTCGTAAAAATTTTTCGCTTCGTAGAGCCTTTCTTATATACATACTTAACAAGATCACGCCATAAAAGTTAGAATAATATTCATACTTTGTTAATAATAATTTTTGTACTTGAACAAAAACAAAAAATCCAAGTAATGTTGTTAAAAAAATTTTTTTTTCCTTAATTATCATATTGTCGTTTTTTTATTAATACAAGATATAAATTGATTTGTAAAAAAAAAGTTCCCGCCATCTGTTGATAAATTTTTTATAAACAAATTGATTATTTCAATATTTTTGAAATTTTTTTTACAACTTCATTATATTACAAAGATTATGATTTTTCAAAAATTCCTTAATAACAATTTTTAATTGTTTATAATCGTTTTTTTTTATATTTCTATTGTTTAAATAATCAATTAAGAATTTTTTTTTTCTAAAAATCATAATTGACAGTCCTCTATGAAGTAACAGAAAAAAATTTTTTTATCAACAATTCTATTCTATATTAACTTACCAATTTTTATAAACAAATTTTTAACTTTTTATTTTTTAACTTCTAAAATTTACAAAAACAACCATATATAACAAAGTATAGAAAACAATTTCCAATTCCCAAATACAATAAAAAATTGGAATTTTTTTTTTCTATACTTTGTTATATATGGTTGTTTTTGTAAATTTTAGAAGTTCCAGAAATAAAATCTAACAAAGTTCAAAATTTGTTTATAACAAATTGGTAAGTTAATAAACAATGGAATTATTGATAAAAATTTTTTTTTTGTTACTCTATAGAGGACACTATAGAGGACACTGACATGTGTTACTTTATAGAGGACACGTAATTATATTTTTAAAAATCAACTAATTATTTAAACAATAGAAATATAAAAAAACATTATAAACAATTAAAAATTGTTATTAAGGATTTTTTTTTTCAAAAATCATAACATTTGAATATAATGAATTTGTTTATAAAAAAATTATCAACAAATGTCGGGAAATTTTTTTTTGCAAATCAATTTATATCTTGTATTAATAAAAAAACGATAATATGATGATTAAGAAAAAACAAATTTTTTTTAACAAAATTACTTGGATTTTTTGTTTTTGTTCAAGTACAAAATTATTATAAACAAAGTATGAATATAAGAAACGCTCTACGAAGCGAACATTTTTTAAGACAATTATTTAAACATTTTTTTTCATTTACAATTAAGACAGAAGTTCGAGAAAATTTTGTTAGTTAACAATCTTTAACTTGTGGAAAAATTAACTTTAATAAAATTTCCAAGGGAATAAATTATTCATAGTGTTCCGAATACACCATGATTTTTTCAAATAAAAAAAAAAAATTAATACCTTAAATAAATTAATTAATGTGTCGTACTCGCTTTTAACCCCGCGCGCACAACCTAAAAATGTCGCTCGGAGACCCATTTTCAGCGTTAAATTAAAATTATAAATAATGGAGATAGAGTTCCAAAAGCTGGAAGTTTTTTATTGGAAATTTTCTCTCCTTTCAAATTCTCCATTTGAAATTTCTTAAATATTGGCAAAAAACGAAATGCCATTTTTTTTTTCATCTTCAATTGTTTACAACTTTTGCAATTTTTTATGGGCTAATACACGCTTCAGGCACATTTTTCTAGGCGTTATTCCGGATCCAATGAGCTACCACACATAATTTTAAGAGCAGTATCTCTATTTCAGACCATTTTCAACTTGTCGAGTAGACTAGTAGATCTACAGAGAACGCTATATACAGAATGACTTCTATCATTTATAAGTCCATGGATAAAAAAAAACCTATAATTAGCATGTTTCTAGACCTCTCTAAAGCCTTTGACACCGTGTGCCATGAAAATATTCTTGAAAAACTCCAAAAATACGGAATTAGGGGAAACACTTACGAATTTCTGAAAAGCTACTCATCTGATAGGGAACAGAGAGTGGAGTTCGAAGGAACTTATAGTACAGCAAGAACAGTTACTTTTGGAGTACCCCAAGGAACTGTCCTTGGCCCACTCTTATTTATTATATATATGAACAGTATGCTTTTTCTCAATACTACCGGCGAAATTATCAGTTTTTCCGACGATACAACCATATTATATACAGCTCCAACTTGGCAGAAATTGAAGGAAAAAATAGAAATCTATTTTCCAAATATATCAAACTGGTTACAAATGAATAAATTTACACTAAATTACGAGAAAACGAACTACTTATCCTTTACGTCATATTTAAATGGTCTGCCCAACTTAGGGCCTTTGAATGACGGATTAAACTCTCAAATTCCCGAATCGGAAAAAACAAAATATCTCGGTATATCGGTTGATCGCCATATGAGGTGGGACTTACAGACAAAAGAAATTGTCAGAAAACTCAGGGGATTCTTATGGAAATTTAAACACCTCCAAGATTTCCTAAACATAAAACATTCAAAAACACTATATTTCTCCCTAATAGAGTCTATACTATCATATGGAATATTAGGTTGGGGCGGAGTTAATGACTGTTTTCTAAATAAAGTACATGTTTTACAAAAATGGATATTAAAAATAATATACGGTAAAAAGGCATATTTTCCCACAAACTCTTTATACAGCGAATCCCAAATAAAAGATGCGAGACAGATTTTTTGTCAAAAAATAATTATATTCGTAAAACTAGGAAAAACTCGCTCTACATAATCATCCCTACAATACTCGAAAAATTGATTAAATTTTCTTCCCACGTTGCGAAAAAACTATCGGCCAACGAAATACCAATTATTTAGTACCCAGAATCCTATGCTTTATTACCAAACGACTTGAAAGATATAAAAAACTACCGAACGTTTTAAAAAGAATTGAAAAAATGGATTGCCAAAGATAGACTTATATTTACCGAAATTGTTAACCAGAGATAAACACATATAACTGAACAATTTATGATGTATATAAGTGTGTATATGTATGTGTGCATATTAGTGTATTTGTGTATGTCAATGTGTGTATCCATCATGTATATTTCATAACTCTTCTTTATTAGTACTGGAAAATTACCCCAGTTGTGACTGAAAAATTACCCCGATTGTGACTAGAAAATTACCCCGATTGTGACTTACCCTCTAATATATGTAAAATATCAATGAGAAGAGCCCACTTATGATGTAATATACTACCTGGATGTGGCAAACCCACAATTTTCTAACATTTTTACCATAAAAAAAATACAAATTTTACCCATTTTAATGTAATAATTTTACTATGGAAATCACATACACAAGTAGTTAATACTACTTCTGTGACCCACCTGTTTATTCACAAGCACACTTGTATAAGTATATATTATATTATTATGATGAATAAACATATATTATTATTGTTATCTCAAACATTTTCAATGATTCAAATAAAAAAAAAGATTTGATTCGGCTGCCAGATATTGATTTATATCAGGGAATGTCAGAAAGCAGCGTTGAGGATCAGAAGAAGATCACAAGAGCCGACAGTCAACGTGGGTTTGAGTGACAGCTGTCTAGTTCTTCAGCAGAATCGCCTGAGACAATCAAAACGGACCGCAAGTCAATGATAATGCTTGTAGGTGTGTCGATACGTTGAGAGACCAAGAAAACTAATAAATCATGAGTTATATTTGTGTTTCAAGAGGCCTGAATAATTGAAAGCCAGTAGCGTCTCTGGTCTGGGATCGAAATAGGTTTTAAATATTCTATAGTTCTGTTGTGTTTTGTTGTGAAAATATGGCTTTTTTCCGACCATAGGAAAATAAAATTATGATGATCCGTTTGCCTATTGATACATACTTCCTCGCTTATGGCATATTTTTTTATTTCAACGTATTTTTAAAATATTTAAATATCTAAATAAAATTTGTTATCTCCGCCTATGCTGCTCGGAGGATACCGATTCAAGACTGCCAAACTTGTTTTTTATGCTTCTGGTTTACCTATAACAATGTGAACTCTTCATAGAAGTGGGAGGAAAAAAGACTCTAACTGGATACATTTTATAGAAAAATCTAATAAAACTGAAGGGAAATCTGGGAATAGAGCTATATGCAAAAAATGTAGAAATTAAATGCAAGATCTTGTCGAACGGATGAAAGTTCACTGGCAAAAGTGTAGGGAAACAAATACAGAAAGACAATGAAACAGCATATAATAATAATAATAAATAAATAAGTTTGTTACTTTAAATTTTATTTTTATAATAATTTTCCAAAGATATATAAAGATACAGGGTGATTTTTAAGTTGATGTTTTTTCAACCCAACATAGAATTTAAGAAAATAAGCCAATTTGCCAAATAAACGTATGTCCGGAAATGTGTCGTTTCTGAGTGTTCAACTTGAATTTTTTTTAAATAACTTTTACTAAAGATAATGATTTCGCTTTTCGCTAATTTAAATATTGTCTTAAAACTCACAGGAACCCAGTACTTTACAACCTTCACAGTCAGTCACTTTCCAGTATTTCCACTCCAGATGTAGGAAAAGAAAAACAGTGTCAGAAACAAGGTCAGCAAGTTCTAGTTCTGGATCTTAGTCATCTTTGTCGTACGCACTAGCAAATCTACTAAAGACAAAATCGAAAAACATATTGCGAGAGCCTTCTACGCTACAAACAGCAGTATTAACTGTATGGAGCAACCGGAAGTAAGAAAAGCTATAGCTCTTTTACGGCCTGGATACATTCCACCCTCTCGATATGATGTTTCTAATAAATTGCTTGATGAAATTTATAATGAAGAAAAAATCAAATGATTTGAAAACTTGTCGGGAACATTAATGTGTCACTTGACGGATGGTCCAATGTGCATAATCTGTGCAACGGTTACAACAGAAAATGGATCTTCCACATATTTCTTATATTTAACAGAAATTGCAACTGCACTGATAAATAAGCTTAAAACCGATTATGACTGTTCAGTATGTAGTTTTGTCACTGCACAGTGGCGTATTTTTGCTATATGAGGAAGTGACAATTAAATTGATTTGTTGAAAATATAAACAGGATGTTCATAAAATCAGATGTGGAATCATCTGCGACTAATTTTCAAATGTTTAAATTACTATGTGTTGAATTTTATTAATATAAATATAAATCTTTATATTTTTCTTCAAATACATCTTATATAACTTAAAATATAAATTATTAATTCAAGCATCAAAAATAAATAATAAACATTTTTTTTTTAATTGTCACTTGTCACATCAATTTCTTCTTCCTGGCTTTGTTTCGCGCGAAAACGTCGATTATATCTTCATAATCAATTTCTTGCACTAATTGGGCTTCAATAGACAAGGGCATCAAGTCTATCTTGGCCTATACTTGCACGCAAGAAGCTTTTAATCCACTTCAGGGTGGAAAAAGATCTTTCTCCTGAACAATTTGTAGCCGAGATGCTTGAAAAAATCCGTTAGAGCAATGTCTACATTAGAGTAAATATCTCGAAGATTCAGTGAATGCAATATATTGCATATATTTCGTGCAGAGTGCACATCTTCAGTATTTGCTGATGAATCTTTCAGTTGATAATGTAAGTGAATAATGCCTCTCCTAAATCGTCAGGATACTTATTGACTAGTTCATTTGCTTGAGTTTTAATCTCATTTGTATCAATTTCAGATAAATTATCAAAGAAATTGAAGTTTACATAAAGCTTTTCATATTCATTTTTGAGTCTGGCTAATTGTACACTCAAAGAATCATAATTAATATTTGTACGAAAATTTTCTTGCCCAGAAATAGGTGCTCTTTCATTTATCAGTGACTCATCGGACTGAAGCTTTCTGATTTTTCTACGACGAGTATCATAACGATAATAATCTTGTACTCCAGATAGTGCTTTGGCTTTTTCTTCATATTCAGAAAATTGCAGCATTGAAACGATCTGAAATTATATTCCAAACAATGACTAGAATTGCTGTTTCTAAATGCTGTAGTTTTCGTTGCACTCCAGCAATAGCTTCAGATCGTGTACTCGGTTTCTCGTCTTTGCTTTCTGCAATAAAGTCTAATGCATCAATGATTGCAGACCACTCTTTTTGTAGAGCATAACATGCATCATGTCGAAGGCACCAACGAGTTTGAGAAAGACTTTTGAGTCTTAAATTTGTACGCTGTACCAAGATCTCCCAACGATGTGTAGATATCGTAAAGAAATTATAAAGTTCTTGCAAAGTAATCTACTGCTTCAGATGCGGAATCAGCTGCACAAGTGCCTACTAAATTCAAGGAATTGGCAGAGCAAGGTGCGTAATCTGCTAAGAATTATTTGTTTTAATTCGTGTCCGAAGTCCCGTATATACAGTGCTTCTCAAAAGTCCCCTCCCCCCCTCTTATTTTTAGAACGATTATACATAAACAAGTGAAATTTGGAAACTGAATATTAAAGGTTGTAATAGTGATGATAGATGACGAAATCGTCAAAGATGACGTCACAAGGCCATTGTGACCAATAATTTTAAATGGAACCCTACAGCAAGCGACACCTATTTTAAAAGGTATCGAAAAAACCTATTCAATTATACTAATTTTGTTTGTGTTTATGGCAGTTTTGATGGCTCACCAGTAGACATTAAAATTTAAATTACATTCAGTATGATATTAATTACAGATTTAAGAATCAGTATCTACTTGAAGAAATTGCTCGAAGTGACCTCCATTTACTTCCTGATAGTGAAATATCCTATTTTGAAACTCTTCTCGTACTTCTGCAAATGTGTCTGCGGAAACAGCCTCACATTCTGCAAAAATACGTTGTTTTGAAACGTCAATATTGTCAGGTTCAGTGGCGTAAACCTTCGATTTAAGGTACCCCAACAGAAAAAAATCCAAAGGTGTGAGGTCCGGTGATCGAGCTGGCCTTTCCGTTGAACCTCGTCGTCCAATCCATCTACCACGATACTCCTCATCCAAATACCGTCTCACTGCACCGTAATAGTGTGGAGGAGCACCATCCTGTTGGAATGTTATTTCCAAATTGCCGAATTCATCTGGATTATCTTCCAAAATTTCAAGGATTAACGGTTCTATTGCGTTTTGCAACCCAGATAAACCTCACCAGTTAAATTAGTATTTAAAAAAAGAGGCCCAACGATATGGTTTCCCAGGATACCTGCCCAAACATTCACCTTCTGGGGAAATTGGGTATGTGTTTCACGAAACAGGTGAGGATTTGCGTCACTCCAATACCTCACATTGTGTGTATTTACATTTCCATTTAGATAGAAAGTACTTTCGTCACTTAAACAAATTGTTTTGACATAGTCTGGCTGTTGGTTAATTTTAGTTTCCATATTTTCACAAAATTCTAGTTTTCGGTCTGGGTAGTCGTCTGGGAGTTGATGAACCATTTTTAATTTGTATGGATGAAATTTGTTTTTTTCAACACCCTGTGTACTGTACTTCGACTGACTTCACATGTAGATGCAACGTGAGTTGTTGAAGAAGTAGGATTAACTATTACTTCTGCCAGTATAGCAATTTTTTTCTCATCAGAAATTTGTGGTCTGCCAGATCGTTTCGCATCATTAATACTACCCGTTGTTTCAAACTTACGAAGAAGCTCCCTTAAATAAGTCCTCGAAACGGGGCGATCGGGAAACCTCTTATTAAAAATGCGTTCTGCTGCATGAATATTTTGTCCAGTTTCACCAAGAATTAGGATCGCTGCTCCTTTATCACCTAAAGCACGTACCATTTCGCTTCCTGAAGCACTTAAACGTTCGGCTCACAACAGTTTAACAAATTATTGAAATGTACAAAAATATTAAAAGTACCAAAAGCTGCTAAAACAGTTAAACGTTCGATCAACAATACACAAATTATTAAATGTACAAAAACTTGGACAATTACAACAACGTCGAATTAGGGAGACTAACAAAAACGTCAGCTTATTTGACAACTATCCAGAGGCGGAGCTTGAATTTGGAATTTTAGTATTAACTGATTTAATTCATCACAGCTTTGCGTTTTTCAAAAGTGAGTTGCCAAAACTGCCATAAACACAAACAAAATTAGTATCATTGAGTAGGTTTTTTCGATACCTTTTAAAAGAGGTGTCGCTTGCCGTAGGGTTCCATTTAAAATTATTGGTCACAATGGCCTTGTGACGTCATCTTTGACGATTTCGTCATCTATCATCACTAGTAGGGAAGTTTACAACCTTTAATATTCAGTTTCCAAATTTCACTGGTTTATGTATAATCGTTCCAAAAATAAGAGGGGGGAAGGGGACTTTTGAGAAGCACTGTATACTTGACATATTACTTGCATTATCGTAAGACTGTCCACGACAGTTCATTATGTCCAAATCATTTTTTTCTAAAGAGTTTTTAACACAGCATTTTCCATATCTTTACCATTATTTGGTATAAATTCAAAAAATCTTTCAACGATTTCACCATTTTCACGTACATATCTAATAATTATAGAAAGCTGCTCGACATGTGCAATATCAGGCGTAGAATCTACAATGATACCAAAATACTTCATTAGAAATGTGTTGTAATACTTTATCTTGAATCAACAATATAATTTCTTCATAGATTGTTCTAGATAAATACGGCGTATTTCCACTACCAGGGTACGCATAAGACTTTAAATGTTCAGATAAAAATGGATCGAATTCAGCAAGAAGCTGTACTGGTCCTGAGAAATTATATCATTACTAGCGGACCCGACAAACGTTGTCCTGTCCAAATTTCTATGTTCCCTAAAATGTTTTTCCCGAAAACTCTCCTCCGCGTAGAATTTCTTTTTTTCTATGTTGTTCCATCTAAATTATGCTTTTGACTCCTTCCGCTTCCTGTTGTCCCGTTATCTCGTTTTCCCGTTATCCCATTTTCCCGTTATCCCATTTTCCTGTTACCCCTTTTTTTCTTTATCCCGTTATCCCCTTATCCTGTCATCCCGTTATCCCGTATTTTCGTTATCCCGTTATCCAATTATCCAGTTATCCCGTTTTCCTGTTATCCCATTTTTTCTTTATCCCGTTTTTCCCTTATCCTGTCATCCCCTTTTTTCGTTATCCTGTTATTCCCGTTATAACGTTTTCCTGTTATCCCGTTTTTTATTTATCCCGTTATTCCGTTTTCCCGTTATTCCCTTATCCTGTCATCCCGTTTTTTCGTTATTCCGTTATTCAGTTATCCCGTTTTCCTGTTATCTCATTTTTTCTTTATCCCGTTATCCCCTTATCCTGTCATCCCGTGTTTCGTTATCCCGTTATCCCGTTTTTTCTGAAGAATAGAAAAAAAATAGGGGTTGATCGTAGAAGGTGAAATTTAAGAGTAATATGAATGTTTTTATTCTAAGTCATGACAAAATAAAAATAAAAATTTTGCCAAAAAAACAGGGGTTGATCGTAGAAGGGTGAAAATTTAGGGTTGTATGTATTTTTGAATGCTGTATCATGAAAAAATAAAAACAAATTTTGTTTTTCTACAAAATAAAAATTAAGGGGTGGACCACCCTTAACATTTAGGGGGATGATTTGTGCATCTAAACCATCCAGGGCGCCTCCCAAACGCATACAAAAAAATTCATTCAAATCGGTCCAGCCGTTTATGATACCGACTGCAGCGCCATCTGCCGGGCTGATTTGTGAATCTAAACCATCCAGGGCGCCACCCAAACGCATACAAAAAAAATTCATTCAAATCGGTCCAGCCGTTTAGGAGTTCAGTGACACACACGTACAGTAGAATATATATATATATATATATATATATATAAAGATGAGGATATCCAGTTCTCTCGGAATGACAGTTCTCTTATTGCGAGTGATTTAGCAATTGCAATTACTCGGTATACAAATTTTTTCCAATACGAAATTTTTTCATCGAGGTGTTTCATTAGATGTTGATCAACACGTCCTCGAGCTACAGCTCGAGCTTTCAAGTGACTAACATTAGTGGCAATATAATATATTTTTTATTGAAAGGTAATCCTACGGGCCTAGGCGTAAATCCAACACTGATAATGCAGCTCACATATGGCTGCAATGCGACATCAAATAAAAACATCTACTACTGAATTGAACCTTATTACATATGGTTGTGCTGCACTTACTTTAAATTTACTATGTAAGGATTTGAAAATCGCTAATATTAAAGAATATCACCAAATACTTCCGTAACAACCATTTTGCCTCTGCAGCATACGGCAAAGAAGGAGGCAAAAAACTAGATTTGCCAAATGATGTCAGAATTCGTTTGCCGACTGTTTACAAGGTTTCGTTGTGTCAAGCCCCATACTTTTCAAAATTGCTGAAGAGAACAAAAACGAAATTGACAAAATTATAAGAGGAAAAATTTCAAACATTTCTCTATCTCTATCGCAATAGATAGACTACAAAGAAACAGTCTTTTAGATGTTGTGGAAGAATTTAAAATATTAGAAACCCATTTTGACAAAACTGACATAACTTTAAAACCTCTGCAAAAATTTAAGAGGCGTTATGAACAGTGTATAACCCCATATCATTTGTTGGCATATCTTCTTGACCCAACAAAAATTCAGCAAACACTAACAGAGAGTGAAAAAAACGTCGCTTTAAAAGCTGTTACAGAATTATATCCGAATAGTTTCTTGCCAGATCAGAACCTTTCAATGATATATGTTCCATGATGATATTCTTCAGAACGTAAAACCCATAGATTAATGGAAGTCACAAAAAATATACTCATTATTCAAAAAAAGTTCTTCATAATTAGACAATTATTTTGTGCTGCTTTCTCTTCCGCATCAGTCGAGAGAATTTTCTCAACATTTGGTTTAGTCCATTCCAAACTCAAAAATCGATTAGGCACGGAAAAATCTGCAAATTTTTATATTTTTTTTGTACAAGCACTATAATTAACTAAAGTAAACATTATTTAGATACAGTGGTATATTTTTTTTGATATAATAAACCATTAATTAAAATTCACAGTTCTTATTTTCTCTTAATTATAACTTATCAGAAATAATGGTAGTTTTACCTGAACATTTTTCCGGGAGTTTTGAAAATTGGTATTTTTCATAGGTTTCGACGTGCGCTTTCAGAATGTTCACTTTGCCACCTTGTATTTTTGCCGCTCGCGCAGCCTTATTGGAAAAATGGCGCCCAAAAACAGTTTTTTGACAACATCTCATTTCCGACTCATTTTGAGATGAAAAAATAATTATGTAATAATTTTAGCGTACGAGGGCCGCAAAGTCTACTCCAATTTCCATCAAGTATCGCATCAATTCAAAACTCGTACTGATGATTCAGTGTTGTTGGTTTGCGACACTCTTCACGCTAAAACTATTCATTTTACAAAAAAAAAAGGTCAGAACATTAATTGTAGGAAACTTTCTCAAGTTTAATTTATTACATACTATTTTCATCGTAAAATGAGTCGGAAATGAGATATTGCAAAAAAACTGTTTTTTGGCACCATTTTTTCAATATGGCAAAGTACAAAATTCGGAAAGAGCCCGTCAAAATCTATAAACGTACCAATTTTCAAAACTCTCGGAAAACTTTCAAGGTACCAAATGACTGATGTATATTTCAGAATTCTTAATGCGAAAGAATATACTTAGGCCAACCAATAGAGAAAAATAGAGGCTATTTTCCCACTTTAATAAAGACGCAAATAACCTGTGCTACCTTCTGAAAGATAGTTCGTAGATGAAAGCCCCAGCAAAATAGCTTTGTGGAATTTTTTAACAAGAAATAGTGTCAAAAATTACCACTTTTTGTTTTTTTACAGTTATCTTAAAAGTATTGAAGGAATCCTTTCAAACTTTTGCAGATAATTCAAAAACATACAAAATGATTTTTTGTGCGACCGGATCGGTGCACTTTCTACTGAGAAAATCCGGGAAAACCTCTAAAAATAGACCATTGGTAAAAAAAACATAATTTTAAAAAATGTAAAGCTGGACAAACAATCTCGGGGGAAATGATAGATAATAACGTAGTTCAACTGTGCGCAAGATGGTTTCTGTCCGATCTGTAGTTTTTGCACAATCGCGTTATTTATTTATTTATTTATTTATTTATTTATTGAATACATCCAGCAGGTTCGAAAACCCAATTACAGGTGTACATAATGTCTCTTGCGAACATGATTTCATAATTAGGTAGGAATTACAAAAAGAAAAATTAAAAGAAAAGAAAATTCGAATAGCAAAGATAAAACATAAAACTATATCTAAACCATTAATTAGTTTGGTAATAGGCGATTTATTGTATGTTTGAAATTTGATAGGCTCGAAAAGAAAATATCTACGTTGCTTAAGTTATTATAGCTTCGACACATTGTCGAGATGGGACAGTGAAAATGATGAAGCGTGTGCGGAACCCCAATGTTGAATAGTAGTCGAGATCTAGATGTCACACGCGGAACATTGAAATTAAAAAAAGATAGTAAGGTTGATGAGTCTACTAGGTTATTGACAATTTTATACATAAATATCAAGTTGCCTTTTCACGGTGCTTCTTAACGAGCACAGATCAAATTCTTCGAGAAGCAAGTTGTAGTTGTATCCTCTTTCAGGATAGATTCCGTGTTTTTCAGGTAGCAGAATTTTAGAAATTTCTTTTGGATACTTTCAATATTTGAGATGAATTTCAAGTGATTGGGATTCACACTGGGCTACAGTATTCGAGCTTACTTCTAACATGAGAATAGTACAAAGTACGTAGAGTGTCTATTGAGGTGAATTCCTTGCAGTTCCTTATCAGGAATCCCAATGACCTAGGTGGCACTTGAGATGGTATTATCAATGTGTTTCGAAAACGTTAACTTAGGATCAAATGTAATGCCAAGGTCTTTAAATTCAAAAATACGAGTTAAGTCAGAGTTGTTGATTTGATAGTTAAATTGAACTGAATTTGTTTCCGAGTGAATGACATAACTTTGCATTTATTAATATTTAATCCTAGTTTGTTTTTCTCACACCAAATACAGAGATTTTTATATCCTCCTGTAGTAAGTTGCAGTCTGATAAATTATCTACTTTCCTAAAGATTTTCATGTCGTCTGCATATAATAATGTATGGGAATTAATGCAGTGTGTTATGTTATTAATAAACAGAAGGAATAGAAGAGGTCCTAGGTTAGAACCCTGAGGAACACCCGAAGTAGCAACAAATGTCGATGATTTGACTCCTTCATATTCGACAAATAGATTTCTATTTGATAAATAAGATTTTAGAAGCTGCTGAATATCAGGTGAGAAGCCAAAGTACGGTAGCTTTCTTAGCAATTGTTCATGTGAAACCCGGTCGAAAGCCTTACTAAAATCTGTATAAACAACATCAACTTGATCTCTAGAGTCGAGAGTTTCGGAAACAAACTGAGTAAAAGTACAAAGATTAGTGGAGGTAGAGCGGGCTTTAACAAATCCGTGCTGAGAGTCTGAGATCAAATTTCCACATGTGCATACATAAGGTCGCCAAGGATTATCTCAAACAGCTTGGAGAATACTGAGATTAGGACAATAGGTCGGTAGTTTATAATTTCGGTCTGTTTTCCAGCTTTGAATACCGGACATACACGAGAAATTTTCCATAGCTGGGGAAAAGTTTTAGTTTTGATGATTATGTTGAAGATAATGTGAATAGGTTCAATAAGTAGCTCAATATGGTCTTTCAAATTTGATTGGTATATTGTCGGGTCCACAGGTGAATTTATTCTTCAATTGTTTTGCCGCATTATATATTTGCTCGATGGAAATATAATTTATATTGAAAAGTTGAGACTATTGCTTAAGTGTTCTTCATCATTAGAGTCGTTATGATACGAGGTAGTAGAGGGTAAATAAATACTTTCAAAGTATTTCGCAAATGCGTTGACAATGGTGTTAGGTGTTGAGAAGTTTAGATTTTCGTAAAGCATTCTACCAGGTATACGTGATTTATTCATTTTGAATTGATGTAGTTCCAAAATTCTGGGGTGTACTTTCAAATCTTTTTCGGCATTTTTCACGAACAGAGTGTAAGCACTATTTATTGCTGATTTAAGAGTACGTCGGGCATTCCTCAGGCGTTCTAGGTAAAATAGATATCTACGTTTTCTGTACATTTTAGATAATGATTTTCACTTTCATTTTAGTAATAATATCTCTTGTGAACCAAACTGGGTATTTGACTGACCGACATTTTTTAAGGGAACACATTGTTCAAAAAATACGTTGAATGGTATTGTTGAAAAGAGGGATGCTGAATTTACATCTGGGAAATTAGGTAAGTCGCACCAATTCACTTCACTAAACAGTTGTGACAGTTTTCGGATATTTGCTTTCTTGAAGTTGAACCGTTGCAAATTTGATGTGAAAGCTGAATTTTCTCACATTCAAGAAGAATGTTTACTAGGAGTCCTGGATGATGCACGTCAATGGGTACCAGTGTATTTTCGTCTCGTGAAACTTCAAGGGCATAATCACTTGGGGCGATAACTAAATCGAGTATCCGATTATTGGCATTACAAATTTTATTATGTTGAGTAGAATCGCAATAATTCAAAAATGCGTTGAGACGTGAGACAAGATTAGAGTGTTGATCAGATTCTCAGGATCATGTAGCTCACTTATATTAAAATCTCCAATAATGATGGTTTTATGATTTTCTTGGAAGTTCTCGAAAAATTCGAATAATTCATCGTATTCATCATAAGAGATACTCGGTGGTATGTATACTACGAGAATAATAACTGATGTGGTGCGTTTTCTAAAATTTCAACTCCTAATATATCAATTTTTTCTATTGAACACGTTAACGGAAACTCCTCTGAGTTGAAGAGGTCCTTGTCTACCGCCAGAAGTACACCACCTCCACGCGATCCGTAACTGCGGTCTTTGCGATATACAGAGTAGGTACCTGGAAAAGTTCACTATTATTGACAGCGTCACTTGAGCCAACTTTCAGTAGTGGCAATTACGTTATGGTTATTTTCACAAACGCTTTTTAAAAAAGTATGAGTCTTCGTATTGAGGCCACGGCAGTTTTGATAACATATTACTAAAGTATCTTGAGATTTTGAGGAGCTACTGGATGTATTCAAGCATTTTTTGAACAAATTGTGGGAAGTCCATTCTTGTATTTAATGACTAAATTTGTTTCGCCGTTGCGCTCTCTCTCGTTGAGTTCTTGACGAGTTTTCAAAAAATGCTCGCGTTGTTTAACAGTCTGATCTGCACGAAAATAGATGTCCTGATATTTCCTGTTAGCTTGTAGTTTTTTGTTTCTCTTGAGCAAGGACAAGACGTGGTAGTACCAGGTAATTCGACTTTGACAGGACGACATTTGTTGGGATCATTTGGAGGTAATCTGCCTATCCTACTGAAATGTAGGCTGTCCATTACCATCATGGGATCGACCGAGCTGAATGCATCCTGTATGAAGTTATCGAGATTGGGTTCGTTTTCGGGGATTCCAAAAATTAGGATGTTTTTTTCACGATGTCTCATTTCGTTCAGTTCAGTGATGATTTCTGTTGGGTGTAAAAAGATACCATCTTTTTTGCCCAGGTCATTATATGTTTTCTAATTCCGTTATCTTCTTTTCATGGCTGCTCTTTATTTCAACAATTTCGGTTTTAAATCGGTCACAGTTTTTCGAGATTGTTCAGTTTCTGTTTAGAAGTGCCACCACGGCGGCTGATACTTTCTCGACCAGCATGTTAACAAAAGATTGCTCTTTACACAGTTGCTTTATTACCACGTCGGCACATTCTGATTTCATTCTGTTGTTCTCTGTGAGGGGCATGATGATGCTGAAATAAACTCACCTTTCACAATAGAATTCCACAATGATTTTCACTTACTCGATTCAAACCTAAGTTTTCTCACTTTTCACAATAGAATGAGCACATATTTCCACAAGTTTTGAGCGATTTTTAACGGGAGATGGCTGACATACGTTCGCACTGTGCGAGTTCTACACTACTTATAACAATTTAAGGGTTTATCTTGCAAAATGCGCCGATTCAAGGGAAATCGTCGTATTCGAATTCTGTGAACGGCATCTGGAAGTAGAGATCAATATCTACAATTTGTATATTTTTGGATTTTCACTGGGAGATGGGGAATGTGTTGAAAATGTCACTGAAAGTTAGTCCAAACGCTTGAAGGTGCGCTCGAGGCAGAGGCGAGTGACGGTAGTGGGGGAACGAGCCAGCGGGGGATTTAACTGATGAAAGTTTAACATAATACAAAAATGTTACAAGTGTTGATAAAAACAAAAATTTGCATTAATATCCTTTAAATTAAAATTTTGTGTATTTCTATGGCATTAAATTAATCGGGTAGATGCAAAATTTTAATCTTTTTCGAATACGGTTTAAAATGTCATATCAAATTTCTCATTCATTTTTTGTAAAATAATTGTAAGTGGATATATTGCATTGTATGTGAACATATTACATTTATGTATTGAAAAAATTGTTTTTAAATTTATTTATAAATGAACAAACTGTACGAAAATGTACAAAAAGAAAAAAACCGAAGAGTTGTTAAAAATGACAATTACTTCAACCAATAAAAATACTTATCACAAATACGTATACTTACCATTTAATACTAGCAACACGAATTAACTAAGGTAATATAATTGTCATTAAAAAAACTAAATCATTAAATAACTGAAAAAGTATGCAAAAACACGCTAATAACTTTTATCTTCGGCATGCATTTCGTCATCATTTCCATTCCAGTACAAAGGATATCGCAGTGCCGGGTCTAGGAGAGGGGCCACAAATTATTCTCAATTATTTTATTAATTTATAGGAAAATCTTTTGAAATTGGTGATCGAGTAACAATTCTTTCAAAATGAGTTTGTTTGGGATAAGGATGTTGAGGAAAAACGATTGTGTTTTTGACAACGTTTCGAATTTGATTGAATTCTTCATCAGCGCTCTATAACAATGAATTTTTTTCATTTAATTATATGTTACAAATAAAATGGTTTTGTACTTGCCACGATGAATCAAACATTTGATAAGAGGTTTTTTTAATATTATAAGGTAGTCACTACTCGTTATAGATATAAAAAAAAATACGGGTCAAACAAATATTTAAAAAACCACAGACTATACTAAAGTTAAAATCGAAGAACATTTAGACAAGTTTTTGTCGATTAGGAAAAAACGGTGGCCGAAAAAAGTTGATAAATCGTTGGGAGATTTGTATGCGCGGCTAGTCGGAAAGGTAGAATTCAGAATTTATTCATATAGATTCTGGAATTGCCATCCCATTAATCAAGCTAAAGAAAGAACCATGTGTCAGAAAAAATGTGACACATTTTCAATGGGAATCGCGAACATGCTCTACCCGTCTAAAATATTTTCATCAATAGTGTTGCCGCTTATATCAGAGAGTAGTAGCTACTTTGTTATTTCAAATAGAATAATATATTATATAATTTTTTATACTTATAGGATTTCTCATAAATTTACTCCATCATTTTCTATACCTATATCAGTTTTCGCGATAAAAATTATTTTGTTTAATTTTTGTGCAAAACCTGACCATTGAAAAATAACAATTTTTTCACCATGCAAATTCATGCATGCATGCAATCTTCAAATCGTAAAATCGTCATATCTTCAAATCAATCTTCAAATTGTCAAATCGTCAAATTGTTAAATCGTCAAATCTTCAATTTGTCAGATTTTCGAATTGTCAAATCGTCAAATCTTCAAATCGTCAAATCTTCAAATTGTCAAATCGTCAAATCTTCAAATTGTCAAATCTCAAATCTTCAAATCATCACATCTTCAAATCGTAAAAAACTACACATCTTGCGCACCGTTGAACTACATTTTATTATCTATCGTTTCCCGCAATTATCAAATCATCACATCTTCAAATCGTAAAAAACTACACATCTTGCGCACCGTATAACACATTTTATTCATCACATCTTCAAATCGTAAAAACTACACATCTTGCGCACCGTTGAACTACATTTTATTATCTATCGTTTCCCGCAAGATTGTTTGTCCAGCTATGAATTTATAAAAAAACTTTTTAACAAAAAATTAAACCGACGAAATATGGAACTGAAAAGTAAAAAATAAAATAAACCTTCTTAGTCTCAGTAACTAAGCTCCTAAACTAATGTAAGTAACTAATTTTGAGTCGGCGCCAAACAAACAAGCAAATGATAGACTTTATTTGGCTAGTTTATACATCGGTTTATAGCACGTCAGTTTGTACAGAAATATTATCTATGGAAGATAATATGTAAAATATATAAGATGTAAAAACATTCATTTTATCGACATATACATGTGTTTAAAAATAACATTTAAAAATATTTTGTTGTAAAAAGAAAACAAATAAATATATAAATGGTAAAAGTCATGTAAAATTTTTTCATGCATTCAGAAATTCTTCTACACTATGAAAACATTTATTTATGAGGTAACTTTTCACGTTAATCTTAAAACAATTTTCATTCAAGGCGCGAACTTCTAAGCTCAACTTGTTATATAGTTTCAAATTCAGAGAATTAGATTTCGACTTAGTGAGCCTGAAGCGTTGAAGAGCTATTTGGTTTGCCGATCTGGTTTCGTATTTGTGAATATCAGACGAAAGAGTATAACTCCCTTTGTTTGAGTGTATTTCACAGAGGGTTTGATAAATATAAATGCATGGCAGTGTCATTATTTGAATTAGGTAAGGCGTAAAATGATGGCATCGAGTTGCGCGGTGACATTCTGATAATTTTTTTGAAGTAATTTAATGATGTTCGTTGATTGTTTGTTTGGCGCCGACTCAAAATTAGTTACTTACATTAGTTTAGGAGCTTAGTTACTGAGACTAAGAAGGTTCATTTTATTTTTTACTTTTCAGTTCCGTATTTCGTCGGTTCAATTTTTTGTTAAAAAGTTTTTATTTTCAATTTTTCATGGCTAAAATATACTAATTACTACCTACTTGTTTTTTGATTACTTCCAAAATACTTACTTACCCACCTTACTTCAACTATTACCAGTTAAATAATATGATTATATACTTTTACTATTTGTTGTAATATTAATTATTTTTGTTGTTCTGGTTAGTTTATTTCATTACTTTGTATATCATTCCATCCTCTCATAGAATATAATGGTTTTGACGGATGTGGAACAGAAATAATGTCAGTAGCGATCTGTCAACTACGTATGTGTGTGCCAATGTTCATAAGTGAAAAATCAATTATCCCCTATTTTTCTACCCGTAAAGGTATATAATTCCATTCGAAATCTAAATATAAGGTATACCCTATCTATTAAAAAAAGAATCATCAAAATCGAAAAACCCAGTACAAAGTTATGCCTGATAGAATCGGTTAACGGACCAGAATTCAGAGGGTGAGTGATCAATATCCTTCATTTTGCTACCCTAAGGGGTGGATTTCATCTTTTAAATTCAAATGGTACCACCTTCGAAGTACACCCTATCCACTGAAAAAAGAATTATCGGAATCGGACGCCTCAGTAAAAAGTTATGCGTGATCATACATAAAAAAAATACGGCTCCTCCTTTTTGGTTCGTCGGTTAAAAATTATGAGTTTTTGAAAGTTGGTCTCTTTTTAGAGGTTTTCCCGGATTTTCTCAGTTGAAAATGCACCGATCCGGTCGCACAAAAAAATATTTTGTAGGTTTTTGAATTCTCTACAGAAGTTCCCTCGAGTCTGAAACGATTCCTTCAATACTTTTCAAGATATTTGTAAAAAAGCAAAAAAGTGGTAACTTTTGACAATATTTCTTGTTAAAAAAATTCCACAAAACGATTTTGCTGGAGCCGACACCGAGGTTTTCATCTATGAACTATCTTTCAGAAGGTAGTATAGGCTATTTGCGCCGTTATTTAATTGGGAAAAAAACCTTTATTGGTTGGCCTAACTGGTCGCCGCTTCAGACGTTCTTCTGCAACTATGTTGGCAGATGCACGCGAGGATATTATCAACATTAAAAGACATAATGGCAGTTTCAGAATCTATAAATACATTCTGAAATCTACCTTTTCTATTGGTCATGCCATTGGTGTTTACGCCTTTTAATGGACATCTTTTTTGCATGTTGGTATTTATGTGAATAATTCAAGATAACATGTTTTTTAAAAAGGCGCCTGCTTAGCTCCTACGATATTTCCCAGAAACTATTTACCATGGCTTATTTACATGATTAGTTATTTATATATTCCAGTGAATAGGGAAATCCCCAATAAAACGGGAAATGATTACAAATAAAGTGTTTTGTTTGAAAGAATGCTTTGATTGTTTGAAACTTCCATTCAAAGTCCACAGAAACAATTTGCTTCTGGGCATACAAACACCTTGATTTTTTTCATCCCTGATCTATCTACAATACCTGGTGATGTTGACCAGAAAAAACTCCAATCTATATTATCCACACTTTTCAATTGTCTTAAATTAAAGAAAAATACATAATTAAGCAGGAGGCAGAAAAATAGCTCAAACTGTTTCGATTTAAATAATATCGATAACATCGCCAGGCGATACCCTACTGCCCTTTTCAGAGGCGTACGAGGCGTTTGGGGACAGGTAGGCACCACCCTATGGTGCAAAATACCCTTACTCTCCCCCCAAAACCCCATCTTATCATTGGAATCACTGAATTTTGCAAGAGATATCGTGTTCTCATGAATGAAATGTATTGCGAATATTATTGGACTCTTCTCTGATTTGTCACGTGCATTCTACACGCTAAACATTGAGTTCATCATAACAAAAATAAATGCACTCGGGATTCGCGGAAACATATCACATTGGATTCATTCGTTCTTAGAAGGACGTAAGCTTATAGTGAAAATAAATGAGGAAACTTCTGATGCATTCTTAATTGACTCGGGTATTCCACAGGGGAGTGTTCTCGGCCCTCTCATATTCTTATTGTTCATCAATGACCTTCCTGATTACATAAGCGACGGAGAGGTCTATTCAATATTTTAAATAAACTATTTAGATAAATTCATAAAGAAAAATATTCACCTTTTAAAATGTTCGCAGACGATACATCTATAATAGTATCTAGCCCAGATATGAATGAGCTACTTATAAAAACTAATAACGTTCTCCGCCAATTCGACAACTGGTGTAAAAAGAATCGTTTAATCGTAAACTACTCCGAAACTATCGCTGTACAATTCCAGAGACCTCCTACCGAAAAATTGAATATCAATAACCACACAATACTGTTCCAAGAAAACTGTAAATTTCTAGATACAATTATTGACAGCAACCTCAGATGGGAAGAATGTATCAATAGATCTGCTCCAAATTGAATAAACACTATTTCGCGATAAAAAATCTGACGAGTTGTCTTGGAGATGAAATAATTTCTGTTTACTATGCATTGGTTTATTCAACTATCAGCTATAACATTGTAACACGGCAGGACCGATAGTGCTCGAGTCTTCCTCGCCCAGAAAAGGATAATTCGCCTGATCTTCCACTTGGATTATCAACAATCCTGCAGAAATATCTTTAAGGAAAAAAAACTCCTAACTTTCACTAGTATTTATCTATATAAACTGTTAACTTAACACCTACATTCATAGAAACAGTCTCACGAAAAATTCAAATTTTCATAGCTACCAAACTCGCAAAAAAACGAATTTAGATTGGAACTAGCCACCTACACAAACTACAAAAAATCCCCAAAATATGCAGGCGCAAATTTCTTCCATTTATTGCCCAATGAACTTAAAAACCAATCGAATTTGTTAAGATTCAAATCAAAACTGAAGTATTTTCTACTCCAAAATGCATTTTATGATATAAAAGAATTCACGATGTGTTGTCAGCGTCCTACAGATTGTTTTAATTCTGCTGGATAGTTTTATATATTTATATTTTTTACATGGTTACCTCTACTCAGAGAGGAAGTGAGATATGGTAGAATGCTAATAAACTGATCTGAACACCCCATATATCAAATGAGCAATACGTCACTCTCAAACTTTTTTGGCAGATCTCAATTGAATTGAATTGAAAAAGCGAAAAAGACTCTCTGAGAGAGATAAACGCGAAAGTTTGTAAGTATGGATGGATGTTTGTTACTCTTTCACGTAAAAACTACTGGATGGATTTTAATGAAACATTACAATAATATAGCTTATACATCAGAATAACACATTACTACATTACTACAATTTATAAAGATATTGTGTGAGTTGTCCAAAATATGACGATAAGTGTCAAGTAAGTAGGAAAAAATCTACCATCTGCGAGCTATTCTGGCGTGCGCTGCCAAAACCGCTAGAGTTACACATATGTAATGTATGATGGAAATGTTTATCTTCGGTCCGACGCACGGCGGGTGAGGTGGGGGAAGAAGTCGCTCATCGCTGAGTGCTCGACCCGAACGCGGGCAGACGCGTGAGGGCAGATTTCATTGACCTTTGTGTCCGTTTTGCGAATTTTCAAGGCACTAGCGATTTGTTAAAAACGCATTGTATTTAAAGTAATATAGGCACAAGGTTAGGCAAGTATTGCATTTTTAAAGTATAATAAACATAACAATAACTACCGTACTGTATTTTTTGGAAGTGTAGAAAAAGCACGTACTAAGAATTATGCCGCGAAAGCGTAAGTCTAATCCCAATCATACCCAACAACTTGCCATTCAATTTTAAACGCCTACAGTTTCCATTAAAAGTCGCCTTTTCAATGACGATCAACAAATCGCAGGGTCAAACCTTAAAGGTAGCAGGCATACATTTGGGCACGCCATGTTTTTCTCACGGCTTGCTCACGTGTTTCCAAAGCGAAAAATCTGCATGTTCATGCTGAAGGAAAAAATCGTTAAATATAGTTTATAGGAGCATACTGCAGTAGCTACCTATAGGCCTATGATTAGGGCTCTGCAGTGCTTAATTACCGTATTTCTTATGTTGACAATATTGTTACGTTAATAAAGAGCGACTGTAACATCTCAATATTTTCAGGCTATTATATTTTTCAAATGCGACCCAAAAATTATTTATGTGATAATTTTAATGCCATAATGTTAGTTCTACGCCACGCTAATATAAGCTACTCGAAATAATAATCCTGCGCAGACGAAGTCGCGGGCACCAGCTATTTAAAATAAGGAAAATAATTAAATGCTGTAATAGTGATAGAAACTCCAATTGTATGAGTATTATTATAGGTATAGTTCATTGTCATTAATCATTTATTATTTTCAATCATACGATTTCACTATTTTATTGGTCGATATAAGCAATCTATAACCGAACCAAATATTTGTATTGTAATAATTTTATAATTTATCTATCTACATGTTACCTTAAATTTTTGAATGTATGACTGCTATTTTTTTAGAAATATTCTTATACATATTTTTCACTCATAGTTATGTATATTATGTTTCCTATTTCAAATAAAGATGTATGTATTATATTGGCAGTTAGTATGAGGGTTCCGTTAGTTTTAGGTTAGGCTCCCCTAAAGGGGTGAAATAGGAGGTAAAAATTTGTATGGGGTTTCGGTTAGTTTTTGAGTTACAGTCATGAACATTCGTGTTCAACCTAACTCGAGACCTAACTTGACAATTCTACCCCTGAAGGGTTGAAAAGGGGTTAGTGAATTTGTAATAGTCGTCACAGAACGTTACTTTCGCTGTAAAATCAATTATGGCAGCCAAATTGGACAAGGGAAGCCACAGGCATAAGCTAGATGGAACAACACAAAAAAAAAACAGGAAAAAATACAAATTCTACGCGGACGAAGTCGCGGGTACCAGCTACACTTGTATAGATTTTCCTGATTATATATTCATTTTCAGACTGTGGAAGGTTACCCAAAAAACATGTCAAGGAACGTTGTTCCTCCACAAAAAACCACATTCATTCAATAAATAGATTTTATCTTAGCACTAAGTATAATGTAAGTGTGTAAATTTGACTTGTCAATCCAATGTAAATTGGTGTCTGATTAATAAACTTCTTTCTATTTTATTCTATTATATGATATGTAGACGTACTAATAGTTAATGAATATATTTTGAGTTTGAATATGGTGATGTTGAAATACATGGTGTCCCAAACTCCATAGCCTATTAGACGTTTCTGGAGAACGGGACACAGGATAATTTTGAAAATTTGGTTTCTTGGGTAATTAGTTTTGTTCTATTGATCTAAAATATTTTCAGCGCTGCGTTGTTGCCGCTTATATTGAAAAGTAACAACAACTTTGATATTTTAAATGAGACACCCTGTTATTATTACTGCATTTTTCGCTTTACTATTCCTTTACGTCATTTTTGTATAATACTTCCCTATACCTATCCCAAACGGTTTTCGAGGAATTCATTGATTTCCTTATTTTTTTGTGCAAAACATAGCTTCAATTAAATATTGAATGAATGTGTTTTTTTGTGGAGGAACAACGTTTCTTGACATGTTTTTTGGGTAACCTTCCACAGTCTGAAAATGAAAATATAATCAGGAAAATCTATACAAGTGTAGAAAGGGCAAACTGATTAGTTCACCCCGATAAGTTATTGCGTTCACCAAATTATATTTCCTATGGAAAAATGATTCAATTTGTCAATAACTTGACGTTTTCTGAATTTGCCATATCATAGCCAACAATGCAAAAGAATAATTGAGAGAGCGGGCCACGCAATGGTAAGAGAACGAATACAGTTTCACAGGAAAAACAAGGTAAATTTAGAAATTTTTATCAATAACCTGGAACAGTTCATGAAACAAAATCTGACTCGAAATGACTATGAATACTTACACCACTGTATTCACAATTCCTACAACTCATACAATCGAAAGAGAAACACAATACATATAAACAAATTTTACAAATTATTGGAAGAGAAACAAATACACCCACAACACATATCAAACAACAACAAAATTTCTGAAAAAACTGTAATCAATTTGTCATCAAAAACTTAGACATACACGAAAAACTTGTGTTGGCAAAGGGACTGAACTTCGCAGTTGCACCCAAAATGGTTCCAACGGTAGAAATGATCACTGCCATCGAGGCAACAGCCCAACGTTTACCACCTGAAGTAGCAGGTGATTACAGATCTGACTGCAAAAACGCACTAACACAACCTTATCATCCTAGAAGTAATTTGAACAAATACGAAAGAGATGCATTGAGATCTCTTCGATCAGACAATCAGATCAAAATACTTCCAGCTGATAAAGGTAACGCAACAGTCATCATGAACACTACTGATTATGAGAACAAACTAACACAAATGATCTCAAATACCACATATCACACACTCAATCAAGACACTACCATATCAGTAAACAAAGTATACAAAAACTAAACAAAAATCCAACCCCATCAATAGAAAGCAAAATATACCGAACTTTAGCTAAACACAAAAACATACTCACGAAAGCAGAACGCAGAGTCCTAATATCACACCACAGCAAACCCCACATTTTATGGGTTACAAAAATACACAAACCATCTCATCCTCTACGCCCTATTGTTAGTTCCATTGGATCTCCTTCACAAAAACTCGCTAGATACCTACTCAACATTCTGAAACCACTATCTGGAAATGGAAATAGTTTTATAAAGAATACCCCTCACTTTCTTGAGAAATTGAATGAATTACAAATTCAAGATGGAGATCTTCTAGTAAGTTTTGATGTCGAAAGTTTGTTTACTAATGTCCCTATTGATAAAACTCTAGAAATAGTGAAAGAAAGATTGGAAAATGACACATCACTGAGGACAAGAACAAAACTGGATGTCAGTGCCATCATAGAATTACTCAAACTATGCACAGAAAAAACATATTTCCAATTCAAGAACGAATTTTATCAACAAGAGTTTGGTATGGCGATGGGTTCTCCTTTGTCACCCATTTTAAGTAACATATTCATGGAATATTTTGAAGAATCTTTCGTTGGAACATTCCACAATGGTCCAAAAATATGGTGGATATACGTGGATGATGTTTTCGCTATCTGGAATCGAAGTGAAGAAGAATTAAACATTTTCTTGGATCATATAAACGGTCAAGAACCGACGATCAAATTCACATTAGAATCAGAACAAAACAACCAACTTCCGTTTTTAGATCATCCCGAATCGACCCATCTGTACACAGAAAGAAGACGCATACCAATCGATATCTACACTATTACTCAAACCATCATGCCAGTGTGAAAAAAGGCATAGTTAAATGTCTCTATAATCGAGCCCAAACGGTTTGCAATTCCAACCAGAATCTACAGGAAGAAATAAACCTCATAAAATCTGTTCTCAAGGAAAATGCATATCCAGATCAGTTTGTGGAAAAAAACAATCACTGACATTGAAAACAAAAACCCATCAAACAACCAATTAACACAACCAACAGGAGTACTCCCACCACCTACACATTTCACAACCAACATAATACCTTATGTCCCCGGATTATCTGAAAAGATCAAACGAATTGGACATAGGTATGATGTGAGTACATCATTTAGAACAACAAACACACTGAGATCTATACTAACACAAACAAAACAAAAAAACGCAGAACGTACAAAAAATTGTGTTTACAACATACCTTGTTCTTGTGGTGATAGTTATATAGGTGAAACGTCAAGACCATTGGAATTGCGCCAAAGTGAACATCAGAGTTACATCAGGAATCGACAAATAACTGGATCAAAAATTGCAGAACATATCTTCACATCCAATGGCGATCATACGATTGAATGGAATAGGACAAAAATCTTGATGAAAGAACCACATCAAGAGAGGAGAAAATTGAAAGAAACGGCCTGTATTCTTCTTTCCAATAACAACTGCTTTTCAACAAATTCTGTTGAAATGGATCATACATGGTTACCTCTACTCAGAGAGGAAGTGAGATATGGTAGAATGCTAATAAACTGATCCGAACAACACCCCATATATCAAATGAGCAATACGTCAATCTCAAACTTCTTTGGCAGATCTCAATTGACATCCGTCAGTTGAAAAAGCAAAAAAGACTCTGCGAGCAAAAATCCAAATTATAAAACAATTAAAGGAGATTTAGAAGATTTTGAGAACGGGGGCAGATATAGTCCCCGAAACGTCAAGCAAAAACTATATAGAGAAGTATCTTTTGAATTTTTTAAAAATTTTTTTGATAGGCAAATTCAGAAAACGTCAAGTTATTGACAAATTGAATCATTTTTCCATAGGAAATATAATTTGGTGAACGCAATAACTTATCGGGGTGAACTAATTAGTTTGCCCTTTCTACACTTGTATAGATTTTCCTGATTATATTTTCATTTTCAGACTGTGGAAGGTTACCCAAAAAACATGTCAAGAAATTCAATTAAATGTTTATCACTGCGGTATTTGCACTCGTACAAAGCTGATATTTTGGGTTTAGGTTACCAATGTTCTGTGCATTAGTTATGTCTAAGGGAATTCGTTCTCCATTATACAGGTCGTCCAAAATTTGTGTTTTTTCCGATAGATACAAAAATGGCGAAAAGTACATTTTTTTAAATGGATCACCCTGTACATTATCGAATATCCTGAAAGACAATGGACCTTTTTATGCACTATGTGAAAACACTGTAATTAGAAAGTATATGTGCTAATATCACTTGGGATTTTTTATTTTATTTTTCTGATGGGTAGTTTTTCCATAATCCGGAAAAAAGTGGTTTCGTGACGTCACGTTCACTAAAAGTTGATTTGGCATCGTTGTATGAGTTGCGAATCATGGAATTGTGACGTAATGACGTTTGTTATTTGATACTTTGATAGGTTCGTTCGTTTGTTTCACGGAATAGAATATTATCAATCGTTTTTCTCTCTTCAGCTCTTTTTCTTGCATATATCTGATACGACTGATACGAGACACGAGATATTCAGAGAACTGCTGCAAATGAACAAGCTCGCCATGAATGTTTGGTATTGAAAAAGTTCGGAAATTATTTTCTAATTTTAATAACTATGAAAATGTCTAAAAAGTGCTATGTGCACGGTTGTCTGAACACCAGTGAAAGTGAATCAAACTTTTGTAAAAAGCGGAAATATATGCTTTTGTGCAGAACATTTCCAGGTGAGTACATCAAGGAACGATCTTTAATTTCACTCAATGCAAGTTTGCAAAATCATCGATCAGTACTGTATTTTATATCCAGTCCTATAAACATATTGTTCTTTGGTTCCAGCTGAAAAAAGATACTACGAATTAGGAATATGCTAGAACAAGGGGATCCAAATTTATGTTGAAGCAAGATGTCTGTCCACATATCAACCTGAAATGACATTTGTCTGACAATGTTTCATCATAAGTATATGACCTACCAACGATGAAGAAACCCAAACTAAATGAAAACATCACTCCTTCAGCTAGTAAAACTGTGTTGAGTGACATTACATCCATGGGAAATATTTACTCAAGAGTTTCGAATAGTTCTTCTCCTAGCAATAGTTCTTCTCCTAGCAGTAGCCGATTCACCAAAATAACACCACCAAAAAAAATATATTCCTAGTCAGTCTTCATCCGATCCTGATTGTGAAAATATCGAAGGACAGCAGCGCCAGCGCTTATCTATTGCACTTATAGAAAAGAAGAGTAATATTATTTGGGGCTCCCTGAAAATGTTTACCACATTGTGAAATACATTACCAAAATTGGGTAAATTAAATATATGGATGTTCTGATGAGTTTAAAAAAGATACGGGTTGGGGATGTATACTCTCGATTGGCTGATGACTTTGATATGAGTAAATCAAGTGTTCACAAGATTTCCACAAAAGCTGTGCCTATGATGGCAAATTGTTTATAAGAGCTTATATATTGGCCTGACATATCTGAAATTGAAAGAAATTTGCCGATCCCTTTCAGAGCTCGCTATAAGAAAGGAAATTGGAAAACCTTCTGATCCTGTTCGTCTGTCCATGACTTGGTCAGAATAGAAAAAATGCAATACTGTAAAATTTTTAATATCTGCTACTCCAAATGGCACAATACAATTCATTTCAGGAGCATACGGTGGACGAATTCTTTAACAACTTTGTCGATAAGAATAATTTCTTTTATTTTGATTGATTGAAATTCATAAATACTTTGAATAACTAGAATGTGCAGTATTATGTCAAAGTTTTCTAAGGTTTGTTGTCACATTCTCTTCATGAATGCCAATATCTTCAGAAAATTTTTTTTTCCATAGCTTTGTAACCATAGGGAAAATTTTTACCATAGAAAATGTAAGCCTGTATTTTAAAAAATAGATTAGTATCCCTCAACAAAGAATTGGTGTGAAATAAGTAAATAATTTTGCAAAAAATTTACGAAATTTGTATGAACATACTTCAAGTCTATTCATTCTAAATTATTAATTATATTTTCAGTAGTTCAAACTTAATAAATATTTGACTCATCACATGAAGGAAACACTAACAGGTACCGAATATGAATTTATTTATATTATAATACAAACAGACAAAGCCTACATATATATTCACAGTATAATGCATTTATGATTGATTATATCTAAACAATCACGAACGTTTTAACTAAGAACCAAAGTTCTTAGTTAAAAGTTGGGCAACTTTCTAGTCATGGTTCTTAGTTCTTGTACTAGGGGGTTCCATAAACGCGCTCATTGATTTGCTAGTGTTGAATCCTTAGTTATTAGTTCACTTAGTTCTTGGGAACGTTGCATAAACAAAGCATAAAAATAAATAAAAAGAGTCAATCATCTCATAATCCACCCTTGGCAAATTTTCCGAACCTGCTTTTACGAAGCCTTGTTTCATTATAAACACACCAAATCGTTTATGATATTGAGAAATTAATAAGTTGATAAAAATACATTAACCTCAAATGTCAATATGATTTTAAAGGGAACTGTCTTTAATATTTGCGGTGTTGCCAATGGTCGCTCTTCATCAAAAGGAAGGCCCGTTCAGAAACTTTGAATGTTTTAAATGAAGAAAACCGTTGTTGAAATGGGTTTCTTTGTGGATGATTCTATCAATAAACAGTGTTCAATTATATATTAATGGTGTATATCAAGCAGTGAGCTATATTTTTGACAAGAACAGTAATGCGTGTTTCTGAACGTGGATTATGGAGGGGGTAGTTTTCGATGAACGTGACGTCACGGGTACACTTTGAAACGCAATATCTTCTCGAAATAAAAAATATATGATGGCATTCTAAGTCAATTGGACGTTTCATATGAAATATAATCGACCTATATGAGTTTTGGAATTTTTTTTTCGTAAATGTAAAGGTCCATTAAAGCTCCTTTCAATTGATGTATCATGTTCCTATACCTAAATAGTCTGGTTTCCGAAATATTTTGTATTAAATGTCATGGAATACGTCATTAGAAAATTCGACAATTAGTGCATCAATAATGAAACGTTTGCACGTTCATTACCAAAAATTTGATCAGAAAAGAATCAAAATGGAAGGCAATAACTATTCAAACGAAGTTTTGATGAAATTGTTTATCTTCATGGTCAATGTGATCAAATTATAGCGAGAACATTCAGAAGGTTCTGTAGTGTATTGAAGTGTATGAATGGTAAGAAGACGAACTGATTGCACAAAGAATGATAAATATACAGGGTATTCCAAACTCGATGGCTTATTGTACGTTTCTGGAGTTCTGAGATATAAATACCAGAAATTTTGTATCCCACGATAAGAGACTGCGATCTAGCTCTTAAAAATATTTTCACGGTTGAAGTGTTGCCACCTGTACTTGTAACTAATATCAACTTTCGAATTTCAAATGGAACACCCAGTATTTCATTCTGTTTTTGGATTCTACTGACAAATACAAATAACTTTTACTGAACATGTCGTATACCTATCTCTACCGTTTATTGAATATTGATTATTTTCTAATTGTTTTGCTACCAAAATGGCACCAACTTGAATTAATCAAAAAAATATCCCAGGAAAATTTACTCCTATCTATTGACGTTGGATAAAAAGTTGTCAAACAACAACCTCACTTTAAATTTTTCCAATCTTTATTCATACAAAAATAATTATGTTGGCACATACAATTGGCACCACTGTTATCAGTCTCAATTTGGTTTTGGCCCATCAGAGGGCATGTCAATTGTCTGTCAGATGTCATGTCAACTACCTGTCAGAAGTACCTAACCTGTACTTGTCACTTCTTCCCACATGGGGAAATGACAGTCACCAATAGAAATTGAAATAATTCTTATTTTAATACTTAACTAGTTATGTTAAACTGTATTATATCATCCTTCATAATGTGTCAACCATTATATTTCAACACCTGTATAATCATTCTCAACAAAGATGTAAGTCACATTCAACTTATATTTAAAAAAAACCTGACTTCAATTTTACACCTTTGTAGTTTCCCTGATGATGGAAATAATTAATAAAATTTCCGAAAGCTTGGACAGCCTTTAAAGAGTTCTCTCTTATTTGCTGCAAAACCCCACTATTTACTGGTTCCATCCCTAACTAGTCAGCAACGACTACCCGTTCTATATATATATATATATATATATATATATATATATATATATATATATATATATATATATATATATATATATATATATATATATATATAAATATACATTTTTGAAAGCATCAAATTAAGATAGTGCACTATAATCGTGCGGGAAGCTTAGACCTAAATCGTGGAATTTTAATGGCACAAATTTCGTGCACATTAACAGGTCACCAACAGATGTCAGCATAGGCCAACCCACGACACCAATAGTCGTACTCCTAGTGCGTTCAGAGTAACGCAAAACAAATAACGAGAATAAGAGAAATCTGTTACGAATCCACCATCCGTCTACAGCCTGTTTCATGGTTTCCCAATCATCAGGACGGCCTGTGGTCTCTTTCAAATTCGTATCATATATCTATATGTATATAGGCTGATCTGAAAAATAATTACTAATGGACGTTTTCTCGAGTATGACTCAAACCTGTTTACAAATTTTCCTGGGATATTTTTTTAATTAATCTTTGCTAAAACTGAATTGCATCATCCGAGAATTAGAAAAAAACTCAAGTTTCAGCTGTATCTACAAAAGTATGAACATTTTTAAGCGAATCATTTCAGATTGATTTGATTTTTTAATCAGATCATTCCAATTGGTAATATTACCTATTTCGATTTGTTATACTGGGAAATGAAAATGGTAGTACTGTGCCGTGACCAGAAAAGAGCAAAACAATCTTTTAGTTTGCCAAACAGTGATTTTCATGGTGTTTCTGTCAAAATGGATAATAATACATATTCAAATGCAGATATTTTAAATTTTTATAGAAACTTGCTTTTATTTCGGAAACCAGACTATTTAGGTATGAGAACATGATACATCATTTGAAAGGAACTTTAATTGTCCTTCAGGATATTCGATAATATACAGGGTGTTCCATCTAAAAAAATGTACTTTTCACCATTTTTGTATCGATCGGAAAAATAAAAAAAATTGGACGACCCTGGATAATGCAGAACGAATTCCCTTAGACATAACTAATGCACAGAACATTGGTAAACTACACCCAAAATTTCAGCTTTGTACGAGTCCAAATAACGCAGTAATAAACATTTAATTGAAGCTATGTTTTGCACAAAAAATAAGAAAATCAATGAATTTCTCGAAAACTGATTATACAAAAAATCTCATTTAAAATATCAAAGTTGTTGCTACTTTTCAATATAAGCGCCAATGCCGCAGCGCTGAAAGATATGGTACGAATTCAAGAAAGACCACAAGTCGTTCTGAAGATTGGGAAACCATGAAACAGCTGTAGGCGGATGGTGGCTTTCTTGGATTCGTAACAAATCTCGCTTTATTTCGATATTTGTTTTGCGTTACTCTGAACGCACGAGGAGTACGACTTTTGGTGTCGTGGATTGGCCTATACTGACATCTGTTGGTGACCTATCAGTAGCAGGAAATTTTGTGTAACTGAATTCCACGTCAACAGGTCTAAGCTTCACCCCACGAATCATAGGTGTCTCATCTATGATTTTGTGCATTTCATATATATATATATATATATATATATATATATATATATATATATATATTATATATATATATTAGATAAATTTAGAAATAACGACTGAAAATTAGGTAGTGAATAATGGGATTTCAGTCAACAGTATTGAACTATGAAAACTTTTATAGTTGACCGAGTTTTTCAATTTTGAAACTTAGGTCTAAAATATGTAAATTATATTATTGAGAAAAAAATATTAAAAGAAGATTAAAAGATTCTAAATTCCTTTTTTTTTTTAAAAAATTTTTTTCCCAATTTAAAATTAAAAAAGGCAACGTATTAAAGAGTTTTTCATAGTTCAACACTTGTGCTGACTGAAGATCCCCGTTATTCCCCACTGTTTATATATATATTAGTGTAATATATGTATATATCTATGTTGTGCAAACATTTTAGTGTTAAATATTTTTCTGTACTTATGTTATTTCTCTACATAATATCCTGATTGCAATGTAATTTTCAAAGTCACACACAAACTGGTAACAGCTTATGTGACTTCTCTTGTTTATTAACTCAATTTTTAATTTGTGCCTCTATTTATATTGTACCTGAAGAAGTTAATAAACTATATATCATTATATTATATATATATATATATATTATGCTGATCTGAAAAATAATTGCGTTTTTTCGAGTATGATTCAAACCTATTTCCAAATTTTCCTGAGATATTTTTTTAATTAATCTTTGCTAAAACTGAATTGCATCATCCGAGAATTAGAAAAAAACTCAAGTTTCAGCTGTATCTCCAAAAGTATGAACATTTTTAAGCGAATCATTCCAGATTGATTTGATTTTTTAATCAGATCATTCCAATTGGTAATATTACCTATTTCGATTTGTTATAGTGGGAAATGAAAATGGTAGTACTGTGCCGTGACCAGAAAAGAGCAAGACAATCTTTTAGTTTGCCAAACAGTGATTTTCATGGTGTTTCTGTCAAAATGGATAATAATACATATTCAAATGCAGATATTTTAAATTTTTATAGAAACTTGCTTTTATTTCGGAAACCAGACTATTTAGGTATAAGAACATGCTACATCATTTGAAAGGAACTTTGATTGTCTTTCAGGATATTCGATAATATACAGGGGGTTCTATTTAAAAAATGTACTTTTCACCATTTTTGTATCGATCGGAAAAATGAAAAAATTTGGACGACCCTGGATAATGCAGAACGAATTCCCTTAGACATAACTAATGCACAGAACATTGACACCCCAAAATTCAGCTTTGTACGAGTCCAAATACCGCAGTAATAAACATTCAATTGAAGCTATGTTTTGCACAAAAAATAAGAAAATCAATCAATTTCTCGAAATATATAAAAGTCTGAGGAATTCTTTAGGACAGCAGCAAACGCAAATGTACTCTTATAACATTATATTTCCAATATTTCGACAATGAATATTGTCATCATCAGGGAGCTACAAAAGTGAAAATTCTATATGTTGATAAATATAAAAAGTAACCTCACTTACAATGTTAGTGAGAATGGCGTTTTTCGGTGAAATACACAAAGATGTAAAAGACAGCATTACAAACATGTAAAAAACATGGAGCAATAATTAGATTTATATGGAACAATATTTGTAACAAAAATTACTGGTAAATTTACTAAAAGCTTTGGTTATGAATGTGAAATGTGTGGGAAAATCAAGACATTGAGGTTGGAATTAACATAACCTAAAATGTCAACGACAATTTGTAACAAATTGCTGTCCAAATGATATTGGAACATACATCATTTGCAATTACTACTGAAGATGAGATTTTATTAATGGTAAAAATTATAGATAAATAAATTTTATTTTGTTATTATTTTATATGTAGTGACTATCATGTTGGTTTATATTAAATAGAAGAAGATGATGAATTATTATTGGGAGCATTCGGGTTCTTGTCCAAGATTAATAAATAAGAATAGATCTCACTTAAATGATTGAGATCTATTCTTTTGTTTAAACAATTGTTGGATTGAGAAATAAATGCCATTTCCAAAAAAATTATATATATATTAGTGTAAGTGTAATATATGTATATATCTATGTTGTGCAAACATTTTAGTGTTAAATATTTTTCTGTACTTATTTCTCTACATAATATCTTACTTCCTGATTGCAATGTAATTTTCAAAGTCACACACAAACTGGTAACAGCTTATGTGACTTCTCTTGTTTATTGACTCAATTTTTAATTTGTGCCTTTATTTATATTGTACCTGAAGAAGTTAATAAACTATATATCATTATATTATATATATATATATATATATGCTGATCTGAAAAATAATTACGTTTTTTCGAGTATGATTCAAACCTATTTCCAAATTTTCCTGAGATATTTTTTTAATTAATCTTTGCTAAAACTGAATTGCATCATCCGAGAATTAGAAAAAAACTCAAGTTTCAGCTGTATCTCCAAAAGTATGAACATTTTGCAGCGAATCATTCCAGATTGATTTGATTTTTTAATCAGATCATTTCAATTGGGTAATATTACCTATTTCGATTTGTTATACTGGGAAATGAAAATGGTAGTACTGTGCCAGAAAAGAGCAAGACAATCTTTTAGTTTGGCAAGCAGTGATGTTCATGGTGTTTCTGTCAAAACGGATAATAATAACACATTCAAATGCAGATATTTTAAATTTTTATAGAAACTTGCTTTTATTTCGGAAACCAAACTATTTAGGTAAAGGATAATGATACATCATTTGAATTTTTTTACTGTCTTTCAGGATATTCGCTAATATACAGGGTGTTCCATCTATAAAATGAACTTTTCACCATTTATGTATCGATCGGAAAAATCAAAAATTTTGAACGACCCTGTATAATGGAGAACGAATTCCCTTAGACATAACTAATGCACATAACATTGGTAAACTACACCCAAAATTTCCAAATACCGCAGTAATAAACATTCAATTGAAGCTATGTTTTGCACAAAAAATAAGGAAATCAATGAATTTCTCGAAAACCGATAGGTATAGGGATGTATTATACAAAAATTATTGTAAAGCAATAGCAAAGCAAAAAATGCAATAATGTCTCGTTTAAAATATGAAAGTTGTTGCTACTTTTCAATATAAGCGGCAACGCCGCAGCGCTGAAAATATTTCAGACCGATAGAGCAAAACTAATTACCCAAGAAACCAAATTTTCAAAATTATCCTGTGTCCCGTTCTCCAGAAACGTCTAATAGGCCATCGAGTTTGGGACACCCCGTATATCGACAGATCCTAACATCTTTACGAATCACTACGAATACGTTTCACCTCATCAAACACCTTTCTCGAAAACATTACCAAAATAACACCGCATTCATCTACAATACCTACCTGGTGATGCTGAAATCTCTTGGCAGATCTAAACATTTTCACGTATCACGACAGAAGCACTTTTCTGCATCGAGCACCTCTCCCACATTGATAAAAATCTTCCGAGACCACATGTACATGCCGTAATCAATTACAGATCCTAGCCGCAATAAAACAATTGTATGTCAATACAATCGGGCAAAAAAGCATCTTTATTGCTGCTGTCATAAACTTCAGGACGTCCAGACAGAAACTAAACGATTGATTACTTCGCTCTGTCTAGTTTAAATCGCACTCCAGCACACAATTTAAGCAAACGAAAATTTCCCCTTTGATAATTTACACTGAATCGCGCACAGATCATGTTATATTTTTGCATCCCATTGGCTATTTAGTTTAATGTGCGATTAGATTCGAGATAACTGCTGTTGATAATTTACGTGAGATGATCGGTCAAACACATATTTTCAAGCGAAAATTATGGAAATACTATTTATTTAATGATCATTAACGACTTTCAAAACGGAAAATTCAGCTTATACACTTCAAAAATAGCTAAAAGATAAAAATCACAAATTTTCAGGGTTAGGAATGGGGTTTATAAATCTGTATGGGGCTAGGATGAATTATTTTATACTTTTTATAATCTGTTTACGTTAAGAAGAGAATGGCGTCAATTTTGGTAATTTTGTATAATCAACATAACGAAGTTGAAATTCCCAAAGAAATGCGTTAAAAATCGAAACTGAACCTGACTTTATTCATGCCCATAAACATTTTTTTTTACATACGTCAATGTAAGATATCCTATAAAAAAGTAGTATCAACATATATCACAATTAAAAACATAGGTACATTATATTACATGGTAACATTCACATCTAAAAATTCCTGTATACTAATAGGCCAATCAATAGAGATTTTCTGCTCTTATGATTCTGTGATATACAGGGTGATTCAAAAGTACTTTGACAAACTTCAGGAGGTGATTCCTCACAATATTCTAATATGAATTGTCCAAATAAATATATGTCCGGAAACGCTTCGTTTCCAAGATACAGGGTGTTGAAGTTTTATTTTTATTTTCGTTTTTGTTTAAATAACTTTCGAAATATTGACCTTAATTAAACGTAAATTGGTATTGAGAGATTTTTCGACGTGTCGAATTCGAACCTGATGTTATTATTGCTCTTACTCGTAGGGGGCGCCACCTACACGTCTTTTTTTATTTTGAAGATTCATAACTTTTTTGAGAGTACTTCTAGCACATTTTTCAGTAGAAAAAAACAATTCCTCTATAATATCTACGTAAAAAAGCTACCCTTATTACAAGTCGCTATAAGCATTTACCCCAGATACATGAATAGTCCAGGATCCATGGTCCACTTTTGCACTTGATTACTATCAAGCTAATTTTCCATGAGTAGCTTCATTTTGATGAGACGCCCAACAATTTCCTGTACGAAACTCTCGATTGTGGTAGCTAACAGAGGTAGCAAGGATAAAATATGTCGATTTGATGATTCTCAAAAATGTTGTTTTTGTTTGTTAAATCTCAAGATAATTATCTAAATTATTCGAAAAAATATTTGTCCTACAAAATGTATGGTTTGATCAAAGAGTCCCCTCCTTCCAACATGTATCGATAACGGGGTCATCATAAATGAGTACTAACCAGCTGATTTTTTTTGTTTTTACTTAGTTAATATTTATATCATTTAGGCCCGGTATTTTCAACTCCGGTTATACTAGGAATAAATTAACCAACGGATAGATTATGCTTTTGTTCAACGTTTATATTGATAAGCAAAAGCACATTCTAACCATTGGTTAATTTATTCCTAGTATAACCGGGCCTTAACAGTAATATTGTCCTTCAAATTGCGTGGTACGTTATTCCGGTCCTAGGCTCAAAATTAGTAGTACAGATCCTTGATGTAAAAATAATTACTATCAAGCTGAATCTTCGTGAATAGCTTCGTTGCGATGAGACGCCCAACAATTTCCTGTGCGAAAACTCTCGATTGTGGTAGCTACCTCTGTTAGCAAGCATAAAATATGTCGATTTGATGATTCTCAAAAATGTATTACTAACTGGGATTTTTTTTGTTAAATCTCAAGATCTAAATTATCCGAAAAAATATTTTTCTTACAGAATGTATGGTTTGATCAAAGAGCCCCTTAAAATTTTAATTAATATTTATATAATTTAACAGTCACATTGTCCTACAAATTGCGTGGTACGTTATCGCGGTGATCCAATTAAATATATATTTGAAATTCATGAAATTAAAAATCAATTTATTTCCCAAGCGACACAAAAAAAAATGTTGACTTTTTGGTAGATTTCACTCAACAAGAAGTTAAAAAATTAATAATCGTCAACATCGAATGAGGTAGTTCAAATTATTGAAGAGTATGTATGCAGAGTGTATTCATTAAAAACAAAAAATGATATCAACAAAGGACGGTATGAATTATCACGCTAAATTAGCTTGATAGTAATCAAGTGCAAAAGTGGACCATGTATCCTGGACTAGAAGATTTATCAAGAATTGAATAATTGGCAACAATGTAAAAAACAGATGAGATTTATAAAATGAAACGTCAAACGATTTTTAATTTTCTGAAAGTAAACTAACAATTATCGTAAACCCAAAAAATATTACATGCATTACATTGAAGACGGTGTCGAATAGAAACTGAGGGATCTATACAGTGTGTTGCTGAAAAAAATAAAGAAGTTAAGCCGTCCCAAGTAAGCGGAGTAAATATAAAGTTACTCTACACATGCACTCTGAATATAGGGAAAAAACTTTTCTTACGTGTTTTTGCCTCCTGAACACGAATCCGGAGAAAAATGCGGCGGTCTCATACCGTTCCCGAGTTAGAGAACTTTTAATTTTTTTTTAACCTCATTTTTAAGCACCGTTTTCTCGCACAAAACTCACTCAAAATGCCTCCTTCTTTTTACCAGCATAAACAATACACCCTATATCACTTATTTTCGGCACAACTTTGCACAAAATATCGTCGTTTTTATCGAAAAAATATTCCTTCTTACACAGTTCCAAATAAGCAAATTTCACACTTTGACAGGTGGAATTTAGTAATTTTGCCTTATTTTTCATGTTGGTAATAAATGAATCACCGCCAACTTTTCGAATTCAAATGTGTGCAATAGTTTCCCCTTCATTTATGTGTGCAATTGTTGTGGGCGGTGATTCATTTATTACTAACATGAAAAATAAGGCAAAGTTACTAAATTCCATATGTCAAAGTGTGAAATTTGCTTATTTGGAACTGTGTGAGAAGGAAGATTTTTTCGATAAAAACGACGATATTTTGTGCAAAGTTGTGCCAAAAATAAGTGATTTAGGGTGTATTATTTATGCTGGTAAAAAGAAGGAGGCATTTTGAGTGAGTTTTGTTCGAGAAAACGGTGCTTGAAAATGAGGTTAAAAAAAAATGTAAAAGTTCTCTAACTCGGGAACGGTATGAGACCGCCGCATTTTTCAGGAGGCAAAAACACGTAAGAAAAGTGTTTTCCCTATATTCAGAGTGCATGTGTAAAGTAACTTTATATTTACCGTGATAGGCCAAGCGATGGGGGGTTTCTATTCGCAAAAGGTCGGAAAGAAATGAAATTTTGTGGGATGGTAGAGATAGTTTCCCTGATAGTACATCTAAGTTGGCGACCTCGGGGGGTTGCCGCTCGAGGGGCGAGGGGATGAAAACTCTGACTCGTGGCGCTTGGTGGAGAATAGCATCGATGGGGTAGGTGCTATTGAAAAAAAGTACAGATAAAATATGTAGAGAACAAAATTATGAACAACTGTTTTGGCTACAACCAATAGTTTTCGCTCTACGGCGCGCCAAAGTTGGGGGGTAATTTGCAATTTTTAACAAAAGACAAAGATGGCTACCAAACAATTCTGTAATATTTTTATGCTATAAGAGTAATATTTTCTTAGTCGGCACATGCCCGTTATATAATAAAAGATATGATTTTTTAAAGCTCGCTCCTACATTACTTCGATATGATCATTTTTTTATTATCCTGATCTACGGTCAATATTTTCTTATTAGTGCATACACTAACTTCTTTATTTTTGTGCAAACATGATACAAGATGGCTTCCAAACAATTCTGTAATATTTTTTTTGCTATAATAGTAAGGTTTTTTAAGTAGGCAGATGCCGGATTCGATACATTTGATCTTATACAGTGTGACCCATTTAAAATGGAACCACACCTGTAGAATACGCATTTTTCAGTCAATCTCAAAAAATTTTTTTTGTTATTAAGCATCAAAAACTGTATCTTGACACAAATTTTCATGACTTTAGTTCCATTTCCAAGGCACTCTATGGTTTTTTTTCTTCGTCAAAAACGGCAAAAGTTTATTAGGCATTTTTTCCCAAATTTGACTACACCACTGGATTCGTAGTCGTTATAAATGAAAACCATCAAAATTTCATAAACAAATATTGGTTAACAACGAAGTTACAACAACTTTAATTTTGGAAACAAAGTATTTGATTATAATTTTTATTTAGATTGCAGACATATTTGAAATCTGGCAACACTGCCGATACAAAGTAGAGCACAAGTGAATTTGGACAGCGAAAATCCGAAGTCAATAGCTCATTCCGTTCAACAGTTATAACTACTGAAAATATGGTAATGTGAGCGATTTGTGGTGTACTAAATCACAGCCTACTATTGATTTAGTACAATACCTGTGCCCAATGTATTAGTTCAGCTTTCCTCAAATTATTGATACCTTCTCTAAAAGCTTGTTTCAGTTCAGTTTTGCAGAATAAAAAAGGAACATTTTTTTGTCCTGCTTTCTGTTTTATTATTGAATAAATAATTTTGATACTTTAAAACTTGATTCGGTTCATTTCCTTTTTATCGGATATTAAAAACTGCATAACTTGAAAACGAATTTTTAATTTTCTGTTATTTTCGAATACACTTATAACCTAAACTAAAATAAATGATTTTAAGGGAATATAATTCGCAAATCCAGTGGCGTAGTTAGATTTTTATTACAAAATCGCTTCCACCAGAAATCGCTCACATTACCATACTTTCAGGAGTTATAAATGTAGAACGGAATGAGCTATTGATTTCGGATTTTCGCTGTACAAATTCACTGGTGTTCTACTTTGTATCGGCAGTGTTGCCAGATTTTAAATATGTCTATAATCTAAATGAAAATTAATACCTTAATACTTTCGTTTCCAAAATTAAAGTTGTTGTAACTTCGTTGTTAACCAATATTTTTTTATGAAATTTTCATGGTTTTCATTTATAACAACTACGAATCCAGTGGTGTAGTCAAATTTCAAAACAAAAATTGCCTAATAAACTTTTGCCGTTTTTAACGAAGAAAAAAAACCATAGAGTGCCTTGGAAATGAAACTATAGTTATGAAAATTTGTGTCAAGATACAGTTTTTGATGCTTAATTTTCGAAAAAAAAACAAATTTTTAGAATGACTGAAAAATGCGTATTTTACAGGGATGGTTCCATTTCAAATGGGTCACACTGTATAATAAAAGATATAATTTTTCGAAGTGCGCCCTTACATACTTCGATATGGGCATTTTTTAATTATCATGATCTACGGTCAATATTGGCCACGTTTATACCGTGTCTTGGTATGCTGACTAATGATTATATTCCAACCAAATTCTGTTAGTCAGTGTGGTATAAACTATGCACTTGGTCAAGTAACTAGCTTGGTTTGGTACCGAAATTTGTTGTGTACCAGACTATAATACTAAGTTGACTAAGATGGTGTAAACAGTACGATAAGTTTTACCAACCGTGACTGTAAATTTTGGTTCGAAAGATTGCTAAGCGTTCTGTCGTGGTTATCGCACTGGCTGAATGAATCGAATGAAAACAATAGCCATTAAAAAGATAGCGAGAGAGTGTTTTATGATTCTTAACCTTAGTTTCCGCATCATTACCTCGGAAATTGTTTTATATATTTTTGTTAGTATTTTTTAAATAAAATGAGTTATTGTAGTTCAGAACCTCCTAAAAAGTACAAAGGTATTAATTGGACAGATGAAGAAACTAATGCGTTTCTCCAAATATTTTTGGACAAAATAATTATCATAATTTTGGATGGCCAAAAATTCAAATACCTAGACATTTACAAGAGCCTTGAAGAAGACATGTTGAGTAGGGGCTTTACAAAAACTGCTGAACAAATGAAATTTAAAATGATTTAGCCTGAGCTCACTGACATCCAGACATTGTCTTGACAGATGACACGATTCCGAATTAGATAGCAGAGTTTCAAACCTTTCTCTTGGTTACATGACTGAATAAATACCAAACCAGAACCAAGTTGGTTAATCAATCATTTGACAAAACACGATGTGAATAAACGATTACTAAAACATTTGGTTTGAATTTGGTCACATACACTTGGTAAGGTTACCAAATTCACATACGGTATAAACGTGGCCATTGTCTTATTATTGTTGACCTAAGCGTTATTCTGTCAGTTCTAAAAATAGAAATATAATATTGTTTTTCTAGGTATACAGAACAATCACCCTAATATAAATGCAACGTTGGCAGGACACAGAAGCATACGGTTGTTATTATCGCAGATTACGGCGCTTTACACCAATTTCTGTATAGTTTCCCGCCTCTTGCCTCTTTCCGCAACGTGCCATCGTGCCAGTATTGTGGCGGTCATAGATGAGTGCAGTGTACATCATGGCGTCACTTGATCAAATTTGTTTCATATGTGAGAAAACATTGCGCGACGGAGATACCGTAGTGGTTAAAGCAAAAGGCTTGGATACATCAAGGAGATCTAGCAAATTGCGAGAAGACGGCAAAAGCGATACAGTGTTGGTAACAAACAGTTACTGTGCATGACGCGTGCCGCAAACGTTATATAAATCCTAAACTTCACTGTACAAAGCTCATGTGCCCCGTAACACCAGTCATAAATGTTGACACGACCATGCATGTTGTTGAACGGTGGCTTCTTGCTCCATCGTGTTGTGTGGGGCCGTCAAAATTCATTTGCAATGATTTGTGCAAATTACATTCATTATATTACAAGGCATTATGGGCCGAATACTATTGTTGTTTTTGATGGATATCCTGAATGTGGGACAGAAACAGGTACGAAATCTGCTGAAAGAAACCGCCGCTCAAAGCAGCATTGATGTGATTTTCGATGAATCCATGATTCCAACTGTGTCGCAAGAAAGGCGCCTTATCGCAATGCTGCAGACAAAGTTGGAAGCACAGAATTACACTTTTAAGCAGGTCGAAGACGCGGATACATTAATTGTGCAGACTGCTATCGAACTTGCTTCCTCTGCTTCCTCCGTATGCGTTATTGGCGAAGACGTAGATTTACTTGTGCTGTTGACTGCTAAAGCCAGAGAAATCCCCAATGTTTATTTGCGCAAGCCGGGTAGAGGGAATAAGGAGGATGTGTTCTATTCACCTCAGAGCTTCCAATATAACGATTCTATTGCGAAATGTATCTTATTTGTGATACTACATCGGCGTTGTTCAATCATGGCAAGATTCGATTCCTCAAAACTTTGGAAAAAAATCCAACATTAACAGAGGCGATTCAGGTTTTTGATGACCCCAATGCAGAATTAACGGAAGTCGTAGCCGCTGGCGAACTGTTTATGCTGAGGCAGTATGGCGCAGGCAGCAAACATAGTACGTTGGAGTCTCTGCGGTATACGAACTTTGTACGGGCCGTCTCCAAAAATTCATTTAATCTCGCGTCACTGCCACCAACATCCGATGCGTGCCATCATCATTCATTGCGAACTTATTGTCAAGTCCAGAGCTGGCGGGGAGTTCAGAAACCACCAGAAGATCATAGATGGCGAAAAACAACAACAGGACTAGATGCAATACGCCTCTCAAAGGAACCAGCTCCAAAGGTTTTACTTAAGAGTATCTTGTGCAGATGCCAGAAAGGTTGTGGACCTGCTTGTGGTTGCCGTAAAGCAGGATTAAAATGTTCGGTTTTGTGTTTACACTGTACTGGGACGTCCTGCGGAAAACATTCTTGACCAGATTGTGCTAGACGACGACAATGCCGAAGATGCCGAAAACGTTTCAGATCAAATACAGGACGATGAGGACCAAACAGACAACGCCGAGCTTGCCGAATATGGGGCCGAATTGATGTCTGACGATGATAACAACGAACGCGCTCAGCTTAATGTCATAAGCAACACAAAGTGAAATAAACTCCGATATCGACAGTGGAATAGGCCTCTTGGGGATACCACATTAAAAAAAACGCCGATCAACTCTACCTCAATGGTGGTGTGGAAACGAGTTGAAAATGATGTTTTCTTGTATTATGTTAGCACAAAAATTAAAAAGTTAGTGTATACACTAATAAGAAAATATTGACCGTAGATCAAGATAATAAAAAAATGCTAATATCGAAGTAATGTAGGAGCGCACTTTAAAAAATCAAATCTTTTATTATACTGGACTTCCTCTTTTCCCTCTCGGGAATGTATAGATGGGGTCAAAATATCACCAGTACTTCATATAACTTTTGTTCCTAAAAGCCTTCGTTACCAAGATACGGGCCCTCAAAGTTACAAAATGAAAAATGTTTTTCTTTGATATCTTTCAAAGTGAATATTCAAAATCATCTACATTTTGGTGATTGACTAAACAAATGAATTCCTTCGATGAGCTTTCATGCAGGAGTTGTTTTGCTACAAAGTCAGGAACGGACTACCTCCGATGGTCCACACCCCAAAACTTTGAAATGACAGATAATTTTTCAATAGTTTTCAACAAAATAAGGTTACGTAGACAATTTTCTGAATAAAAGTACTCGTGTGGAAAGTCGATCGGAGCAACGATTCTTAATAAAAATGCAGTTTTACTCGACGACATCAAACCCGATCGTCCACCATTATTTGAAATGAAAAATGTTCACAGTAGAAATACTAATGCTAACATTAATTCAACAACATTTATAACAGGGATAATACAAAATATGCTAAAATAAAGTCGTTAACAAAAAGTACAGTACCTAGTTGAAAGTTTCATTCACAATGTAGATATTTTTTCAAATGAAATATCAAGTTATGTAGATTCGTGGTGTTTTTGAACTAACAAGCTACTCCACTATGAAATATCGAATTCAGTTAATATTTTGTATGTACGCGTGGAATAAGCACGTTTCGTGTTGTGTTATCTGAATCTCATGAAACTCAACATTTGGATGTTGCAAATTCGTATTCACAGCTTAAATGTTGAGGAGTTTCACTGATAAGTATAATTTCATGGGAGATAAATTTAGCTGAAAAAACGCACATCGGAAGGCATAACTAATGAAAAGCAAACGAATAAACTACAAAAACGGTTGCACATGAATAGGTGAAAAATATCCGGTGAATAAATTTATGTTCCATTTCTTCCACAGATGTTGACAAACACACCTTGTAGAAAGAAATAAAATTAGTGTGGATAAAATGCGATTTTGTTTTGTTGAGTTCGTTATGAACATTGTACTATCATTTCTATTCTCATTACAAATTAATCTATTCGAATAATGGTAGACACCTCAGGTTGGATGTCGTCGAACAAAAATGCATCTTTATCAAAAATCGTTGCTCCGATCGATTTTCCACACGAGTACTTTCATTCAGGAAATTGTCCAGGTAACCTTGTTTTGTTAAAACATTGACAAATCCCAGTCATTTCAAAGTTTTGGGGTGTGGACCATAGGGGGGTCCGTTCCTGACTTTGTAGCAAAACAACTGACTCCTGCATGAAAGCTCATCGAAGGAATTCATTTGTTCAGTCAATCACCAAAATTTAGATGATTTTGAATATTCACTTTGAAAGTTATCAAAGAAAAACATTTTTTATTTTGTAACTTGGTAACGAAGGCTTAGTGTGGATAAAAATTAGTGTGGATAAAAAATAAATAAAATTAGTGTGGATAAAAAATGACAACTGGAATGCGATTTTGTTTTATTGAGTTCGTTATGAACATTGTCTATCATTTCTATTTCCATTACAAATTAATCTATTCGAATAATGGTAGACATCTCAGGTTGGATGTCGTCGAACAAAAATCATTTTTATCAAAAATCGTTGCTCCGATCGATTTTCCACACGAGTACTTTTATTCAGGAACTTGTCCAGGTAACCTTGTTTTGTTAAAACATATTGACAAATCCCAGTCATTTCAAAGTTTTATGGTGTGGACCATCGGGGGTAGTCCGTTCCTGACTTTGTAGCAAAACAACTGACTCCTGCATGAAAGCTCATCGAAGGAATTCATTTGTTTAGTCAATCACCAAAATTTAGATGATTTTCAATATTCACTTTGAAAGTTATCAAAGAAAATCATTTTTCATTTTGTAACTTGGTAACGAAGGCTTTTAGGAACAAAAGTTATATGAAGTACTGATGATATTTTGAGCCCATCTATACATTCCCGAGAGGAAAAGAGGAAGTCCAGGGACACCCTGTATACCAAGTAGTGTATCAAATCGGGCATGTGCCGACTTGGAAAATATTACTCTTATAGCATAAAAATATTACAGAATTGTTTGGTACGGGGCCTTTGTCTTAACCCGCGATAATATTCGAATTTTGTTAAAAATTGCAAATCACCCCCCAACTTTGGCGCGCCGTAGAGCGAAAACTATTGGTTGGAACCAAAACATGCGAATACCAAAGTTGTGCACAATTTTGTTTTCTACATATTTTATCTGATTTATTTTTTAATAGCACCTACCCCAACCTACCCTCACCCCCCAAGCGGCAAACCCCCGAGGTCGCAAACTCAGGTGGACTATCAGGGAACCTATCTCTACCATCCCACAAAATTTCATTTCTTTCCGAACTTTTGCGAATAGAACCCCTTATTTTGTACCCATCGCTTGGCCTGTAAGCGGAAATTATGATGAAAATAGACCTTTTTGAATCTTTCAAGGGCCATAATTTAAAAAATTATGGTTTCCGCGAAAAAATTTCAATGTATCTACTTCTATTATCGTGTTCTGAAGGATCTGTGAAAATTTCGTCAAAATCGGTGACATTTCACTTTACCGGAGGTTTACCCCAATTACAAATTTTCTGGATCCACCCCTGTCTCCCAAACACGCTCCCCAAAAAAAACCTACCTGTCCTTGTTGCGCACGAACCGTGGCTCTGATAAACTCGTAGTAGGGCAACAAAGAACCATAACTTTTCGGCCTAGCCAACAACAAATTCGAACTTTCACAACTCCTTCTTGGAGAACTTTCAAACTCCTCTTGGAACCACTTCCCCAACTCCAAGAACCGCTCGTCGAACTCTTGCCGGACATCACAAAACAATGAAGAACGTAAACAATGGAAAGAACAAAAAACCACTTATTGTGTTCCCAAACATGAGAAACTAACACAGACACGCGACCGAGACCAGCTACAAGTTCTAATGGTTTTGGCGAATTCGAAATGGATACAACGTTTCGTTTTTTGATCCAGAAACGTACCCCGCATTATCACTGAGCTAATTATAAAGCAATTAGCCGATAATTCGATCAAATAAATCGATCAATGTTTTATTTTAATGCTTTTGCGACATACACACAACATTGTTGGGAATGAATCAACCGAGAGATGTTTGTATTTTTCTGTCGTTATCAAAATCGACGTAATTGCGTGTTATCGATTGGCCGGGCGGTGGAAAAAATTTCCGTCTCTTCAAAATGCTGATAAAGGTTCGGTGAGATTAGCTGCATGTCTATATCAACTTCAATAATTTCCAGACGAATCATGATACTCCAGTCAATGGGGGCTAAAAAAAAGGCATCTGCCCTACAAAAGGTGGGGTAGAAATGATTTTGATTTATGTTAGTTAGTTGAAAAATCCAAGATTGCGACCTGGGGGGGTCGACACAGGTGGTGTGAAGACAGCAGCTAAATGTTCCGATGATTGCCGAGGGTCCATTGGCGTCGACCTTTTTTTTATAGCGATACCACAATGAATATTGATAATTTTCAAAGAGATAATGACGATGGATTGATTAGACCAGGGTCAATAATTTTTGAAACCAAAAAAAATAATAGTAGGATGAAACGTTTTGGAAAAGGAAGAAACTATAACAAAAGTGAAAAGAAAAATAATTTACGGGCGATCTGAGGTCGGGAAGTGGAAGGGGGTGAGTTTTTAAGGGTAAAAAACGGTTATCTCGATTTCCGGCAAAACTACAAGTTCTATGGAAAGAAGTTTTTCACATAACCTCAAAATTTATGTGAAAAATTAAAATAACCAAGTTTTTTGTTTTTTATTTTTATCTTTTACAGAAATAAATTTTTTCCACGAAATTTGGTGAAAACTTACCTTTTTATGTCCCAAACACACTGTAATTTATTTGATTTGAAATATTTATTTTTTCACCTTATTTTGACTTAATATCGAAAAACCACCCTAATTTTCAATCAAAAATTCTCGCGTCTAAATATCAGCTTTTTTTTAAAAGTCGGTGGGCTTTTTATTCGTTGAAATATCTACTTTCTGATGGTGAAAAATATACATTACTATGGTAAATGTTCTCAGAAAATACAAAGAAATAACAGGTAGTAAGGCCCAGACCCTCCTAGCCCCTTCCCCACTTCTCTATGAAATACCTTTTGATGGGCTAACATTTTCCGTAGATCACTCAGGTATATAATTATCTTAAAATAGCAATAAATAGGCATCTATGCATATAATTTAAAGAAGATTCTACAACTTTCTCAAAATATTGTAGATTTTCGGATTCGAGTTTTTTTCGTTTCTTTGCATTTTCTGAGAACATTTACCATACTAATGTATATTTTTTTTTATACCATCAGAAAGAAGAGATTTTAACGAATAAAAAGCCCACCGACATTTTAAAAAAAGCTGATATTTTGACGCGAGAATTTTTGATTGAAATTAGGGTGGTTTTTCGATATTAAGTCAAGATAAGGTGAAAAAATAAATATTTCAAATCAAATAAATTACAGTGTGTTTGGGACATAAGAAGGTAAGTTTTCACCAAATTTCGTGAACATTTTTTTTTGGAAAATATAAAAATAAAAAAGCTAAAACATTGGTTATTTCAATTTTTCTCATAAATTTTGAGGTTATGTGAAAAAAGTGTGAATACAAAAGTTGTAGATCTTTTTATTACCTACTTTTTCCATAGGACTTGTAGTTTTGCTGGAAATCGAGATTAACCGTTTTTCACCCTTAAAAACTCACCCCCTTCCACTTCCCGACCTCAGACCGCCCGTAAATTATTTTTCCTTTCATTTTTATTATATTCACTTCTTTTTACAATGGGTTTCATCCTACTATAATTTTTTTTCACTTTTTACCATTTTTAAAGGCTTTAGCTCTGGTCTAGGATGATTTGACTGAAAAATGACAATTCACACCAATCGATTGCTACACAGGGTCAAAATGGAATGTTTTAAGCGCCTGATAATTCATATTAGGAGAATAAAATTATGCATTTCATCGAAAATTAAATATGTCAACGAGTTCACATTTCGTATAAATATAGAACAACTTTAGTAAAGTCGAATGATCAATATTCTGCTCACAGTTATAACAGGGTGAGAATCCAAAATTTAAGAATACCCATATATTTAATTTCACATCAACTAAACCTATTAACAATATCAAATTTAACACAGATAAAGTGCATTGAAAAGAATTGAATGGTACCAATAAAATCAATCTTCTGTCAAAAACGATTTCAGGATGAAAATTGAAAATTAAATTTTCTCGATAACTATGCATACAAACTTCAAAATATTGCAAGCAGTTTTATACACAGGAGTAGAGTCGAGCAACATTCACGGATTTTTATGCCAACGTTGGCTTACAGGGTGAACAAAATTAGAAACTTTCCAAAAATAAAATAATTCATTTTCTCGATAACTATGCATACTAATAACTTCAGATATTGCAAACAGTTTGATACACAGGAGTGGAGTAGAGTAAAATTCACGAATTTTTCAGCAAACGTTGGATTACAGGGTGAACAGTATTAGAAACTTTCCAAAAATAATATAATTCATTTTCCCGATAACTATAACTTTGATTTGACAGAAAATTGTCTATGAAATATTTTGTCGATATCGATGAGAACTACCCACTGTCCAAAAAAAGAGTCTCGCATCGATCAGAACATAAATGACGCTAGTTGGTACGTATATCAACCCGAAAAGTTAATTTCACTCAAACAAATATTTGAAGTTGTTTGTATGCATAGTTATTATAGAGAAAATGAATTATTTTATTTTTGTAAAATTTCGAATTTTCACCATGTAAGCCAACGTTGACAGAAAAATTCGTGAATGCTGTTCAACTCTACTCCTGTGTATCAAACTGCTTGCAATACTTGAAGTTGTTAGTATGCATAGTTATCAAGAAAATGTTTTTTATTTTATTTTTGGAAAGTTTTTAATTTTGTTCACCCTGTAGCTAAAGTTGGCAGAAAAATTCGGGAATGCTGCTCGACTCTACTCCTGTGCATAAAACTGCTTACAATATTTGAAGATTTTAGTATGCATAGTTATCAAGAAAATGTTTTTTTTTTCTAAGTTTCTAATTTTGTTCACCCTGTAGCGAACGTTGGCACAAAAATTCGTGAAGTACTCACCTACTCCGGGTTAAACGCTTGCAATATTTGAAGTTGTTAGTATGCATAGATATCGAGAAATTGAATTATTTTATTTTTGGAAAGAATCTAATATTGTTTGATGAGATGAATTGGTCGATTATTTACTCAGTTATTAATAGTTATTTTCTGTACTGTTATTAGGACGAACGTGCGTACATTTTCAACTTTCGTTAGACTTACAAAAAATGCCCCACGAGTCCCCAATCTGAAAAAATATCTAATGGATAGCCTGAACATATCAAAAATTTGCTTGCTCATACTTGCACTTTTATAAATATTTAATTAATTGTGAGCCTCTGCAAGAGTGTATAAAAAACGCATCAAATATATTTTGACCCACAATGAATTAACACCTCATTATTTTGTGAAAAAAAATCGACTAATTTTGCTAAAATAATAATTATAAACGATATTTTAAAAATATTTTCGGTACTGATTTTGCTAAATGAAACATTAAAAAAGTCATTATTTAAAACATTTGATCTAATACCAAAGATACCCCTTTTGAAACCAACCCCTTTGCGACAATTTTTTCTATGGTTCTCGTGAACTTTGAATATAATTCCCCTTCTGAAAACCACCCCTTTGTGACAAGATTTTTTAAATATTTTTCTCATGATTCTCGTCAGTCTTAGAAGCAATTCCGCGAAAAAAGACGCGAATCTGATTTTTTCTTCGAACCACCTTTTCTAAAAACCATCCTTTTGTGACAAGTTTTTTTTATATTTCTCCCATGATTCTCGTCAGCCTTAAAAGCAATTCCACGAAAAAACAGGCTTTGATCTGTTTTTTTGTCCAACCACCCTTTTCAAAAACCACCCCTTTGTGACAAGTTTTTTAAAAAAATTTATCATGATTCTCGTAAGCCTTCAGAGCAATTCTGCGAAAAAAAATCAAAACTGTTTTTTTTTTCAACCACTTCCTCCCACAAACTACCCAAAGAGGAGATTGAACAAAAAAAAATCTACCTTTTTGCGTCAAAATAACAACATCAATATCGCATCTGAAACAGATGATTTAAGTAAATTTATTGAGAACAATAAAGATAAAACTGATAAATCTGGAGTATATAAATTAACTTGTGGTTCTTGTGCTAGTTTTTACATAGGACAAACAAGCAAAACTTTTAAAAAACCATTATCAGAACATACGAACTGTTTTGTCAATGGAAAAACAAATTCAACTTTCACTACTCTTGACTGAAAAACGATGTTTTGTTAACGATGCCGAAATATTACAAACAGAAAAGAAAGGTTATAAACTCGACCTTCTAGAAAGGGTAAATATAAAGTTAACGTACACATGCACTCTGAATATAGGGAAAAAACTTTTCTCAAATGGGGCGGCCTCATACCGTTCCAGAGTTTTTTTTAATCTCATTTTCAAGCACTGTTTTCTCGCACAAAAATCACTCAAAATGCCTCTTTTTTTTTAACAGCATAAACAATACACCCTAAATCACTTATTTTCGGTACAAGATTGCACAAAATATCGTCGTTTGTATCGAAAAAATCCTCCTTCTTACCCAGTTTTAAATAAACAAACTTCACACATTAAATAAACTTAGCCTAATTTTTATTTAAAAATCACCACCAACTTTTCGAATTCAAATATGATAATATTTTCCTTCCTTTACCAACAATATCTTGGATTAACCATAAAAATCATCTGAAAAAATTATATTTTATTATAAAAAAATTATTATTTTTTCAAATATCTCACTTTGTTCAAAATCTGCTTCATATGCTTTTTTCAGCCTATTTTTTAAATCCATATTTTTATGCAAAATGGTGCCCAACAATAATTGCAAACATAAATGAATTGCTCATTTTTAATTCGAAAAGTTGGCGGTGATTCATTTATTACCAACATGAAAAATAAGGCAAAGTACTAAATTTAATGTCAAACATGTGAGTTTGTTTATTTGGAACTGTGTAAGAAGTAGGATTTTTTCGATAAAAACGACGATATTTTGTGCAAAGTTGTGCCGAAAATAAGTGATTTAGGGTGTATTGTTTATGCTGGTGAAAAAGAAGGAGGCATTTTGAGTGATTTTTGTGCAAAAAAACGGTGCTTGAAAATGAGGTTAATTTTTTTTCAAATTTGGGAATTTCCCCTTTTCAAAGGCAAAAACACGTAAGAAAAGTTTTTTCCCTATATTCAGAGTGCATGTGTACGTTAACTTTATATTTACCCTAGAAAGTTTAGAAATCAATAAATGCAAAAAGTCGCAATATTTGCTTAATGACCAGATCAACGAATAATTCTACTTTGTTGAATTTGTTTGAATAAAGTTTAAACAGGTAATGGATATAATCTCCAGAATACAGAAATGTAAACATTAGCAAAATAAAATATATAGACGTCCCTGAAAAGAGCGGAAAGCTCTACAACGGGGACATAGGACAAACTTTCAAAATAGAATTAAGAACTATGTAAGAAAAATACTGAATAAATTTATTACTAGACTAGACCGTTCTACTTGGTCTCATTCCTAATAAATACCTAATGGATAATCCTCAATATTCTTAATAATATTCATATACCTGCTACTGCCTGCCTCGACTATTTAACATGATACATCGTGATTGTTGAGTTAGTAATATCTCCAGTTGAAAAAGCTATTGTATAGCGAAACACGTCTCGTGGTTTTGTAAACCCAGTTTAGTGAAAATCATTTACTGAAGTGAGTGTCTTTTGTTTACTTTTGTGTCAAAATAATTTCTACCTCACCTTTTGTATTGCAAAAACCCCTCACATACTGGACTATGAGTGATATGAACTAACGCTATGAACATTGATCGTTTTTTTCACAACATACTGCAGATTTTGGAAACCAAAGAACTGGTATCATTTGACCTTATGATCTTGAAAGCTATTGAGCGCATTCGTTATTTACATTCCACTCATCACCTGATTTATCCACTGTGGTCTAAATACAGAGTGGGCCATTGAAAACGAAACAGCGGCTCTGTAGGTCGGCAGAACCGAATTATATAAAAACGCTCGGATACATCAACTACATTTTCGAGGGAGACATCGTTCGCGATGAAATTCACCCGCAATACATTCCATGCCTCGGAGCTGTGACCGCCACCCCTAAATTTTTAAATGGCAACATATGGCAAGTGATACCTCATTGGAAAGGTATTTTCCTTCTTAATATCAAACAACAAAAATAAATTGATTCTATCGATTCTTTTCGAGATATAGGAACTTGAAGTTGGGAAATAACTTTTTATTCACTCAATCAATAAAAATAACATCTGCAACTGTTTAAAGATAATTATCATTGTCAAGGAATTAAATGATCTAACCGTTTACCAACAAATAACATGCAAATCCGTTTCAAATTTTTATTTCATTCTCATTTACTTGATCGAAAAAAATTTGAAGTTCTTAAGAATCGATAAAAAGACGTTTTCTCGAATTCGACTCAAATGCGAGTACAACAAAAACATGTATGAGATAATTTTTTTCGTCAAATCGCAATTGTGGACGTCTATCAGTGTCAAACTGGTCTTTGATTGAACGACATTAGAGTGAATTACTTGTGCTGAATATCTTTCCGCAATAATGGTGTATACGATCGCGGAAAGTTGAAATAATAACATTTTTTTTAAGAATGATGAGTGCGGTAACCGTACAGCTAATTTGTTCAATGAAACGCATCCAGATAAACTTGTTGCTAGAAAATACGTTCTAGAATTAGTGCAAAAATTTCGTCAAACTGGATCAGTAGCCAACAAAAAACGAGACCCAGAACGTGAATTTCCGTTGAGAAATGAAGCGGTTGAAGTTGCACTTTTAGGACCCAGCATTGAGCACAAGGAAATTGGCTAGTGTTACCAATATCAGTAGAACCAGTATCCGCCGAATCCTGAAACATCATAATTCCACCCCAACAAAATACATTTGGTACACCAATTGAATGAAGATGATTTTGATAGGCGACAGGAATTTTGTGAAATTATGAGTACGAGAATAGATGCTGATGAGAATTTCCTTTTCAACATCTGCTTTTCTGATGAGTCTACATTATTTTTGAATTTGACTGTGAATCGTCATAATTGTCATTATTGGTCAGATGCCAATCCACATTTTTTCCATGAAATCCATACTCAAACTCCCCAAAAACTCAATGTCTGGGCCGGTATTTTTGGGGACCGTTTGATTGGACCAGTATTTATTTGGAATTACTGAATGAATTTGTTTATCCACAATTAGTAGACATCATTGAAAATGACGATCGTTATAACCATGAAGAGCACTTGATATTTCAACAAGACGGGGCACCTCCACATCATGCACAGCCTGTCAGGGCGTTTTTGGATAGAATGTTTCCTGGAAGTTGGATTGGAAGAAGAGGCTCTAAAGAGTGGCCAGCTAGATCTCCAGCTTTAACCCCACTCGACTTTTTCCTGTGGGGTCACTTGAAAAACAGAATCTTTGCAACCGAACCAGAATCTCTGGAAGATTTACGAAGGAGAATTATTGAAGAATGCCGTCGAATAACGCCGGAAATGCTACGAAATGTGAGGTCTCGTTTCGAACAGAACTAGTACTATTGTATGGAAATGGGTGGTAGACAGTTTGAACATTTAGTTCATTGACAATGATAACTATTGCGACAGTTGCTATATCAGATATTGTTTTTATTGATTAAGTGAATAAAAAGCGATTTCCCAACTTCAAGTTCCTATATCTCGAAAACGAATCGATAGAATTAACTCATTTTTGTTGTTTGATATTGAGAAGGAAAATACCTTTCAAATGAGGTATCACTTGCCATATGTTGCCATTTAAAAATTTAGGGGTGGCGGTCACAGCTCCGAGGGATGGAATGTATTTCGGGTGAATTTCATGGAACGATGTCCCCCTGAAAATGTAGTTGACGTGTCCGAGCGTCCCCCCCCCTTATTTTTGGAACGATTATACATAAACAAGTGAAATTTGGAAACTGAATATTAAAGGTTGCAAACTTCCCTACTAGTGATGATAGAAGACGAAATCGTCAAAGATGACGTCACAAGGCCATTGAGACCAATAATTTTAAATGGAACCCTACGGCAAGCGACACCTCTTTTAAAAGGTATCGAAAAAACCTATTCAATGATACTAATTTTGTTTGTGTTTATGGCAGTTTAATGGCTCATTAGTAAACATTAAAATTTAAATTCCATTCAGTATGATATTAATTACAGATTTAAGAATCAGTATCTACTTAAAGAAATTGCTCGAAGTGACCTCCATTTACTTCCTGACAGTGAAATATCCTATTTTTAAACTCTTCTCTACTTTTGCAAATGTGTCTGCGGAAACAGCCTCACATTCTGCAACAATACGTTGTTTTAAAACGTCAATATTGTCAGGTTCAGTGGCGTAAACCTTCGATTTAAGGTACCACCACAGATAAAATACAAAGGTGTGAGGTTCGGTGATTGAGCTGGCCATTCCGTTGAACCTCGTCGTCCAATCCATCTACCACGATACTCCTCATCCAAATATCGTCTCACTGCACCGTAATAGTGTGGAGGAGCACCATCCTGTTGGAATGTTATTTCCAAATTGCCGAATTCATCTGGATTATCTTCCAAAATTTCAAGGATTAACGGTTCTATTGCGTTTTGCAACAGCTCCAGATAAACCTCACCAGTTAAATTAGTATTTAAAAAAAGAGGCCCAACGATGTGGTTTCCCAGGATACCTGCCCAAACATTCACCTTCTGGGGAAATTGGGTATGTGTTTCACGAAACAGGTGAGGATTTGCGTCACTCCAATACCTCACATTCTGTGTATTTAGATAGAAAGTACTTTCGTCACTAAAACAAATTGTTTTGACACAGTCTGGCTGTTGGTTAATTTTAGTTTCCATATTTTCACAAAATTCTAGTCTTTGGTCTGGGTCGTCGTCTGAGAGTTGATGAACCATTTTTAATTTGTATGGATGAAATTTGTTTTTTTTCAACACCCTGTGTACTGTACTTCGACTGACTTCACAGGTAGATGCAACGTGAGTTGTTGAAGAAGTAGGATTAACTATTACTTCTGCCAGTATATCAATTTTTTTCTCATCAGAAATTTGTGGTTTGCCAGATCGTTTCGCATCATTAATACTACCCGTTGTACCAAACTTACGGAGGAGCTCCCTTAAATAAGTCCTCGAAACGGGGCGATCGGGAAACCTCTCATTAAAAATGCGTTCTGCTGCATGAATATTTTGTCCAGTTTCACCAAGAATTAGGATCGCTGCTACTTTATCACCTAAAGCACGTACCGTTTCGCTTCTTGAAGCACTTAAACGTTCGGCTCACAACAGTTTAACAAATTATTAAAATGTACAAAAATATTAAAAGTACCAGAAGCTGCTGAAACAGTTAAACGTTCGATCAACAATACACAAATTATTAAATGTATAAAAACTTGGACAATTACAAAAACGTCGAATTAGGGAGACTAACAAAAACGTCAGCTTATTTGACAACTATCCAGAGGCGGAGCTTGAATTTGGAATTTTAGTATTAACTGATTTAATTCATCACAGCTTTGCGTTTTTTAAAAGCGAGTTGCCAAAACTGCCATAAACACTAACAAAATTAGTATCATTGAATAGGTTTTTTCGATACCCTTTAAAAGAGGTGTCGCTTGCCGTAGGGTTCCATTCAAAATTATTGGTCACAATGGCCTTGTGACGTCATCTTTGACGATTTCGTCATCTATCATCACTAGTAGGTGTAGAAGTTTACAACCTTTAATATTCATTTTCCAAATTTCACTTGTTTATGTATAATCGTTCCAAAAATAAGAGGAGGGGAGGGGACTTTTGAGAAGCACTGTATAATTCGGTTCTGCCGACCTACAGAGCCGCTGTTTCGTTTTCAATGGCCCACTCTATATATTTGATATTGTGTGCAGGATGGAACCAATAGAATATAAAAACATAGGTAAAAAGTCTTCCAAAATATTTTAGGACGATTCTTTTTTTTATATTTATGAAGGAAGCTAGAAAATATAATATACAACATAGAACATAATGTTTCATTAGTTACGTCACATTCTTCGTTGGGCCGCAATATGCAAAAAAAAATGGCACAGCCACTCAGAAAGTAAACTTTACAATGTATTGCTGACAAATAAATGACTTATCGACTATTTTCTCAAGCGATCACCTGTCAGAACTTATTTGTTTGTTTATCTACAGCCGGCAAGTCATAATGCTTCTATTTACAAACGTCTAATGAAGTCAATAAAACATATGATCATAAGACACAGTGTCTTATGAGGCCTACACTACCTACCTGATTTTCTGGTAATAAAAGAGAAGTAAGAATTCTAGTTTTTTATAAAATATGTTAAAGATCACTTACATACAGTTTATGGTTTCCTGAGATTAATACAGTGCCATATAAAATCGAATATGAACAACATAAACAATGTTGAATAAAATCGAATGGTTGGCATATACCGAGAGATGGGAACAGCCTATTTAATAATACATACAGTGTGACCCACTTAAGATCGGAGCACCCTTATAAAATCTACATTTTCCGACCGATTGAATTTTTTCTTTTTTCAGTAGAAAAAGTATCAAAAAGTCTACGTTTGCACCAAATTTGCAAAATATAATTCCAAATTTCAAGGCATACCATGATTTTTTTTTATGTTCTAAATTGCTAAATTTATTAGCGATTTTTTCGTGAAATTTCGACTCCACCACTGGATTCAGCATCCTTCATTTAGGTAAATCCTGAAATTTCATTTGAAAATATTCATTGGCAACAAAGTTATAACAATATTAATTTTGATAACATACCATTATTTATGAATATTTCAGACAAATCCCGAGAATCGGCAACACTGTCAACACAAACTTAGAAGATCGTTGGGGTTTCTGGTAGAAATTCGAATTCATAACACAAGTTGTTCTCGAGTTATAACATATTGTAGAATGGTATTTTAAAAATTTAATATCCATAACGTCGAGAAATTGGCTCCTTGTGATATCCATTATTGTATCAACCAAAAATTTTCGAATGAAATGAAAACTTTATTTTGATTTTAATTCCAAATTTTACGATGGCTAACAAATGACTTCGATAATACAACAATGAGTAATCTTGGTCCATAATTATCTAGCCCTAATCGATACATTTCAAATTTTTGTTGCTTCCACCAAACCACCATTTAATTCTATACATTTTTCATATCTCTTTCGAATATCTTTTACAGTATTTTTGAGTCCTTCGGGTGTTATTTCTCTACAAGCTTGACGTATTCTTTCACACAACTCCTGTCTAGTTCTTGGGCGGGATTTGTAAACTTTTTGTACAAGAAGACCCCACAAGAAGAAGTCAAGTGGGGTCAAATCGGGCGACCTGGGTGGCCATCCAATCAATTCAATTCCTCGACCAAACCAGTGATGAGGAAACTGTTCATTCAGCCATTGTTTAATAATTCCAGCATTATGCACAGAGCATCAATCTAATTGAAAATGTAAGTTTATTCGCTCAACAATAGGAAGATCATGAATAGCATTCCATAGTTCAGTTCTGAAAAATTCTAGTAATTTCATGGAATTTATATTTCCTTCGAAAAAAAAGGGCCTATGATTCGTTCATTCAATATTCCGCACCATACATTAACTTTTTCCAAATATTGTCTTTAGCAGTGTATAGCCCAATTAGGGTTTTCGGTTGCCCAAAATCTAGTATTTTGAGATGAAACAACACCGTTGGTCGTGAAAGTGGCTTCATCGCTGAATAAAATACACTCTGAAAAACGTCTGTTTCTCAGGTATTCTCCTTGTGCCCACAAACAAAAATCAGTCGTTTTTCTTGATCTCCTTCTTCCAGGGTATGCAAAAACTTGGGTTTGAATGGTTTCATTTTGTATTTTCTTAGGCATCCCGTATGTTTTCCCTTGTTGAATTCAAATCTAGGCTTGCCATTCTCAAACTGGCATTGGGATTATTCCTAAAGTAATCCAATATAACCTGTTCGTGTCCAATCCTTCTTCTCACATTATTTCTCAAAATATTCTTCGATACAGCTCCTGTTTCATTGAAACTTTTATTTATTCTGTGCACTGTACTATTACTGATAGGGGGGCGATCTGGATGTCGATCATTGAATATTTTGCATACCTCTCTTTCACTTCTATCATTGTATCTAGAAAGACGCACAATTTAAATTTTTTCTTGTAAAGACAATTGTAAAGCCATAACCTAATATCGTCCTATTGTAATTGAATATTAATCAATACCTTTCTCACATTCGAATTATGAGACTCAATCTGTCATTGTCAGGGCTTACTTTTGTTTTAATCATATAACTATTAAAAATAGTAACGTCATCACAGCCTACCTTTCTCGAATTAGATACATTTTTAAATTTTCAATTCAATAATAATATTTTGACACTAGCGAACGAAGAAGGAAACAAAATGACTTTGCGGAAGAAGTCGGGTAGCATGTATAAGGAGATAATACCAGAACCCAAAAACTCTGACGGTATCTTTCAAAAATTGTTTTAATTAACTGATTATGATAAGCTGTTTTTCGACTTCATAAATTTATTCCAAATGTGTACCCCTTTCTAGATGTTATAGAGAACAATTTGTTTTATGAATTTCTACCAGATACCTCAAAGATCTCCTACGTTTGTGTTGACAGTGTTGCCGATTCTCAGAATTTGTCTGAAATATTCATAAATAATGGTATGTTATCAAAACTAATATTGTTATAACTTTGTTGCCAATGAATATTTTCAAATGAAATTTTAGGATTTACCTGAACGAAGGATGCTGAATCCAGTGGTGGAAATTTGACGAAAAAAATCCCTAATGAAATTTAGCAATTTAGAACATAATAAAAAATCATAGTATGCCCTGAAATTTGGAATTATATTTTGCAAATTTGGTGCAAACGTAGAATTTTTAATACTCTTCCTGCTAAAAAAAGAAAAAATTCAATCGGTCGGAAAATGTAGATTTTATAAGGGTGCTCCGGTCTTAAGTGGGTCACACTATATTATGTTTAATTCGAAAAGTTTTTCTAACCTGAATCTTCTTATCGGTACCCCCACCACCACCAAATTTAAGTTTGAAACTTCCCCAAACTCGTTTCGACATCTTTTTACGTGACATGACTATGCAATTGAATATTATCATAACCCAAAAAAATAAAAAACTTTTATTATATGGCCGCCCACGATCGATACGTATCAGACAAAAAAACAAATGAGGTCGCAATAAATATTTCATCATTACAGTTATCTAGGGATAATTCTTAAGCCGCTGTTAACCCGAGTAGAGTATACGAGGGATATGCTGAACGGTTTGTCTTGCACTAATAAGGTTTAAGATCAACCACCATCGTTGGAAGAGAATAAAATTCGTGTGCGGTCGAGGGACCCCCGTCAGGAACGAAGTTCCTTTACGAGGCTCGCGGTAGGTGTTGACTGGTAGAAATCGTCATGTAATACCAAGCAATACTATACTATACCGGGTGACAATGGGACTAGGACCATGCCTATATCTCCTTCACTTATCAACCGATTTGAATGAAATTTTGTACATAGATTTGAGACACAATTTCGGATTGACAGACATATGAAAACAAAATGGCCGACTTCCGGTTTTGCCAGAATAGCCAACTTCGATTTTTCAAATGGAACACCCTGTATGTTTGATGTTTTTCGGACTTTACGGCTCAAATAACATAAAACCAAATTTTTATTTAAATCGAAAAAAAAAATTTTTCAGCCCAGGAGGCCTTGGTCAGGTTTTCGTGGCTATTTCTCCTGAATATAACTACAGTGAGCATTAAGATTCAAGTTTTGACCAGTACCACTCCCAAATATTTAAAAGTTGTAACCCTCTCAATGCTGACATTATTAATATGAATATCCAATGACAGTTGTTCATCTTGCAGTTGTCTAATGCGATGTTTGCTACCTATCAACATAAATTTTGTTTTACTAACATTTAACTTGAGGCTGTTGTCACATAACCATTCATTTATATTTGCTAGGTCCTCATTCAAACATTCTGTGATTTCATTAGGTGTCCCAGTACAATACAACATAGTGTCATCGGCAAACAGTTTGATCTTACACTTTTTAACATGCATCACAATGTCATTAATGTACAGCAGGAATAGTAATGGACCCAATACTGACCCTTGTGGAACTCCTGAATTTATATTTGAAGTACTGGAGGCCACTTGATTGTATTTAACTAACTGCTTTCGATATGCGAGATAATTTTTAAACCATTCTAATACATTTTGATCAATCCCATACTTATTCAATTTCATCAAAAGTAAGTCAGTGTTCACCGTCTCAAATGCTCTCTTACATCAGTAATTCATAGTAATAATCATTTCATCGATAAGATCAATAACAAATCCTACAGCAGGAATGGAAATTTTCTAAACGCATTTTTAAAGAAAAAATCGTTTTTTTCAAATGGTACCTACCGAGGGCCATCTTGCCATTCGATAGATAATTTAATTACCAATTCAACGATATACATTATGTACCACTTTCTTTTTGTTCAAAACAAAAAACGATCAATGATTGAATTTGTACAATATTTTATACGATGCCTACAAATACCAATGAGTTATCCGTTTAGGTTTGATGAAATGAAAGGTAGCCATGGGATCATGGAAAATAGTAGGTGAATAATGTCATGTCAAAAGTGAAATACCAATTTTACTTGTCATCTCGTTTCGTTTGTAAAAAGTTTTTTGAAATGAAAAATAATCGTTATTCTCTAAACGAACAAATCGATATGATATTGATATACGTAGAATGTCAGAAGTACGCTGTCAATGCTAGTATGCTATACGCTGTTCGTTATCCGTTAAGACGGCACCCATCGAGGACCTAATTCAGGAAATTGGAAATGATGCTAAGGAAAGAATCAGCTGTTCAAAACCACTTCCACTTCATCGTCAGTGAAGAAGCGGAAACTAATGTTTTAGCATATGTTCATTTTTCTTCATCTGCCTCAGTGCGAGAATTGGAAATTGAATGTGGGATCAGCAGGGAAAGTACCAGAAAAGTATTGGAAAAACATAAATATCGCCCCTATAAATACAGTTTGCTTCAGCATCTATATGAAAATGACCCAGAACGGAGACTAACTTATTGTAATTGGCTTTTGTGTCATCATGATTTGAATAATGGTTGTATCTCGAACATACTGTTTACAGATGAGCCTAGATTTACGAAAAATGTATGTTCAATAGGAATAATACAAGGTATTGGGCTCAAGAAAATCCCAGGTTGCTGAGAGAAGGTAATTTTCAAGAAATATTTGGATTCAACGTCTGGGTAGGAATCATAAGGGCAAGAATCATTGGACCAATTCTTTTCGACGGGCCTTTGCCAACGATATCAACAATTCTTAGAGAACGATATTCAAAATAATATCAACGATTTACCTGAGAACAGGGAGAATAGGTTTTTTCAGCAGGATGCTGCAGGCCCACATAATGCTAATATCGTTCGGCAATATCTTAGTGATACCTATGGGCAGAGATGGATTGGAACAAATGGTCCAATCAGATGGCCAGCCAGATCGCCCGATTGAACCCCTATTGATTTTTGATTATGGTGTCACATAAAATCCAAAGTATACTCGAGGAGACCAACTTCTTTGGAGGACTTGAGAGATAGCGTTGAGCGCGCATTTCAGGAAATTCCTACTCACGAACTGATAAATGTGATTAGGTAGGTGTACAATAAATAGAACTAGTCTATGTGTTAGGGAAAACGGGCAACACTTCGAACATATCATCAGTCATTAATAAATAAAATGACTTTTCGATGTTATGAAACTCTTCTATTGAAAAAAGGATAATGGTATTGTGAGTAATAATTTGTACGTTGAATGTTTCACTGTTTCAAGAATGAATAGATGTCATGTTACCGATTTAAGGGTTTATGATCATTCATATTGTCAATCGATTATTTTTGGTAATTCATTGTTACCATTCTGAAGAAAGTTTGAAAGAATGAATAGATGTCATGTTACCTACCAATTTTTTCAGATTGATTTCATTTTGTTAGATGGCTCTCTACGTTTTGAACAAAAATAAAGTGGTACATAATGTATATCGTTGAATTGGTAATTAAATTCTCTATCGAATGGCAAGATGGCCCTCGGTAGGTACCATTTGAAAAAAAACGATTTTTTCGTTAAAAATGCGTTCAGAAAATTTAAATTCTTGCTGTAGGATTTGTTATTGGTCTCATCGATGAAATAACTATCACTATGAGTTACTGATGTAAATTAGTATAGATTTGAACCTGATCAAGGACTCCTGGACTAAAAACAAAAACTGAGAAATTATTTTTGTCAATCATAAAATAAAAATTTGTCAACATTGTCGTATGTAATTTGAGCCGTAGAATCCGAAAAACATCAAACATACAAGGTGTTCCATTTGAAAAATCGAAGTTGGTGGCTATTCTGGTGAAACCGGAAGTCGGCCATTTTGTTTTCATATATCTGTCAATCCGAAATTGTGTCTCATATCTATGAACAAAATTTCATTCAAATCGGTTGATAAGTGAAGGAGATATAGGCATGGCACAAAAATCATTCAAAATGCCTCCTTCTTTTTACCAGCATAAACAATACACCCTAAAGCACTTATTTTCGGCACAACTTCGCACAAAATATTGTCGTTTTTATGAAAAAATCCTCCTTCTTACACAGTTCCAAATAAACAAACTTCACACATCTGACAGGTGAAATTTAGTAACTTTCCCTTTTTTCATGTTGGTAATAATTGAATCATGGTGCCCAAAAACAATTGCAAACATAAATCAAGGGGAAACTATTACTCATATTTGAATTCAAAAAGTTGGCGGTGATTCATTTATTACCAACATGAAAAAAAAAGGGAAAGTTACTAAATTCAGATGTTGGAGTTTGTTTATTTGCAACTGTGTAAGAAGGAGGATTTTTTCGATAAAAACGACAATATTTTGTGCCAAGATGTACCGAAAATAAGTGCTTTAGGGTGTATTGTTTATGCTGGTAAAAAGAAGGAGGCATTTTGAGTGATTTTTGTGCGAGAAAACGGTGCTTGAAAATGAGGTTAAAAAAAATGAAAAGTGCTCTAACTCGGAAACGGTATGAGACCGCCGCATTTTTCTTCCGGATTCGTGTTCAGGAGACAAAAACACGCAAGAAAAGTTTTTTACCTATATTCAGAGAGCATGTGTACACTAACTTTATATTTACCTGTTTGATAAATGTTTTCAATTTAGAATTAAGATCAGATATAGTTTTTATGTTTGTTTTTGTTATTTTAATTAATTATTTTCGTTTTCTTTACAATCGGATTGATTTTGACTGAAAAATATTTCTCCTAGCAAGTTTATGCTTGGATTTGCATTAATATCGAGTAGAGACACATTTTCCTGGTTTCCATCATCAAACGTTTTTCATGGTTTCAAATTAGAGAATAGAAAATTCCGGAAAATAGGAAAATTAGTATGCTATCGCAATGACGAATCAGTTTTTGATATCAATAAAAAAAGTCGTGCATGGCATTGGGAGAAATGGGGACAACCTTGTAGATAAAGAACTGAGATTAGATTTGATTTTAGCTAATTTGCGCAAAGTCTATCAAGCGGAACAGAATGAAATTCAATGAATAATTATCTTTTCATTCGATTATTAAACTCTTCCCGTAATCATTCTATTTTGAGGAAATTCTTGAATTGTATACGACCCTATACGAGGGAGATAGAAAAGCATGCTTGTTTTCAAAATAATATGATCCATAACTTTATTTCTCACGGTAGAATTCAAATTCATGGGGAAAAATTGTTCAAAATCGAATGTTGATCCAGAAATTCGAATCATAGCCACCTATGACCAATTTCATATTTCAACTTTTTTCCCATTTTTTCCTCATCGCCCTGTATATGATGATATCACTCTCTGAATGTTTTTTCATTTCTCCCTACCATCGTAAAATCACATTAATTGAATTATGTGACAGAATTTCACAAAATCTTACTGCAAATAGTAAATAAAACTGAATTGTCTCCAAGGTATGATGCCAGAATGAAAATGAATTTATTTTCACACTACGAATAAAATTCTTTAAGACAATCAGGAATAGTAAAATATGACAATTTTTTTTTCAAGCAAGATATCAGAATGCATCTACAATATTTTATAAAAAAAATTGCAGCATTCAACGTACAAAATTAAGGTTTTAATCAACAATTTATTCACGTATTATTTATGAATTTAGAAATATCGTAAGTTGTTACATTCGACTTCGATAGCAATACCCAGCTTCCATAGTTGTGTTCTTTGAACTTTACTGTAAATGATTGAGATACAGAACATTTGCCGATCACAGTTGGCTTTGAAAACAAATTCATTTCTAATTGTAAACAAATCATTTTTGACGCATCAAGAGTTACTCACAAATCTGTAGAGTAATTTCAGTAGTTTTTCAATTCAATCATGGCTGCTCGACTAAGTATACAGGAGAGAGTGGAGATTGTAATGATACATGGTGACATTTATACACAGAATACACATAAACGACCGATAACTGAAAACGAAGAAACTGTTATGAATATTATGCTGTCTACGATTAAAAATCCAAGAATGTCATTATCGCAAAGAGGAGAAAATCTTGGTATATCCGATCGATCAATGAGAAGAGTTCTAGGTAATAATAAATTCAAACCGTATAAACCAAAATTCATACACACTTTGAAACCGAGAGATCCAGATAATCGCTTGCATTTCTGTTTCCGGTATATGATGGAAGATAATAGAAGTTTTCGAAAAAAATTATTTACAGTGACGAGTCAACATTCACATCAAATGGGGTAGTCAGCTCCCAGAATAGCAGGTGATGGGCAGATAATAATCCCCAGTTTAGGATACAATGTAGACACCAATATCACTTCAAAGTTAACGTCTGGTGCGGAATTCTCAATGACATTATTGTTGGACCAGTATTTTTCAGACAACCACTGAATTCTGAAGATACTTAAGAATGCTGCAGACGTTTCTCTCCGATTATTCAGATGATATTCCTCTGGACATAAGAGCTGGGATGTATTTTCAACAAGACGATGCATCCGTTTATTCTACGCTAGAAGTGAGAAGGTGGTTAAACGGAACATTTCCAAATCGATGGATTGGAAGATATTCCAATAACGCTTGGCCCGCCCGGTCACCAAACCTCACTCCTTTGGATTTTTTCTTATGGGGATATCTCAAACAGAAGGTATATTCAAGAAGACCATTTCAAAATATATGTCATTTGGAGAATACTATCAGGGATTGTATTCGGGGAATAGCTCCTCACATTCTAAGAAATGTTCATGATGCCGTACTATGCAGGGTATTGAGAATGGAGGACTCTACGTAGAATAAAGCATAGGACATATTTATTTCAAAAAATGTTATTTGTATTGTGAAAATAAATTAATTGGCATTCTGGCATCATACCTTGGAGACAATTCAGTTTTATTTACTATTTGCAGCAAGATTTTGTGAAATTCCGTCACATAATTCAATTAATGTGATTTTCCGAAGGGAGGGAGAAATGAGAAAACATTCAAAGAGTTATATCATCATATCTAACAATATACCATTCGTCTAGCATAATATTCCTTATGTTGTACAGGGCGATGAGGAAAAAATGGGGAAAAAAGTTGAAATATGAAATTGGTCAGGGGTGGCTATGATTCGAATTTCTGGATCAAAATTCGATTTTGAACAATATTTCACCATGAATTTGAATTCAACAGTGAGAAATAAAGTGATGTTTGCAATTCAGGTTTGGGATGAAGCAGGGATTTTTATCACGAATGATTTTTTTTTGAGAAATCAATAATAAAAAAGTGTTCCATATGCTGCGAACTTTATGCCGGACACTGTATATTATGGAACAAATATTTTTTTAAACTGTTGAATTTTGCGAAACAGTGTGAGCGTTATAACGTAATCGAAGCATTTTTCGAATAGACATAGGTATCGTGTGGCTTCTTATTTGAAAAGTATTCCCGTCCTTTATTCAGTGACATGAACTTATCAATAATTTATATCTACATGGTGAACAAAAAATGTTTTTTTATTAAAATACAATCAAATTACGATAAACATTCTCGAACAAAATTCAAGCTTCATTACTGGCTAAATGCAAATATAAATTATGTTGAATTGAATTATCTTTTCAACTATGTGCCACTTGACCCCCTATACAATTTGAAACTTTTAAGTTGATGTGCCCCCCGCGCCATCTATCGAGCAATCACAATGTCTTCTATTTCAAAGAGTAGTATCGTTGATATCATTCAAAATAGTTTTGGTACCGTTCAAAAGTTAACAGTGAGGGATGAAGGGGGGGGGGGGCTATAAAAAGCCGCCCGCAATTGTGATTGCGTAGAACAACCAGAGTGGAAAGAAAAATTAAATTACCTTTTCATCGTTGTACAAATCGACCTCTATGCCTTTCGGATTAATCGGATTAATAGTGATATTGTTCACCCATCACATAAAATGACAATCAGTATGGCATTGCTTCTATTCATCAAAATGGACCACGGGGGTCATAAAAACGGACCGCCATTCGGTGATGAGAATTTTTTTTCTATTATTGGGTGAAAAAATTTGCTTTGAGCTCGTATTTCAAGAGAGCATACAAAAATGACACGTTTAATTGAGTATGGCGGACAGTTTGAGACGCTGCATCAGTATGGCATACAACTCCTTCATTCTTTGGCTATCTTATCTTTATATATATATATATATATATATATATATATATATATATATATATATAATTTTACTGTACATGTGTTGTCACAATCACAATGTCTTCTATTTCAAAGAGTAGTATCGTTGATATCATTCAAAATAGTTTTGGTACCGTTCAAAAGTTAACAGTGAGGGATGAAGGGGGGGGGGGCTATAAAAAGCCGCACTCGCAATTGTGATTGCGTAGAACAACCAGAGTGGAAAGAAAAATTAAATTACCTTTTCATCGTTGTACAAATCGACCTCTATGCCTTTCGGATTAATCGGATTAATAGTGATATTGTTCACCCATCACATAAAATGACAATCAGTATGGCATTGCTTCTATTCATCAAAATGGACCACGGGGGTCATAAAAACGGACCGCCATTCGGTGATGAGAATTTTTTTTCTATTATTGGGTGAAAAAATTTGCTTTGAGCTCGTATTTCAAGAGAGCATACAAAAATGACACGTTTAATTGAGTATGGCGGACAGTTTGAGACGCTGCATCAGTATGGCATACAACTCCTTCATTCTTTGGCTATCTTATCTTTATATATATATATATATATATATATATATATATATATATATATATATATATATATATATATAATTTTACTGTACATGTGTTGTCACTGAACTCCTCCTAAACGGCTGGACCGATTTGAATGAATTTTTTTGTATGCGTTTGGGTGGCCCCTGGATGGTTTAGATTCACAAATCATCCCCCTAAATGTTAAGGGTGGTCCACCCCTTATTTTTTTTTTATTTTTTAGACAAAATTTTTTGTTTTTATTTTTTTATGATACAGCATTCAAAAATACATACAACCCTAAATTTTCACCCTTCTACGATCAACCCCTATTTTTTGGCAAGATTTTTATTTTTATTTTGTCATGATATTACTTTTAATTTTCACCCTTCTACGATCAACCCCTATTATTATTTTTTATTTTATAGAAAAAACGGGATAACAGGACAACGGGAATAACGGGATAACGAAAAAACGGGATGCCAGGATAAGGGAATAACGGGAAAACGGAATAACGGGATAAATAAAAAACGGGATAACGGGAATAACAGGATAACGAAAAAACGGGATACAGGATAAGGGGAAAACGGGATAACGGGATAAAGAAAAAAGGGGATAACAGGAAAACGGGAATAACGGGATAACGAAAAAACGGGATGCCAGGATAAGTGAATAACGGGAAAACGGAATAACGATAAAATTTTCGGGAAAAACATTTTAGGGAACATAGAAATTTGGACAGGACAACGTCTGTCGGGTCCGCTAGTGTATAATATAAAACAAGAATTACCTTTGAGCTCATTCCCCAAGAACTTAGTTTTTTTTGACACATTAAAAAAATTGCTCAGCGCTACGCCGCCACCTATGGGTCGCCATACCAGCGCAGCCCTGTTATTTATAACACTGTCTAACTTCTCAACAAGTTTTAGCAAATAATACGTTTTTTCTTTTTTCACTGGCTCTTGGTCTCTAACTGGATGTTTGTAATTAAGAATTCGAATTTTCATAAATTCAGCACAATTTGTCTGACGTCAGAAAACAAAATGGTGATCGAATACAAGAGAACATTTTCCCAAGTTTTATTTCGTAAATTATTCCGTGGTACGATTCAAGCTTGAATCTCAAGATAAAAACCCCCAATGGAGAGAAAAAAGAAGTCGGAAAGGCTCACCCGAAAAAAACTTAACAACCATCCGCAGCACATTTTCGCTTATCTCAAACATTTTAATGAGCAGCAAGTGGTAATGGACAATCAGTTCGACTGAGGAATGAATTAGGTATAGCAAAATATTCGAAGAGCTGCCCTACCAACATACAGAATCGAATCATTGTCACATTGCGATGACTAGAAGTCATTTAATTCGATATACAGTTAGTGCATGAAGTGATTTTGTGTCAGAACAGCCAGCATGGAGGCACACTGATCCTCATAAAAAAAGGATTTTATTGAACTAAAAAACTATAATTTTATGTTGGTCGAGGAGTTCGAATTTTCGTATATACAGGATGTTTCATAATTGAATGCTGCCAAAATTCCTTGGATGATTTTAAGAAAAATTCTTCATATGAAAATAGTTCCGCAACCTCTTTATTTCTGAAATACAGGATGTTGAAATTTAACAAAAAAATCAGTTCTTCCCCAATATCTCTGAAACCGCTTTGGCTTTTTTTTTCAATTTTGGTACAAGCAAAGTACGCATAAAAATAAATGTTTTCCATGATAAAGGATTTGTTAATTTTTATCAGTGGCGCCCCTGAAAAGCCAACGCGGTTTCAGAGATATTGGGGAAGAACTGATTTCTTTGTTGAATTTCAACATCCTGTATCTCAGAAATTTGTTTGTACCGCTCGCCATTATCCAGTGAAAAACTTTTTAGAAAGACTGGAAATTTTATCAGCACAGATTCCTTATAATACGTCTGTGATTCTTACTGGAGATTTTAATATACATTTTAAAGACAAAGCTTCAATGTCCACAAAATCGCTCGAAAATCTATTAATTAGTTTCAATTTAAAGATGCATGTTGAATTGCCAACACGACACTCAAAATTTTCTAGTTCGATTATTGATTATTGGGTTTCGAGGTAGCGGGAATAGGACACAATGAGTAGTCTGAATATCAAATTGCAGACGTTTCGACGTTTATTTGGCGCCTTTATAAAAACATGATTGTTAAAAGTTAACACACAAGGGAACAAAAATATGGTAAAAATAAAAACTTGAAGGTGTCTAGGGACACCCGGATGAAACGAAGTTCCTTTCGATTAATTAGTGAAGAATTGTAATAATTTTTTTTTTAATTATAATTTTTTTTATTATTAACAAATATAATGTAATATAAACTTAATCAGTAGGCTCAATTTTAGTACATACGCATTGATATTGTAATATTAAAATATAATTTGCTTTTAAATTTATTGAAGTTATGACGCGTACACTTGCTAAACACACAATAATGGAGAGATTATAAGCGTATGACTTGGTTAGCACAATAGTAAAGAGAGGTTATAATGCGTACTTGCTAAAAATACATAAGCATTTATTATTGTCTGTATAAAATCTCTACTTACCTAACTCCATCAGCAATATCCGGAACTTGTGCAGAAACACTGTCAGGATTCATTATTGTTATTATTTTTTATTATTTATTATGTACAAAAAACCTGTATACACTCAACAAAAATAATCGTCGCGACACCACACTGTTCAATGTGAAATAGAAAGACGAAACGAAAATAACTGGCTTGCTTTCTATGAGAGAGAGAGAGAGAGAGAGAGAGAGAGAGACAGACAGAGAAACACGCGCACGCCGCACGCAACCATAGCGAAAGTCTCGTTACAACTTTTGGTCTTAATTTATTCCGTCTAGCCCTCTTTCGCAACGCGCGATAAGGAACTACGTACCAATACGTTCCAAATAATGAATCCTGACAGTGTTTCTGCACAAGTTCCGGATATTGCTGATGGAGTTAGGTAAGTAAAGATTTTATACAGACAATAATAAATGCTTATGTAGCAAGTACGCATTATAACCTCTCTTTACTATTTGCTAACCAAGTCATACGCGTTATAATCTCTCCATTATTGTGTGTTCAGCAAGTGTACGCGCATAACTTTAATAAATTTAAAAGCAAATTATATTTTAATATTACAATATCAATGCGTATGTATTTAGCAAGCCGTGCTTGTTCTAACCTATACGCTGTTGTGTTTACGAAACGAAGTCGAGAGAGTATATATTATATATATATATATATATATATATATATATATATATCCACACACTCTGTTATTTTACAAAGCCCGCGCATCTATGACGTGTACGGAAAATAGACAACAGAGTGCATATATATATATATAAAAATATTATTAATTAAAAAAAAAAAATTACAATTCCTTCACTAATTAATCGAAAGGAACTTCGTTCCATCCGGGTGTCCCTTGACACCTCTCAAGTTTTTTTTTATTATTTATTATGTACAAAAAACCTGTATACACTCAACAAAAATAATCGTCGCGACACCACACTGTTCAATGTGAAATAGAAAGACGAAACGAAAATAACTGGCTTGCTTTCTATGAGAGAGAGAGAGAGAGAGAGAGAAAGACAGAGAAACACGCGCACGCCATAGCGAAAGTCTCGTTACAACTTTTGGTCTTAATTTATTCTGTCTAGCCCTCTTTCGCAACGCGCGATAAGGAACTACGTTCCCAAAACAACAAACCACTATCACCAAATGGTCACAACATATATATAATAAAATATAACAAGATACGAGAAGTGACATAAACCTTCAATTAAAATAATAGCAAATAAAAGCAAATAAAAATCTACCTTTTCAATGGGTCAGACGAAATTGTTTTACTTACAACTATTTAAAAACCCAAAGAAAAAACACAAAAAGCAACAACAGATGATAGGCACATATTGTCGCGTAGTACGGTATTCTCGAACGAGAACACCTGGAATTAGACGGGCCCTTTAGTCTGGTTTATTGCGGAAAAATTGTTTATATTTATTTAAAAGATGGTTGTAGCAAACGCTCAATCTATCTGTATCCGTTCTCATGTTCACGGTATCGTTTGGAATATTTGGACCATTGATATAAGACGTACAGGGTGTTCTTATTGAAAAACCCCACCTGTCCACCTTTTGTTATAACATACTGAGTGTTATCAGTCTATTGACCAATAACGGAACAATTTCCCAGAGCGGCTTGAGATCTTGTTTCTCCCAGTATGTAATGAAGCGGGGGAACTTAATTTGACAGTACAGAGACCAATCTCAAATCGTTTCGGAATAATAATACAATTAGGACTTGTAATAATCTATATATATGTATTTTCTAAAATATAAAAACAACTATTGATACACCTGGTATAATTTACTGAGAAAATGTATAGAAAGTCAAGATGAGATTGAATAAACAATAATTAAAAATGAGAAACAATATGAGCTGACAATTAAAATAACTGTTCTTCAGTTATTTTAAACAATTGATAATAATTTTACTTTTGTTGAATCAATAATTTCTTCTACTATGAAATCAATAATGAAATATTTTCTTATTACACTATACATATATACCTTGCCAAATAAACAGTTTGATTTCTCACCCTCCACTGAAGTAATACACAATAGTTTAATTAAGACTTAATTATTCCGTTTTATTTCCGAATAATATTACGCGTTCACTTGTTGCAGTATGATTATTTAGCTTCTTGGTAAATATTAATTCCATTCATTTAGTTATTACTGAGATGATTTCTGATGAATTACACTTTCACAATGATTCTGCATATGGTTGATTAATTTGCTACTTCAGATAAACTCTACGGAGTCTACGCTTATTTCGCGTAGGAAGATGAGACTTCATCTTCGCTAATTGAAATTAAACTTTACTTTTATTCGCTTCATAATGAAGCTGAACTAGCTTTGTACTGACTGACTAGATCGACGACTGGATTCTGAATGAAGAGAGGAGAGAGTAGAGAGCTCTAGTAGGGAGAATCTTATATATATAGTTTTGGTATTCAAACGATGCCGCCCTAAAACAATAAAAGTATAATTAATGAGTCGGTGAGTACCCCGTTTGAGTTGACACGCCGCCATGATATATCACCAAGCCTATTATCGCTTCCAAAAGACCGCGGGTCATTCATCTGTCCCGGCGTACTATTAGTTATGAATGTCTGAACATATGGTTGGAATTTCGATTGATGTGCCGACACAAATAATAGAGGAAGTATCGACTATATGAATTGTCATATAAATTTTACTATTAATGCGACCGTTTTTTATTTCGAACGAAAATTGATTTATTTTATTGGCATTCTTCAGTTTCAGTTTACATATGGCTATATTTAAAATACTTGATAAGGAGTGCTCATAACACCATTCTTATAGTGATTATTTTCTCTGTCCACGATTTTGACTTCTTCAAAATTGAATTCATGTCTCCCAGTGCAATGATGTAGTGCTAGTGCCGTTTTATTGGAATTTGTCTTTATTTTTTTCCCTGCAGTCATATTTGTGTTGTTGGATTCTAGTCTTTAGATGTTGTTGTGGCAGTTTACTTTATATACTAATTCGGAGCAATCGGAAGTTGGTTTTTGATTTGATTTATAGGATATAATGCTATTTTGATACATTAGTAATGCGACAACCAGGTGGTAATCTGACAACAAATTGGTATGCAAAACCCACAACCTCGGGTAGACTTCTGAATTATTTTTCAAATCACCCTTTACAACACAAGATCTGCACAGTTAAAAATCTACTTTACAGATTCCATCACCTGAGCAGCACAGACAATGAAACCAAAGTTAGAAAAAACTAAAAGACAATAATTATCCAATTTCTTTAGTCGACAGAATGATAAACGAATATAATGCAGATTTAATATATCAAGCTATTAGAGCCAACAATACCGGTATTCTTTTCTATAAGTTCCCATACATAAGAGGATTATCCGAAAAAATTATGAATTGTTTGAAAACCTATAACCCTTATGATATCAAAATAGCATTATATCCTATAAATCAAATCAAAACCATATTATCTTCGACTGCGACGCCCTGAGTAGAAGGCGACACAGAACCTTTGGAGAGATCAACCCGGAAACAGGCATGAATCCGAAGAACCTTATCAACAGGCTACTAAACATAATTAAAGGCACAAACCTGTTTGAATAAGGAACCACTGACGACAGAGTGATACAATAGACCCCAGCTGGTCGCAGTGTCAAGGGAAGCTAAGTGCCAACCCTGTCTCTGGCTCGTCAGCTTTCAACCAACCAACCAACCATATCAACAAGACTGAAAGACAAAACACCAACTTCCGATTGCTCCAAATTAGTATATAAAATAAACTGCCACAACTGCGAAAAATGTTACATTGGAATGACCAAACAACATCTAAAGACTAGAATCCAACAACACAAATATGACTGCAGGAAAAAAATAAAGACAAATCCAATAAAACGGCACTAGCACTACATCATTTCACTGAGAGACATGAATTCAATTTTGAAGAAGTCAAAATCGTGGACAGAGAAAATAATCACTATAAGAGAAACATCAGCGAAATGGTCCAAATATTCCAGAACGATACCGTGAACATGAGAACGGATACAGATAGATTGAGCGTTTGCTAGAGCTCATCCAGTATTGAAACGACCACTTTGGCCTTCCCCCACCTAACAACCAATTTTTATCGAAGATAACCGAACCATTGTCTAACTAATTAATTAATAGAAATTCAATGGGCGTACCAAATTATTTGGTATAGGCGATTCACGAGACGTAGAGAACTTACACTCCTATAACTTTCCTAACACTCCTATTTCTTTTTCCGCTACTGAATAGTACTTACCACTGAGCATTTTGGCTAGGTAACGAGTAAACTATAGCAAAGTTGAATAAATAACTGCACTACCTATTTATTAATTAAACAAATCTAACCTTTCAAACGCTGCATGCCAAGACACTGGTGAAACGCCTGTGAAACAATAAGAAACACCAATAATTTTTGAGCGGGTACGAGATTAAATGACTAGAAGACTGAATGCCTGTATCTTTGCTGAAGGTGGACACATAGAACAATTTATTTGAATACAATTTAGTTTCCTTTATTTTATTTTATTCTACATATTCAAAATTTCTTGAAATAAAATGTTGGTATTTCTTGCAAATTTTATTAAAACAAGGAGAGATTTTGCACCCTTGATACAAAAATACCTATTTCAAACGAGTAAAAACAAATAGAATATGTGGCGCCCCCTACAAAAAACCAAAACTACTTACTTAAACGTCAAATTCATTTCCTAAGCATTCTTGTGAAAAATGCAAAATAATGGTAATAACTTCAACACGCATCGATTATCAAATAATCGACTTGAAATTTTCAAGTCCAAATATCTAGAAAACGGTTGCTTATAGCGACTTGTAACAAGGGTAGATTTTTTACGTAGATATAATAGAGGAATTGATTTTTCAACTGAAAAATGTGGTAGAAGTACGCTAAAAAAAGTTATGACTCTTCAAAAAAGAAAAAGACGTGTAGGTGGCGCCCCCTACGAGTAAGAGCAATAATAACATCAGGTTCGAATTCGACACATAAGAAAACCTCTCAATACCAATTTTCGTTAAATTAAAAAAAAACGAAAATAAAAATAATACTTTTAACACCCTGTATCTTGGAAACGAAGAGTTTTCGGACATATATTTATTTGGACAATTCATATTAGAATATTGGAGGAATCACCTCCTGAAGTTTGTCAAAGTACTTTTGAATCACCCTGTATATGGAGGGCTCAAGGTCTGGCCTATGGAGTCTAGTAACAAGGGCGGGTCCGGACAAGGAACTCTAACATAACATGAGGGCATACACATTAGATCTGCAAAGGTCGCAGTGAAGTGGCTCCTAGCCCATAAGCCCCGTACAAATCTAATCTAACCTTGTAGAACTTTACACGATTACCCATCGGATGTAATCCAACGTTCGTCGAGGCATTGGCCAGGAAAGTAGTTGTTTTCTGATGGATATTCGACCAACATACACCTATTGTATTTTTAGTGTAGTAGACTTGCACCAACTTTCGGTAATATTATTTAATTATTTCACTCGATGTTTTTTCCCATATATTGCATTTCCGATTTCACCACAAGACAGATAAACGGCGTTTTACTAAACTACGTTTTCACTAAACTCAGATTTTAATCTTGATAAACCTCGATCCAGTTTCACCGACACAAACAGACGAAAGCTAAACCGAGTTTATTGAAACTCAGTTTAAGGACAGTCAAAAGCTGGCAACATAGTAAAATATGTACGTTTCTGCCATTTTTGCATAGATTTCGTTGTTTTGTAGAGGAGCCAAAGCCAAGTGACAATATAACCTAAGAATTGAAAACCGATAACTTTCGTGTTTGGCTCATGTTTTGTGATATTTTTGTGGGTGTTCAAAGTTTAGTTTTTGAAGAAACTTGATAAAAGTGACAATATCTTGTAACGATATATCTGTTACATTTCTTATTTATATGCTCTATGCTCGAGATCATTCACTTCCCTATTGAAAATCTGTTACATTACCTATTGAAAATCTTAGCGACATCTAACCGTCGGTAATGGAACAATCATTACGGCTAAAAGAAGGAGAGCTGTCGCAAATGATCTGACAGTACGATGATATTTAAGACGATGCATGTGACATTCTCGCCCCTTTTCTGATCTTTCGGCAATTAAGATGATTGTTTTCTGAAGCTCGTCGGCCATTAAAGAGTAGAAGATGCCATGTTGAAATAATATATAAAATCAGAGCATTTTCCTTTCTCCGCGAATATGATTTCAAATCAGTGAATAGTGTACGATATCAAGGAAGGTACGTATAGAGAACTTATGTTTGAACCGTAGATATTTCAAATAAGTGACATTCAAATAATTTTCAAGAGAACGTTAGATAATTTTTCACAAGGGAACTATCTGAAGTCATCTACGCATTTTTGGTTAAGAAAACGGTAATTAGATTTATCTAGGTCAATCTGACTAAAAATAGGAGTGTCGTTCATTATATATTTTTGAAGAATTCTGTGAGGATTATGAATCCCACATGTATATCTTTTTTATAAGTTTTTATATATCTTTGGTATGGTTCCATATTTGGTAACAATAATCACCAATCTGTGATTTTGAGGTGGTTGAAGTGATCTAATATGTATATTTTATGTATAAATTTGGTACTTGAAATTTGGAATTTTCTTTGAATTTACAGAAACCTTTTTGAAGAAGTATTTGACGGCTGGTCAAACATTTATTCTCATATACGTTTTAAAAATTAAATTTTCGTAAATCAAATTCAAGAAATTTGATTGTCTCAAATTCTGATTTTTGATTGTTGATAACGAAATATCTTGGCTGCTCAAGATCAGAGCAAAGCAAAGATCAATTTTTGTTAATTCATAAGAATTATTAAAAATAGTTCTTCAATTTCAGTATTGGATATTATTAATTTGTATACTGAATTAATTTTAATTAATAATATCTTGATGAGATCACACTCAACTGTAACAACAATGAGTTGAGGAGTGTATTGAAAAGATTCCAAGTTTCAAGAAATAGAATTTTTGTATATCAAACTCTGACACAAACAATATTGTTTTCATGTTAAATTGCTGGGAACACACTTGATGGACCAGAAGCTGACGCTTGTGTTCACCTGATCGGTTGCCCAACAGCTATAAGTACCCCCTGATTGCGAGCCAATCCACTTCGTGAAGTTTAGCTAAGTGCTAGACAAGGAAAAATACAATCAAGGTACATCGTCATCGAAAAAACCGACAGTTCAGCAAAACAAAACAATATTAGTTTTCTACATTCGAATAAGAAAATAAATTTTTGGATTCAAATGTTTTGAATTTGGAAGAGATGTAAATTTTTGTAAATAGATTGTTATAAGTTGGTATTTGTTTTATTGTTGTAGTTATTTACAGAAGGAAAGTTAATTGATGTGCAATCATTATTGAATAAGGTTTTGGATTTTTGTCTTAGTTTAAATAAAAATTCTGGCGTTCATTCAAATTTACAATTTCTAAAACTTTGCTTGAAACATAAAAAATTTGAAACTAGCAAAGCGGTCCAAAGAACTCTACACCGCTCTTCACTGAATAGTCTGGGCATTCTATTTCAACAAATAACTAGTATTATCATTACAATCTTCTACAATGAATTTCAAGTTGGAATGTGAAAATATAATTCATGATATAAATTCCTTCTTTGGACTCCATTCGGCACCCAGCTTATTGAATAAATTGGTACAACATATTTCCTTTACCAGAGTGAAAATCTCTGGAACAAACTCTACCATATTTCGTTAACTTATCAGACCAGTCTTTTCGTTTGATGGCATGTATCTAGGCTGCTTGCCTTCTCTGGGAGATTTCACAATGTTTTCTATTTCTCACAACAGCAGATGGAATTGTGATAACAGGGTCAAAAATACAAACATGTACAATTCACCTGAAAAATCGTATTCGGCCGTCTTTTGATGCATTTTTATTGCATTTCACAACAGAACAATATGAAGGCATGATCATCTACGAATTAAACAATAACACATGTAATCCAACTACTGACTTCTTTTTGAAAATGGTAAAACTGTTCAATTCTCCAACATAAACAAATCGGAAAAGTAAGGTTGTTTTACCTCCAATGTCAACCATCTGTCAAACGTGCACGAAACCAATGAACTAAACGTCGTTTAACTTCGTAACTGGCCAAATTCATCCCGTTTTAAGTGGAAACGCCGTTAAGAACTAAACGCGGTTTATAGTTCCTGGTGAAATCCAATATGACTTGTAGAAAGCTTAATCTTAGTTTAATTTGAACAAAACTCGTTTAAAGAGGTTGGTGAAATCGGGCCTTAATCTGAGGTTGCATACTTTGCACTGGTACCCAAACACTCATTGTGCCAGTCACGACACTACCGCCTTTTTTCCCCAAAACATTTCGATTATCATCCAAACAAACGACGACCTGCTACGAAACAATAACAATATCACACACACACACACAAAAACAAAAGCCCTTATCTCTACGATATCAAATTACCTCTCGCCTTTGTGCTCCATCGTTTGCCAACCTAAACTTCAAATCCTTCCAAACCTGAGGAACTTGACGGTAGGACAAACTTTGAGAACGTTTCGGCCGAATACTACTTCTATGCGACATTTCTCACGGCAGACTGCGATCAAATCAAGACATTTCACCGACAGATATCAATAATAAAAATTGCGATACGATATCACTTATCTGTATCTGCTCGTAACTATCTATCACCTGGCAGGGACATCATCGCGATGAAAAATTCCGCGCGGGAAAAAATCACGGACGCACAAATCTCGGCGTGGGACTTTCAAGGCATTGTAATGTGTGAGCTAACGAGATAAAAGACTTAATTGTTTGATAACACTATCAATGATATCAGGTTGGCTCTTCTACATATTTCCGCAAATAGTCAAACGCAGGTTTTATTGTCGATTTTGCGAATGCGGTGTTAAGTGCGACTGTAATAAAAATAAACGCCGAACTTTAGTAGTTAGGGAGCTGTAATAACAAAAAACGAACTGTATTGCAGGAAGTCTTGCATTATGACAAACATATCCCCTGGTACGTGCCATGGGTTTGAAGACGTAATCCAGTAAATAGAGGGGGGTTACCTTACAAACGGTCCGGTAGTTCTAAATCTTTGATATGTTGTCTAGGATGGTTATTGAGTGTTTAAAATGCATAATGCACAATTCTTCCCCCTCCGCGCCCGCCGCTATATTGAGAAAACCGAAAAAAATCTGAACTTTCTTCAGATTTTCACTTATATCTTCGTTTCGGTGCCTTTCAGCTTCAAAAGAGTTCCATTCAATGTTGTGAAGAATAAAATTTCCTATAATTCACGTTTCGAATTTTGTTTCTAGGACTGATAGTTACGAAGATATGCAGTTTAAAAAAAACACATTTTCCGGAAATTTGTCAAACTTCTAACTTTAGAACGCTGTAATTCAGTTATGGCCTATTCTAGGAAAACAAGTATCAGAATAAAATTTGTAGGGAATTTAATAACCGACAAAAAAAATTTCAACCAACTCTACGGAGTGGGGAGTAAACAAAAAAGTTGAAACAACGTTCCATGGTCGTTATTGATGGTGGGTACCTTCTTCACAAGGTTGTATGGCACCGATGGGATGGGGTGATTTTTGATGGCTACACTACAGATCCTTCTCAGCAAGGGACCAAGACTGCTCAACGAGCAAGAAGGTACAAGGCAAACTCATCATCAGACGTGGTGTTCGACACAACAACTGTCAACACCACACCTCAGGATGAGTTCCTGGGCAATGAGGGAAACAAGGACCGATTCGCGAAGATGCTGACTGGTTGATAGTTGCCACATCTAAATGCCTCTCCCCCATGTATGACGCCGTCATCATTGTCGGGGAAGACATTGACCTACTCGTCCTGCTGACTGGCACAACACCTTTGGTAAACAATGTCCACCTCAAAAACCAGCGAGAGGGAAACATCCAGACGCTCCGCCTCCTCCTACAAGTACAACACCACATGATGTATTTTGCTCATGCAAGCAATATCGGGCTGCGACACCACTTCAAACATTTTTGGGTTTGGGAAGAATAAATTCTGCCAACTTTTTAGAGAAGACCTATCATTGCTGGAGCAGCCGGAGAGGTTAGAGGACCCTGCTGGCAGTCCCCAAGAAATTTCAGCAGCAGGGTAGAAAATCTTGGTATCCCTGTATGGTGGCAGTAGAGAACAGTCGTTGAGCTCCCTTCGCTATAGCAAATTGAAGACAAGTTCAACCAAGCTGAATCTGGCTTAACTACCTCTGACCACTGACGCAGCACATTTCCACTTCCTGAGGACATACCACCAGGTCATGGGGATTGTCAAAGGCCCTATCGAGTGGGACTGGTGAAGAAAATCTGGACGACTGGAGCCCATCAGGATGAGTAGACACGCTGCTCCCCCAAACCTGCTCAAGGCCATCTGATGCAGATGCACATTTGGCTGTATAGGGGCGTCTGGCTGTAGAAAGGCGGGCCTAAAGTGTTCCGCCCTTTGCAAATTATGTGTTGGCCAAGAATGTAATAACAGGAATGAAGTCATCGTCGACGTCGAAGACGACGCCGATCTAGTAACTTCACTATTTGACGAAAATGAAGACCCCGACTTCATTAACTCACCCCCTACGAAACGAGAGAAGCGCATGTTGATTTGTTTTCTTTTCAGTTCTTAGTTCAATTACTACTTTTTCTAAATAAATGAATCTTTAAAAAATGTATCTGCTGTGTTGGTGGGTTATTTGAAATTCAACATCCCCTCTCACCAGTAGGTACTCAAGTGAAATAGTACCTGCCTCATGAGCATTGCGCTGCAACATGTAAGTAACTCAAGTAGGATTGGTATAAACTCCAAATTCAAGCCAAAACTGGAAAATAATTAGTGAAATTTTTAAGACACAATATGGAGTCACAATAGCCAAAAAAAGCAATATGCCGTTGTTTTAAGTTTTATGTTCACCCCCCACTACGTTGAGTTGGTTAGAAAAAAGTACATGTATTTTGTAGGTAATTAACTTCCCCACAAATTTTATTCTGATACATGTTTACCTAGAATGGGCCATAACTGAATCACAGCGTTCTAAAGTTGGACGTTTGACAAATTTCCGAAAAATGCATTTTTTTTATTAAAAAAAGAAGTGCATATCTCCGTAACTATCAGTCCTAGAAACAAAATTTGAAACGTAAATTATAGGAAATTTCATTATTCACAACTTTGAAGCTATAATGCACCGAAACGAAGATATAAGCAAAAATCTGAAGAAAGTTTCGATTTTTTCAATATGGCTGGGGGCGCGGAGGAGGGGGGGATTGTGCATTTTGCATTTTAAACACTTAATAACCATCCTAAACAACATATCAAAAATTCAGACCTACCGGACCGTTTGTAAGGTAACCCCGCTCTCTCTCTATTAATTGGGTTAACGTTCTACTTTTCAAATTATGGCCATTTGAGATACAGGTCGAAATTACATGTCGTGAAGGACGTCTTGCACTTTGCGAAATTGATAGTCCAACTCACCAGGAATCAGGTGGTATAATTTTTTCGGCGTAAAGTGGACGTAGTCAAAATATAGAGCAAAAAAGCCATTTTTATTTTATTTTTAGGCACCTGTGTTGAAGTAAACCTGAAAACTTTTCCATCTTGTTTCTGGAGAGTCATGGAGTAGGAAAATCCATTCCCAAGACAAAAACCAGGTCATAGAATTTTTTTAGGTTAGATTGAAAAATCCAAAATTGGGAAGTTTGTAGATTTAGTAGTCTATTTTTCCAAATTTTCAGGGAAAACGTTTATTTTATTTCTTATTCCTAGAGATTCAAGGAACAGAGAAAAACAAATGCAAGACATTTTTACCCCCGGGAAAATTTTTGGCGAATTTACGAATTTTCAAAGTAAAAAAGGCTTTTTTGACATACAACATGCTTTCTGAGAGTTACATTTGAGTTAATTTTACGTCTGAGTACCTGGATAGTTCACTATCCCAAATTTTGCACACCCTGGGGGAGGGGGGTTGAGCTTCATTAACTCTTAAACTGGGAAAAGAACTGAGGGTTTTATTTAGTGAATTATACAGGGTGTTAGTGAATAAGTGCGACAAACTTCAGGGGGTGATTCTGCATGAAAAAATAATGACAGTTTGCTATATAACTTTTGTCTGCAAATGCTTGCCATTTTTTCGTATGGGGCGCCGTTTTTATGCAAAAAAATAAAACATCTTAACGCGTATTTTTCATTTTTTTAATACATTATCAAGAACTATCTGATACAATAACGTTAAACCAGAACAATAACAGAAAATAACACTAATAAATAAATAGGCGCATAGCTACAACAAATGTTCAAAATGACCTCCCTCAGACGTGATACAAGATTCAACTCTTCGCCTCAGTGATTGTCGTATTCGCGCAAATATTCCTGGTGTATTTCTTATTGTCTCACAGCCGGCTGTAATTCGATTCCTCAGGTCTTCAACATTTTCGACGGGAGCGGAATAAACTAATGACTTAAGGAAACCTCAAATGCAAAAATCTAGAGGATTTAAATCCGGAGATCGAGCAGGCCAATGTTCCGTACCTCCCCTATACCTATCCAACGATTTGGATATACTGTATTTATATCTATATCTATTTATATATGTATTAGTAATTAGCAATTTTACTCGCCTATATACACTTCTACACTGACTTTTTCTTATACAATGTATATTGTCCAAAAGAAATAAAAAACTTTTGACTTTTGACTTCAAGTGATTACGTACAATAATGCTAAAATGGACTGGTGCACCATCATGCATGAACCAGAAGTGTTGTCTCAGCTGTAGAGGAACAGGTAACTCTTCCTGTAGGAAATTAAGGTAAGAGTCGCCTGTTATTCGTTGTGGGAGGAAATATGGACCGATTGAATATCATCAAGTACCCCAAGCCATACATTTACTGAAAACTGATGCTGAAAATGAGCTTCAAAGATTCCATGTGGATTTTCCTCAGCCCAGAGGTGATTGCTAAGGAATTTCGTATACACTGTCGTCCAAAATTAGCCTCGTCAGTAAACAACATTTAAAAAATTAGGCATTTGATGAAGAATCCAATGGCAAAAAACTAGGCGCGGAAAAAAGTCTCTAGGTAGTAGAGATTGCACACGTTGAATATGAAACGGATACAATTGCAGTTTTTTTTAATTTAGAAATAACTGCTTTAACCACGAATGGGTTATTAGCAGTGGTACAATATAGATAACATAAAATTATATTTTATTGTATAGGTTAATGTCTTTCAGATATTCAAATAGATTTTGGAAGTTGCGGTCATCGTTGAATAAGTTCACTAGAGAGTTAGGGATGTTAAATTTGATTCAACTAATTGTATATTTAGGACACTGAAGTAGGAAATGTTTGATACTGATTTCTGTATTACACACTTCACAAACAGGGGGTTCTTCTTTCTTTAGTAGGTGTTCATGGGTGTATCGGGTGTGGCCTATTCTCAGGCGTGTTATGATTGATTGTTTTTTCTGGATATTGGTAGACGAGTCCAAGGTGTGGTCGTTGTCCTGGCCTCCCCGAGTTTGGTTTGTGATGATGTCCAAATATTCTGCCAGTATTCACTGCTTTTAGATTTGATAAAGGCTTTAACGTCAGGTAGTGGGATAGGGTCCTCAGCAATGGGCACCGTGTTGTTAAGGGCTGTTTATTTGGCTAGGATATCTGCTCTTTCATTGCCCGCTATGCCGATATGGGATCGAACCCATATAAACTCAACAGCTTTGTTCATTTCATGAATTGTGCTTAGCTGTTCTTTTATCAAAAGTAACAAACGGTTGTCCGAGTAGAGATGGTTTAAGCTCTTAATGGTACTAAGTGAATCGGTGAAAACCAGGTGATGTTCATGTTGGCATTCGGTGCAGAATGTGCTGAATTTTAAATACAGTGAAGTTGCTTATATTCAGTATGTTGGCAATTTTTCGAGTACTTGTTTCAGGTGACTCTGCAATTAACTCGAGAACTGCTTCTTCTAGTTGCACAGTTCGTACTTCTCGAGGGCGCCCGCAGTCAGCCGTTTGTTTCTTAAATGTACCATTTTCGCGCAAACGTTGGTGAAGACGAGCAAATATTGTGCCCTGGATACAACTCAGCATACAATCGTCGAGCTTGCCGACCATTTCCATTACTTCGACCATAGACAAAATGCATGTCTGACAATTCCGCATTTGTATAATTTTCCATTCTTTTCGATAAAAGAAAAATTAATTACTTATTATCATTAATGTTATACCAAACTAAAAGCTTAAAAATGAAGAAACGATAATTTGACATTTCGTTGAAATATTCGTTTTTAACAAAATGTTGACAGTAGCCTACTAGCATCGCTACTAAATAATGTATTAACATACGCGTTAAGATGTTTTATTTTTTTGCATAAAAACGGCGCCTTATACGAAAAAAAAGCTGGAGATTTTTTTTCCATAAATTGAACGGGGAATTCAAAAATGATTTTTAATTTAAAATATTTCAGTGGCGTAACATTTTTTTCTTTAAAAAAAATCAGATCATTACCCGTATGCGCGCCAATGATGAATATAACATTCTTAATTGCATGTAAAAAAATGCGCAATAACTACCCTGTTAAAACTCACCAAATTTCATTTGCATATCTTGAGCGGTTTCACACCAATACATAAATAGTCAGCTTTTAAGAAAAACTTTAACACTCCGTATCTCGGAAAACGAAGCATTAGGGGACAAAAGTTATATAGCAAACTGTCATTATTTTTTCATGCAGAATCACCCCCTGAAGTTTGTCGCACTAACACCCTGTACCCAAGTAGCACAGAGTCATAAAATTAACATAATGACTTCTTATACCGTCTTAAAGACCACGTATTTGTATGTTTTAGAACCAAAAAGTTCATGTGCGTTTTATAACCTTCAGGCGTTGCTATGACGTCGTGTAGTAGATATAACGAGAGTACAATAAAGAATTCTCGAGATGAAGTTGTACTGTGGTTTGTATGTAAATAAATTGTATGTGTCGTTAAGTAGAACTTAAGAGCAGTTGCTGTGGGGTTATTATGACAATGAACATATGTGGTTCTAATGAATAGATTTTTGAAACGTTTCTACGATTACATATTGTACTCATGTGATGTAGTTTTATCAACTGATGAACTTTGGCCGTAATGATCACATTATGTATCTATGGTTAGATTATTTTTGTTGGTTATGTTATTTTTGTTGGATATTATTGTGTTATGTATGTAGAATATTCAGTTCCGTATGAATGATTAAAATGCCAAAACAAAAATCCAATCTGCCTTACAAGAGAACTGGAGCGTATAGAAAAATATAAAGAGGAAGGATGAGTGCCTTCCCCAAAATTAACATCTGAAATAATTAATCAGTCTATCGGGACACTGCAAAAAAATGTAGTTCATCCAGTTCCTTCAATTGTTTTCACAACAAGGAAAGACATAAATAATATGTATGTGCACTTCGAGTGATAAATAAAAAATATTTAAATATTCAACATCAACATAACCTCTATTGTAAATGTCAGTTATTTTTAGCGTTTTCCATTAGGCGGAACTAGCGGAATGCTTATGCACTCAGTGTATATCTTCTTCTGTTTTGATAGCGTTACGACGTTAGTACATCAAAACTTGCTACTTGTGGTCATAGCGACTACATTACAATTTTTTTATGTAAGATATTGCGATGTCTTTGAGACACTCGTAAACTATTCTATGATAGTACATACCGGAGTAATTACAACTTTTCGACACTAGAAGGACGGCATCCATGTTTTTCGATTGATTGATAACATCATTCTGGTAGCCATATTGGAACAAAAATATTTAAAATAAAAAATATGGGACCCTGGATGTTATATAAATTTAAAAACCATTGGAGATGTGCTAATCAAGTATCTTTCGTAATATGGTCTACAAATTTCAACGATTAATGAGAAAAATTGATGAAATATATTTTTTCTGAAATGAAAATAAATATTTATCTCTCTTCATTTTCGAGGCGCATGAATTTTAAGTGAGTAGAATCTGATTTTGATGGATTTGCTTGGTCACTAGAGTTTCAGAACAATTCTTAAAGAGACATAAATGAAAATCATTTTTATCTCGATAACTATCACGGTCACAGAGTATCATGAACATGTAAAGGAAGGCTGACTTATATATTATATCGATATTGTATAAAATCTTTTGATATAGTATACATATTGTAATACTATATTAGAAAGATTATGACCTTCATGCATAATGATATAATGACTACACTAAGACCACAGAACGACCCTTTTGCGACTGGCTTATATAAGTCTATATTGGCAAGTCATTACCACTACTTTATAACGTCGATGTGACGTCGCAATAGTGTGCCTTTTTGTCGTATTGTCTCAGCATATTACAAGACATAAGTCATGGACTTTTTCGAAAGGTCTAGACGTCTGTACAACCGAATTATGACCTCTGTGTGCTACTTGGGTATGTCTTAGTATCTGGAATACTCATCTACCAAAGTGGCGCCACCTCCATTTCCACTCCCCCCTCCACATCTTCACAACCCTATTTTGAAAATAGATTCTTATTTAAAAACAAAATCTATAAAATTTTAAAATTTCCTTTTCCTATAATAAAACGTGTTGAAATGGGGTGTGTTTTTTTTCTCTAATTCTTACAATTGTTGAATGGGGAACACGCATGATTTTATTTTAATTTTTCTTTGGTCCTCAGAATTTATATTTTGTGGAAACAATATCTCAAATCTAATTTTTTTTCTAAAAATTCAAAGGTGCTCTTCAATTTGAACTCGATTTGACCTTCACTTGAATAACTTCCCCCAAACACTAGCGCCAATTGTGGTTGTTTCAGGAATATTGATAGGCAATAATATTTCTTACAACCCAAAGATAAATTCAACTCACTTTTGATGTGATGTTTCAGTAACAATTGAAAATATTATGGTAATGGAAATATTAGTAAAACATATAAACGAAGACAGATGAAATTATAGTTGACAGTTCGAAGGAACTAGCGGTCAAAGTTTGAACTGCGTGAAGTAACGATGCATACGTCCATCAGAGACGCTAGGAGTACGTTTTCGAATGTGATAAAAAAATTGGGGTTTTTAATTTCGAATAATTAAAAACATTGAAGATATGTTCAATTTCTAAGTTTATTGCTGAGCTTTCTAGATGGTAGTCTTCATGTGCAAATCAAAATATTCAAGAAAAGGGGCACATAACATCAAAACCCTAAAATAAAATTCTTGCCACGCCACTGATACCCAACGTCCAGTCACATTCACCGAAACCGTTCTCGTGATTGAATGTTTTCGCAACTTACGTGATGGAGTGAATCCAAATGATGCTGAACAGAATGATAGACTTTTTTCATTTTCGAGTTCATCAACGTCGAATTCTTCTTTCTGGTATTTCGAGATGAAAGTGCGCGAACAATTACCCGACTTGATTGATCGATATGGACTGAAGATTCGAATTTATTTCAAACGCGACCAACAAATATTTGAGGAAGATATTAGAGGATCTAATGTGAACCTCAAATACAATACAATTAAACGGCATGCTGAATATCTCGGTGACATATTTCCTTGTCGATAGTTTTCGAATCGATACATTTATAAATGTTCAAATGACTCGATTAGTTGCCGAAAACTGGCAATAGGTCTATGAGAGATCAATCAGAACACAGAAAAACAGACCAGAGAAGATAACGCCTTCTCATATATTTACCGGTTACAGAATTCATCTCCTATCATTTATTCAGGGGCGCTCCTGAGGGGAGGGGTAACGCTCCCCTGCCCCCCAATATTTTCCTGAGTAGGCAGTTAGTTGGAAAAAATACGCCTTTGCCAATTTTAACAAATTAATTGAAGAATGGATTCGCACGAACAAAATAAAAACAGAAAAATCGAATTAAACGGTTTTCTTCACATAAAGGATTCGATATAAAATTGAACCAGAAAATGGTAGATCTCAGGTAGATCTCTGGTTCAATTTTATATTGAATCCTTTATGTGAAGAAAACCGTTTAATTCGATTTTTTCTATTCATTCCACTTCACATGGCACTTATCTTTCAAAATAAAAACACTTTCAACAAATGTATCATACCATTTTTTTTTTTTTTCTAATTTTGACACGTTTTAAAACTCGTTGACGTTATCAAATATCTTACTTTTCGCCACTAATTGCGAAAAGTAAAACTGGTGATGGAATAGTTATTTGTGCAACTAGCTGGGAAAAGCACTATTTTTCGTAATGAGCGAATTTCTGCGGAACGAGCGAAACGAGTTCCGCAAAAGAGAGCGAGTTACGATAAATAGGGTTTTCCAACATGTTTCACACAATAGTGTTTCTAATTTTGATATGTGATCCTTTTTAATTCAAGTTAAAAATATAAAAAAATATATTAAAAAACTGAAGAACACGCTTTTAACGCACTAAAAATTAAAAAATAATTTTAATATTCAACGACTATGCCGAAAAGCATGGGGTGCTTTTTGGTTACGTATATTGGAGAAACATAATACTTTTTTCTACAGCCGTCTCGAAAATAAAATTTTCGGTATGATTTATTAAATCGAAAGTACCACTTTACACAAATGGTACCGAAAGTACCTATTTTCAGGACGATTTTTTTCACTTTCGAAACGATTTCTTTACTTTTGGAACGAATCTTCTTACTTTCGGGACGATTCTTGTCACTTTCGGGACGATTGTGGGTATCTATGTAGGCGGCTTTGACAATAACATGAACTTTGTATTTTAATATGACAGCGCTTTTCAAAACCAAAAAATTTAAATCAGTAGTGAAAGTGAGGCTTAAATGATTCCACATGAGATTAGTGAATCTGCTGAAGCGGCTACTTATGAATTATTGCCGGTAAAGTCAAGAGAGAGGTATGAATTGGTCTACAATTCATTTCAAAAATGGAGCAATGATAAAAATGTTCATACTATAAATGAACAAGTGATTCTTGCATATTTAATGGACAAATCTAAACTCTTAAAGCCATCAAGTCCACAATTAATATTAAAAATAATATACAGGGTGATTCAAAAGTACTTTGACAAACTTCAGGAGGTGATTCCTCACAATATTCTAATATGAATTGTCCAAATAAATATATGTCCGGAAACGCTCCGTTTCCAAGATACAGGGTGTTGAAGTTTTATTTTTATTTTCGTTTTTTTTCAAATAACTTTCGAAATACTGACTTTAATTAAACGAAAATTGGTATTGACTGGTTTTTTGAGGTGTCGAATTCGAACCTGATGATATTATTGCTCTTACTCATAGGGGGCGCCACCTACACGTCTTTTTCTTTTTTGAAGATTCATAACATTTTTGAGCGTACTTCTAGCACATTTTTCAGTAAAAAAATGTTACAAGTCGCTATAAGCAACCGTTTTCTAGATATTTGGACTTGAAAATTTCAAGGCGATTATTTGATAATCGATGCGTGTTGAAGTTATTACCATTATTTTGCATTTTTCACAAGAATGCTTAGAAAATGAATTTGACGTTTAAGTAAGTAGTTTTGGTGGATTGATTTGTTGAAAATATAAACAGGATGTTCATAAAATCAGATGTGGAATCATCTGCGACTGAAAGATAAACTCTAGTCACTATCTTCCATCGTCAAGATAACCTCTTGTGGGGTATTCATGTTGAAAAGGGAAACATTCTCAATTGAAAATTGATAGAAAGATTTTTCTGTGAATTGAAAAATCCACGATTAAAATGAAGTGATTTTTTGTGAACAGAAAACAACTACTTCCCCGGATAAAGCTATTGAACTACATCTGATATTCTGAAAAGGCCCTAACTCAAAAGAAAAAATCTGAAATTGAAAATTTGCATTTTCATTCAGATAGTTATTTGATTTTCTATTCCAGTCTTAATTAAGAACTCATAAAGATGAATGAGGCAAAGAAGAATATTTTCCAAAAGAGAGTACCCCCTAAAAATCATTCGTAACATTGACGCAGGAGAGACGTCGCATTCACTAGGTCTTTAATACATTTTTGTCGACGAAAATCTATTTCACGCTTCCACGATCATCAGGAAGACCGGAAGAAATGGGAAACACATTTTCAAGATTTTTTCTTTTGAGTTAGGGCCTTTTCAGAATATCTATCAGATGTAGTTCAAGGTCCAGCGTGGCTTTAGCCGGGAAGTAGTTGTTTTCTGATAGACATTCACAAAAAATAACTTCATTTTAATCGTGGATTTTTCAATTCACAGAAAAATCTTTCTATCGATATTCAATTGAGGATGTTCCCCTTTTCAATAGTTTTGGTAATTACATATTATGTGACAGTTAAACGTTTTGTTGTTTTGTTGAAGTTTCTGTAAGTTTTAAAACACTAATTTTGAAAAAATGGATTATTTAAACAATAATGCTCATTTAGCCGATATACATTTCGTTTATGGCCTTGCGGATGGCAATGCGCGCGAAGCAAAACATATTTACCAAGAGCGATTTCCTAATCGAGTACTGCCTTCAGCTCCAACATTTACCAGTCTCCACCGTCGTTTGGCAGAAACAGGTAGCTTTAAGAGGGCAGCTCATATTATTGGAAGACCACGAGCAGTCCGAACCCCAGAATTGGAAGAAGCTGTTTTGAACGCTCTCGAGGAGAATCCAGAAACAAGTACAAGAATAATTGCTGAAGCTCTCAATTCTACTCAGTCCACAGTTTGGAGAATTATCCACGATCAACAATTTTATCCATACCATATTCAAAGGGTACAAGCTCTTTTGCCACGAGACTTTAACCAACGCATTACTATGTGCCAGTGGTTTTTGAGAAAATTGGCTGGAAATCCTCAATTTTTAAGATATGTACTCTTCACGGACGAGGCAAACTCCCGAAATGCTATCACAAACTTTCATAACCATGTTTGGGCTCTGGAAAATCCTCACGCAGTTAGTGAAAGACATTATCAGTATCAATTTTCTGTAAATGTATGGGCGGCAATAATTGATAATTACTTGATAGGTCCTTTCTTTCTTCCGTTCCGACTGAATGGCGCAACTTGGGGACTACTTCAGAATGTACCATTAGAAATTCGTATCCGCATGTGGTTTATACATGATGGAGCTCCTGCCCATTTTAGCGTTGTAGCCAGGGAATTCCTTAACACTGTCTATCCAAATCGATGGATCGGTAGGGGTGTAGAAGAACATAAACAGGCGTGGGCACCAAGGTCCCCAGATCTACACCCGCTAGATTTTTATTTTTGGGGACATTTGAAGTCACTAGTTTATAAAACTCCAGTAGCGAACGAGGAAGATCTAAGAAACCGAATAGTAGGCGCCTGTGAAACAATAAGAAACACACCAATAATTTTTGAGCGGGTACGAGATTCAATGACTAGAAGACTGAATGCCTGTATCTTCGCTGAAGGTGGACACTTTGAACAATTTATTTGAATACAATTTAGTTTCCTTTATTTTATTTTATTCTACATATTCAAAATTACTTGAAATAAAATGTTGATATTTCTTGCAAATTTTATTAAAACAAATACAGATTTTGCATCCATACAAAAATAACTATTTTAAACGAGTAAAAATAAATAGAATAGGTGGCGCCCCCTACAAAAAACCAAAACTACTTACTTAAACGTCAAATTCATTTCCTAAGCATTCTTGTGGAAAATGCAAAATAATGGCAATAACTTCCACACGCACCGTTTATCAAATAATCGACTTGAAATTTTCAAGTCCAAATATCTAGAAAAATGTGCTAGAAGTACGCTCAAAAGAGTTATGAATGTTCAAAAAAGAAAAAGACGTGTAGGTGGCGCCCCCTACGAGTAAGAGCAATAATAACATCAGGTTCGAATTCGACACCTCAAAAAACCTCTCAATACCAATTTTCGTTTAATTAAGGCCAGTATTTCGAAAGCTATTTAAAAAAAAACGAAAATAAAAATAAAACCTCAACACCCTGTATCTTGGAAACGAAGCGTTTCCGGACATATATTTATTTGCACAATTCATATTACAATATCGTGAGGAATCACCTCCTGAAGATTGTCAAAGTACTTTTGAATCACCCTGTAGATATAAGCCGCTATCCCAATGTTATTGCTTTCCTTAAAAGAAAATCCATTGGCTATAAACCAAAAAAATCCAAAGTATTGGATAAAGAAGAAATAGATCAATTCTTATCAGAAGCTGGGGATAATATCTACCTAATGACAAAGGTAATATAATTAAATCTAATTCCTATTCTTCCTTATGATTTTTTTTTAATTTTAGGTGTCATTAATAATTGGTTTGGCAGGCGCTTGTCGTCGTGAAGAGCTTTGTAAAATGAATTTGGATGATATAGCAGATAAGACAACCATGTTAGTGATAAAAATATTTCTTTATACAGAAAATGTTTGTGATTACGTCAAGCAAAACACCACATCGTAGATTATTTGTTAATTATAAAAACGGAAAATGCACTATACAACCTATTGGTAATCACACTTTTGGAAAAATCGCCTGCACAATTGCTGAATTTCTTAAATGACCGAATCCCAAAGAATACACCGGGCACTGTTTACGCAGGAGCTCGGGCACTGTTTACGCAGGAGCTCAGCTACTTTACTCGCTGAAAGTGGTGGTAGTATAACCAACTTGAAGATACACGGAGGATGGAAATCAACCGTAGCAGAGGGATACATATAAAATTCTTTAATAAACTAAATTCACATAGATTCACAGATTGAAAAGGGCCGTAACGAAATTAATATCTCGAAAACTAGTACAATTACTGATGCGTCTAATTCTAATTTCACTTCTGTTAATATCCTCAATAATATTAATATAAGTAATTGTCATAATTGTGTAATTAATATTTATAAGTAATGTAATCATAAGGTGATTGTTATATGTAATTGTCTATACAGTGCTTCTCAAAAGTCCCCTCCCCCCCTCTTATTTTTGGAACGATTATACATAAACAAGTGAAATTTGGAAACTGAATATTAAAGGTTGTAAACTTCCCTACTAGTGATGATAGATGACGAAATCGTCAAAGATGATGTCACAAGGCCATTGTGACCAATAATTTTAAATGGAACCCTACGGCAAGCGACACCTCTTTTAAAAGGTATCGTAAAAACCTATTCAATGATACTAATTTTGTTTGTGTTTATGGCAGTTTTGGCAACTCGCTTTTAAAAAACGCAAAGCTATGATGAATTAAATCAGTTAATACTAAAATTCAAAATTCAAGCTCCGCCTCTGGATAGTTGTCAAAGAAGCTGACGTTTTTGTTAGTCTCCCTAATTCGACGTTTTTGTAATTGTCCAAGTTTTTGTACATTTAATAATTTGTGTATTGTTGATCGAACGTTTAACTGTTTTAGCAGCTTTTGGTACTTTTAATATTTTTGTACATTTTAATAATTTGTTAAACTGTTGTGAGCCGAACGTTTAAGTGCTTCAAGAAGCGAAATGGTACGTGCTTTAGGTGATAAAGTAGCAGCGATCCTAATTCTTGGTGAAACTGGACAAAATATTCATGCAGCAGAACGCATTTTTAATGAGAGGTTTCCCGATCGCCCCGTTTCGAGGACTTATTTAAGGGAGCTTCTTCGTAAGTTTGAAACAACGGGTAGTATTAATGATGCGAAACGATCTGGTAGACCACAAATTTCGATGAGAAAAAAATTGATATACTGGCAGAAGTAATAGTCAATTCTACTTCTTCAACAACTCACGTTGCATCTACCTATGAAGTCAGTCGAAGTACAGTACACAGGGTGTTGAAAAAAAAACGAATTTCATCCATACAAATTAAAAATAGTTCATCAACTCTCAGACGACGACCCAGACCGAAGACTAGAATTTTGTGAAAATATGGAAACTAAAATTAACCAACAGCCAGACTATGTCAAAACAATTTGTTTTAGTGACGAAAGTACTTTCTATCTAAATGGAAATGTAAATACACAGAATGTGAGGTATTGGAGTGACGCAAATCCTCACCTGTTTCGTGAAACACATACTCAATTTCCCCAGAAGGTGAATGTTTGGGCAGGTATCTTGGGAAACCACATCGTTGGGCCTCTTTTTTAAAATACTTATTCAACTGGTGAGGTTTATCTGGAGCTGTTGCAAAACGCAATAGAACCGTTAATCCTTGAAATTTTGGAAGATAATCCAGATGAATTCGGCAATTTGGAAATAACATTCCAACAGGATGGTGCTCCTCCACGCTATTACGGTGCAATAAGACGGTATTTGGATGAGGAGTATCGTGGTAGATGGATTGGACGACGAGGTTCAACGGAATGGCCAGCTCGATCACCGGACCTCACACCTTTGGATTTTTTTTCTGTGAAGGTACTTTAAATCGAAGGTTTACGCCACTGAACGTTTTAAAACAACTTAATGTTGCAAAATGTGAGGCTGTTTCCGCAGACACATTTGCAAAAGTACGAGAAGAGTTTAAAAATAGCATATTTTACTGTCAGGAAGTAAATGGAGGTCACTTCGAGCAATTTCTTCAAGTAGATACTGATTCTTAAATCTGTAATGAATATCATACTGAATGGAATATAAATTTTAATGTTTACTAATGAGCCATTAAAACTGCCATAAACACAAACAAAATTAGTATCATTGAATAGGTTTTTTCGATACCTTTTAAAAGAGGTGTCGCTTGCCGTAGGGTTCCATTTAAAATTATTGGTCACAATGGGCTTGTGACGTCATCTTTGACGATTTCGTCATCTATCATCACTAGTAGGAAGTTTACAACATTTAATATTCAGTTTCCAAATTTCACTTGTTTATGTATAATCGTTCCAAAAATAAAAGTGGGGGAGGGACTTTTGAGAAGCACTGTATAAAGTTCATACGTTATTATCCATCGATATCCTTTTTAACGTACAAAACGGCTACAGAAAAAATATTGTACGTAACACGATCCAAAAGAGATTTTACGGGACTCGCAGGATTCCAGGACTCGCCTACTCGTCGTCGTCCTGGAAAGTTCCTACTCATCCCGTTAAATATCACTTTCGGAACTTGTTACGTAAATTATTATTAGAGTAAGATCCCAGAGCCGGCAAACCTACCTCATTTTAGCAAAGCTGAAATTTTAAGTATGAATAGTGTGATATGTAGTTGAGAACGTATGCGTACTTGCTAGCTTGAAATTGGGAAATGGTTTAGTTTTGGGATGAATATTCAAATGAAAAAAAAAAAAAACCCAATTTAGATGGCAAAATAAAAAAAAAAGTCAGGCGTGGGTATTCGAACCCACGCCAGTTTTGGATATCAGAGCTTAGATCTTGCGCCTTAGACCGCTTGGCCAACTGGACGATATTAATTGTCAAACGCATCACGATACTTCAACGTAAGTGAGAAAAATTTGTATGTACTTTTATACTTTCTACCCGTAAAAGGGCCCCTCTTTCAAGCTAGCAAGTATGGATACGTTCTTAACTACATATCACACTACTCGTTCTAAAAATTTCAGCTTTGCTAAAATGACGTAGGTTTGGCGGCTCCCGGATCTTGGACTATTTTAATTGATTTCGACAAAGCACCCCACGCTTTTTGGCATAGTCATTGAATATTAAAATTGTTTTTTACTTTTTAGTGCGTTAAAAGCGTGTTCTCATCCTTGGAGAGACTTCCATGGAAAACACGGAAATTAATGCTACATAGAAAACTACGTTGTCAGCTGGGGTCAATATCACCAATTGATAATAGGCCAGTCAAAATAGACCGTCAATTCACATTAATTACTAACATTTCTTTAGCACTGCCGTATGTTGAGGCATCCAGTAAAGACTAAATATAAAAATTTGCACATTCATCCGGTGACCGGAAATTACTCAAATTCGCGTAAAACGTTAATTTGCAATATCACCTTGGACAAAATTGCAAACATTGTGCAAATTGCAGGTATTCCCTAACTTCTTCTCTACATAGTAGTAGTAGTAGTATTTTATTAATCACCAAATTACATGAATTTATAAAAGCATACAATAGAAAAAAATGGGCGATTAATATAGGTAGAAGGAAAGGTTTGTCAAACCGAGTCTTATTACTGAATTTATATCAGCGGAAACATAGGTATTGATGATTCACTTAAGTTTTGGAAAACTTGTCTGTGAAACATCAATATCGTAATTCTTTCCTTTGAAGATGGTCAAGATATAATGTATTTTGAGATACTCGGGCAAACATTATAATGCTTATATTTCTAAATAGTATTAACAATATCAATATAGTGAATTATTCTTAGATAAAAAGAACATTAAATATAAAATCTAAAAGTATAAAATCTCTAAACGTGTAGATAATGTAAAAATGTAAAACATAAAAATTTGAATGTGTAAACGTATAAAAATATTAAATGTTACAATATAAAATACAAAATACAAACTCGTGTTAAATTAAAAGTATTCAATGTGCTAGGTGGGGATGTAAAAATAATGTGAAAATTGAGAGATTAATTCAGTAAAATTTGTTCATAGTAATGTTATATTTTCATTTTTGAGCCATTTGACACTGAAATCTTGAATAACTTAAACACATATTCCGTTTTTATATGATCTGGAGCAAGATTGAATAATTTGGGTCCAATATATGTAATTGATCTTTGTCCAATAGCTTTGTTCATTTTCGGTATATCTAGGTTACTCGCTTTCAGTCGGGTTTCATGTCCATGTTGATGATTTTTGAACTTATTTCTGTTGTGAAATATAAATATTAATAATTGTTTGAAGTAAAGATATCTCAAACTCATCAGTTCACAATATTGGAATATTTGTGGCGATGGAAACAAAAATTTAAATTATAGATAATTTTGAGAAATCGTTTCTGTAATACCATAAGCGGTTGTACAGTTGTACTATAGACCCCACCCCATCCTAGATTTCCATACATTAAGAGAGACTGAACTAACGAAAAATATGTACTGCGCAGATCATTGATACTCAGTATATTTTTAAGTGTTCGAAAAACATACAAAAGGGCTCTGAGTCTTTTACAAAGATAGTCTATATGTATTTTCCATTTTAGATTTTGGTCAATGTGTATTCCGAGATATTTAACTGAACTGGATTTTTTCAGAGTTATGTTCTTATTTCTGCTGGTTAAATGAATATTGATGTTAGGTGCATTAGGAAAATCATGACTGTTACTACAAAAGGAAATGTAAGATGTTTTATCAATGTTTATTGTCAGGAAACTATCATCAAGCCAATTAACTATAGTGTCAATATCGTTTCTTGTACGAGATATTACATCTTCCCAGGTTGTTCCATCAATTATTAGCACTGTATCATCAGCATATGAGACAAATTTTCCAGAAAAATCAATGGATAACATATCATTCAGATATAATATAAACAGGATTGGCCCTAAAACAGTACCCTGGGGAACTCCGTATTTAATTTCTAATTGGTCGCTCAGTACGCCGTCTATTTTAACCATTTGTTCTCTTTCATTGAGGTAGTTTCTGATTAGATCATTTGACAGACCTCTGATACCAAGATTATTCAATTTCGACAGTAATATTTCATGACTAATGGTATCGAAGGCCTTGGCCAAATCGATAAATACTCCCAGGCATGGTCGTTTTTTATCTAAGTGTCCATATATTTGTGTGACTAAGTTAACTATGGCATCAGAAGTTGATCTTCCATTTTGGAAACCGAATTGGAAATCTGAAATTATATGATGTCTCTCTGTGAAAGCCATTAGACGTTTTTTGAGGATTTATTCGAATATTTTTGCCAGATTGGATATTATGCTTATTGGACGGTGATTGTTTACTTTGTTTTTTGCGCCCGACTTAAATACAGGTGTAACAATTGTTATTTTGAAGTTTGAAGGGCATATGCCAGTGGTAAAAATAGCGTTTATCAAAATACATAACGGTTTCGCTATATATTCAGCTAATGTTTTTATAACTTTTACAGAAATTCCATCATACCCAGGTGCAGTGTTTGTCTTTAGCTCATTAATTATATTCAATATCTCAGCCTCATCACATGGTGTTAGGAAAATAGTATCACCCACAGTATTTACATTTGAGGTATTACCTGTGCTTCTTGCCTGATTTTTTGAGCCATTTTTTCACCCACAGTTGAGTAATGGTTAACAAATACATTAGCAATATCGAGTTTGTTAGTGATTATTGAGTTTTCTTCTGTTTTTATTTCTTTCAGTTCGACAGTTTGACTTTTTTATGCTTTCCTGAAATTTCATTGACAGTAGACCATAGGACTTTTGGGTTATTTCTATTCTCTAATACTATCTTCTTGTAGTACTTGTATTTTTCATTTTTATTGTATTTGTGACTTTATTGCGCTGAGTTTTATATTTTTGAACAGTTCTTCATTGTTAGGAAATTTTTTATGTTCCTTAAATAGTTTGTCCCTTGTGTTCATCCATAAAATCATTTCTGATGTGATCCAGGCTTTTATTAATAGGATTGGTTTTTGACGTGTGACCCTTTCCATTATTTTCTTTATTTTTGTTGTTAAAATTACAGACATATTATCAACATTGGTATCTTGGCTGAAATTACATCCCTTGTAAAATTTGCCCACGCAATTTTCAACCGGAAATACGAATAATCCTTGATTACGTTGTAATTTGCGCTAATTCTGGTTACAAAATTGCAAACATTGTGCAAATTTGTGGTAAAATAATGGTTTCGTCACCCCTAAAATGCTTTAAATTTGCAAACTTTTCATGTGTACGGAACATCAAAAAATGATGGACAACGCTAAAAACAGTCTCAGGGGCAAAGTTTTAGGGGTCACGAAATTGCAAACAATATTTTCGTGCTTTGCAAACTTTGGTGGCATAATTTCAAGTCGCCAATTGAGTTTGCACCTTTTTCAGTATCCCGGAAGATGGCGGAAATGAACATTATTGTTAGAAGCAATTTTCGCAAATGCCACAAAATTCCAAACTTTGTGCAATTTTTTCTTAAAGTTCTGCTATGGCAGACAAGTCTACGTATAAATTTGCAACCCTATAAAATATCGGGAAAGATGGGCAATAGAATATTTCTCTAGGAAAAACTATGCATACATAATATTGTATCCCTATATTTCAACTTCAAGCACATACGAAGCAAATTTGTGAGTTTGTGATCTCGCCTATTATCTTGTTTTTCAGAGAATTATGGAATAAATCTCGTAAAATGTAAAATAATTCGAAGTACAGTATTCTCTAAAGTAAACTATTGTTTTATTGAAAGTTATCAAGTAAAACTATGTGTTGGAACTATACAGTGTTATCATCTGATATAACCATTCGGTGGAATCGTCTAATTTCACTATCGGGTATCATGAAAATGACGATATAACTTGACAATTCGCTTAACAGGACGAAAAAATTACCAGCTTCGGTAATTTGGCCCTTGAATAATTAACTCTGATAATAAAAGGGTTCAATTATTGAGCGAAAATTTCAAAAAGATTAACATTTCGCGAAAATCGCCTTAATTGATAATATTCCATTGCCTGCTATGCCGACGTTTTATGGATTTGCAAATTCATACGTCAACTTGTTCGCCTCTCCAGAACTTTGAGATAAAAATGCACAAAGTTTGGAATTTTGTGTCATCCGCGAAAATCGTCTTAATTGATAATATTCTATTGCCCTGTTTTCCCGACGTTTTGTAGGGTTGCAAATTTATAGATAGACTTGTTTGCCATTCCAGAACTTTGAGAAAAAATTGTACAAAGTTTGGAATTTTGTGTCATCCGCGAAAATCGACTTAATTGATATAATATTCTATTGCCCGGTTTTCCCAACATTTTATAGGGTTGCAAATTTATACGTAGACTTGTTTGCCATAGCAGAACTTTAAGAAAAAAATGCACAAAATTTAAATTTTGTGGCATTTGCGAAAATTGCTTCTGACAATAATGTTCATTTCCGCCATCTTTCGCGATACTGAAAAAGGTGCAAACTCAATTGGCGACTTATAATTATGCCACCAAAGTTTGCAAAGCACGAAAATATTGTTTGCAATTTCGTGACCCCTGAAACTTTGCCCCTGACACTGTTTTTAGCGTTATCCATAATTTTTGGATGTTCCGTGCACATGGAAAGTTTGCAAATTTAAAGCATTTTAGAGGTTCGAATCGTATGGGGTCGGCTTTAGAATAGCCCCATGGTAAATCCTGCCTGTCGTAAGAGGCGACTAAAAGGATAACCGTAGGTGGAAGATGGTCTCATCGCCCGGTGAAATACCACCATATCGACTTTGTGTGCTGTGAAATGGATCATTCCATGTTTCAGTGTTCGGTCGATACTTTCCGGTCTCCCTCTTTCCTTTTCCCCAATTCCTCCTTTATTTTCTAATAGTAATAATGATGAAGTCTCCTAGAGTAAAACACTCCGGAAGTAAAATACCTCTCCATTCGGATTTCCGGGCGAGAGGTACTCGAGGGGACTCAACATTAAAAATTAATGTTTGCAACATCCGCGGACTCAACAAGAACATCAATGACGTCCACCATCACCTACATACGGAAAAACCGGATATTCTGGCTCTAACAGAAACACAAGTAAACTCGTCCACCAACAAGGTCCATATGCTTTGTCCTGGTTACGAACTCCATTCTCGATTCAGGTTCAAAGGTGGAGTCTGCCTTTACGCCAAGGCTAACCTTTCATGCCAGCGTGAAGAGAGTTTGGAACCAAAAGACTTTGATGTGATGTGGTTCAAGCTATCTGATACCAAACTGACTAAGTTCCTCTGCTGCTTTTACCTATCACCTAATGAACCTTCATATAACGACCTCTTTGAGTTTTTATCACTCAAACTAGACTACATTCAGGAGAACCATCCAACAGCTGAAACCATAATCATGGGAGACTTTAATGTACATAACGCTGCCTGGCTCAAATTCTCTAACAAAACAGATGATGCAGGTCGTCAAGCCGAGGCCTTCGCCATCACTCATGGTCTAGAACAACTGGTCGAGCTACCAACCCGCATCCCTGATGTCAACAACCAGTCTGCCAATACACTAGATCTTTTCCTCACCACCAATCCTGACCCGTATAGAATAGAAGTTTGTGCCCCACTTGGAAACTCTGACCACACCCTCATCTCCACAACATGCTCTTTCCATTTACCATCGAGCTGCACAATACCACCCCGTCTCATGTGGCATTACAATTCGGCCGACTGGAAAGGTCTTCGTATGTTTTTCTCAGCGTTTCCATGGAAGAGAGTTTGTTTCTCTTCAGTAGATCCAACACGATATGCTGAGACAATTTCTGAAATCATCATGTTGGGGATGCAAACTTACATACCGAATACCGAAAGAAGAACATCATCCGATAAGACTTGGTTTAACAGAAACTGCTCTGAGCTGTGGCTTCCAAACAGGCAGCATACCATCGATGGCTAAAAAATCCGGGCCCTGAGACCAGAGCAGCATATGTCGAGGCTAGAGGCATATGTAAAGAGACAATAGAATGCTCAAAAGATGCCCACAAAGCCAAAATAAGATCAAAACTTGCTGAATGTCCTAACGGATCCCGTTCATTTTGGTCTTTCGCCAAAGCTGTGGGAAGAAACTTCACTTCCAGCTCATTTCCTCCCCTAACCAAAGAAGATGGAACACTAGCAACGACTGCCCAGGAAAAAGCCAATATCTTTGCGCACCTGGATTCATCGGGAAAACAACCCCCGAACATTACACCTATTGACAGTCACATGCCCGAGATCACCTTTTGCCAACGTACTATCAGAAAGATTTTGCTGGGTCTCAACACCAACAAAGCCTGTGGATCTGACGGAATCCCGCCGATTGTTCTCAAGAAATGTGCCCCCGAACTAACACCTGTTCTTTGCAAGTTGTTCAACCACTCTTACAATTTGGGGGTATTTCCGTCCAATTGGAAAATTGCAAGAGTACAGCCAGTCCCAAAAAGGCAAAAAGGCCCTACCTAGCAACTACAGACCTATCGCACTGCTATCTATTATTTCAAAGGTCATGGAAAAAGCCATCAACATCGAGCTCATGAAATATCTGGAAGACTCAGGAATTGTCAACGATAGGCAATATGGCTTCCGCCATCAGAGATCAACTGGTGACCTGCTCGCTTACGTCTCACATATATGGCAGCTATCTATTGAAAAGTATGGAGAAACTTTAGCTGTGGCATTAGATATCTCCAAGGCGTTCGATCGAGTTTGGCACCAGGGACTCCTCGCCAAGCTTCCGTCTTATGGCTTGCCCTCTCAGCTGTGTTCTCTGCTTGCTAGTTTTCTCTCAAACAGGTCTCTCCATGTATTGGTCGATGGAGTTTCATCTGACACTCTACTCATAAATGCTGGTGTTCCGCAGGATCCATTCTCGCACCAACACTATTTCTACTTCACATCAACGACCTGTTGAAAGCAACTTCATGTCCAGTACACAGCTTTGCCGATGATAGTACCCTCCATACCGCTTTCTCTTCCAGGGCCCCTATATCAGCCCGTGAAACCAGAAATGAACGAGGAAGAAATGTTAATAATATAAATATGGACTTAGCAACAATTCTCGAATGGGGATCTAATAACTTGGTAGAATTCAATGCAAACAAAACACAAGCATGTCTTTTCTCTAGAAAAGCCGATCTCACTGTGCCTAACATAACTTTGTCAGGAGTAACCATACCACTGAAGCCAACCATATCGATGCTTGGTATTACTATCAGCAATAACCTTTCCTGGGAAAATCACGTGAGGTCCATTGCCAAAAGTGCATCCCAAAAACTTGGGTTTCTGTTTCGTGCCAAGAGCTATTTCACCCCCAGTCAGCTGCTTATGATCTATAAGGCACAGATCCGACCTGTCCTGGAATACTGTTCCCATATTTGGAGTGCGGCACCTCTAAACATATCCTGAGGCTATTGGATTCTGTCCAAAAAAGGGCAATTCGTCTCGTCGGTGATGCCTCGCTTACAAACTCGCTCACTTGTCTGGAACACCGTAGAAAAGTTGGCGATTTGTCTCTATTTTATAGATATTTTCATGGGCGATGCTCTTCTGAAATATCAACAATCGTTCCTGCTTTGGCAGTCTCTTCGAGATTAACCCGTCAAGTTCAGTCATCACACCCTTCGTGGTCACTTTGGAGACCTGCAGAACATCACTTTCCAAAGACTCGTTCATCCAACGAACAGCGAGGCTTTGGAACTCATTCCTAGGGAGGTGTTCCCCGAGGCATACAACCTTCAGAAATTTAAGAAGAACACCAATTCCTACCTTCTTTCCCTAGGTTCCCACGATGTTCTCTGAACATTACAGGATATCCCTTTCGTGGGAACCAGAACATAAAAAAAAAGGGCGTGTACAAATTTTACAAGGTAGGTACGTTTATTCAAAAAAAAAAAAGGTGACGAAACCATGATTTTACCACAAATTTGCACAATGTTTGCAATTTTGTAACCAGAATTAGCGCAAATTACAACGTAATCAAGGATAATTCGTATTTCCGGTTGAAAATTGCGTGTGCAAATTTTACAAGGGATGTAGAAAAGAAGTTAGGGAATATACCTGCAATTTGCACAATGTTTGTAATTTTGTCCAAGGAGATATTGCTAATTAACGTTTTATGCGAATTTGAATAATTTCCGGTTACCGGATAGTGTGCAAATTTTTATATTTAGTCTTTACTGGATACCTCAACATCCGGCAGTGTTAAAGAAATGTTTGTAACTATTGTGAATTGGCGGTCTATTTTGACTGGCGTATAACGTCAACGAGTTTTCAAAAGTGTCCTTCAAATGTCAAAATTAGAAAAAGTAAATTCCACCATTAGTTGCAAAAAATACAGGAATAAAATATGTTATAATTTCAAGGCTAAACTACTTGAAGTACTTCTTTATTGTTATTATATTCTTTGTACATATTATGAAGATTTAATTTTATCCAAATTGAATACATAATACGTATGTTAAAAACTAATTATAAATATTAATAACACAATTTTAACAATTTGCGCATGTATTAAGAACCGATGACAGTACAAAAGTTTGTCTAAAAAATTTAAAAAAAAAACATTTAAAATTATTGATATTGACAACGATAGTTTTGTTAACAAAACATGTTAGCCAACTTGTATACATCCTTACATTGGCCGAGCGGTCTAATGCGTCAGGTTTAAGTTTAGTTCTTGAAAGGGAGCGTTGGTTCAAAACCCCACACCAGACAAACTTTTTTTTAATTTAAATTGGTATAATATGTTAGAATTATTATAAGGCTAAAAATTCAAAAATAAATTATATTTTAAAAAACTAAAGTACGCGATTTTATCGCCATAAAAAGTAAAAAATAATTTTAATATTCAACGACGATGCCAAAAAGCGTGGGGTGCTTTGTCGAAATTAATTAAAAGTATTGTTTCTCAAAGATTCGTAACCAAAACGCACCCCATGCTTGCATTCTTATCAGTGTGGAAGCAGCCACGAGTTTCAGCAATGAATCTGTCGCGGCGATACGAAGTGTTCTCGGCCGCCAGCGGTCCCTAAAATGTGTTGAAATTTCATGGCCAGAGCCATTAATTTACTATTTGATGGGAAAGTTTTCGTGGATGGGGATTTTTTTGCATAAACCTGTGCTACTTAAAGTGCCTTACAAGATCTATATATCGAAATATTTTGTCGCACAGAAATTTGGCCCCCACAACGAATTGAATTAATTTAAAAAACAATCCAAAACTCCTTCAAAGTTTTCGTGGATGGGAATTTTTTTGCATAAACCTGTAGTACTTGAAGTGTTCCACAAGACACATATTTCGAAATATTTTGTCGCACAAAAATTTGGCCCCCACAACGAATTAAATTAATTTTCAAAAAAATTCCCAAACTCCTTCAAAGTTTTCGTGGATGGGGATTTTTTTGCATAAACCTGTGCTACTTAAAGTGCTTTACAAGACCTATATTTCGAAATATTTTGTCGCACAAAAATTTGGCCCCCACAACGAATTAAATTAATTTTCAAAACAATTCCAAAATTCCTTCAAAGTTTTCGTGGATGGGGATTTTTTTGCATAAACCTGTGCTACTTAAAGAGCTTTACAAGACCCATATTTCGAAATATTTTGTCGCACAAAAATTTGGCCCGAATGATTAATTAAAAAATTCAAAAATTCGCAAGTAATCTGAAACAAAATTCAATAAATAAAAACTCCTTCAAGGTTTGTAAACATTGAAATACAAAAAAATCAAGACAATGCAGTATGAGGCTATAATAATAGTAATATTTTATTTTCTGTAATGTTTCTGTATTTCTGAATTAAGTTATGAAGTTTATTTTGGTAGGAATACAGGAGCTATTCCACCATACAAATAAACATGTAAATAACTAGCTGGCTTCGCACGGATAGACAAATATTGAAATTTCGTTGTCGGGGCCAAATGTCTGTGCGACAAAATATTTCGGTATATAGATCTTGTAAAGCACTTTAAGTAGCACAGGTTTATGCAAAAAAATCCCCATCCACGAAAACTTTGAAGGAGTTTTGGAATTTTTTTGAAAATTAATTTAATTCGTTGTGGGGGCCAAATTTTTGTGCGACAAAATATTTCGAAATATAAGTCTTGTAGAGCACTTCAAGTAGTACAGGTTTATGCAAAAAAATCCCCATCCACGAAAACTTTGAAGGAGTTTTGGATTGTTTTTTAAATTAATTCAATTCGTTGTGGGGGCCAAATTTTTGCGAAAAATATTTCGATATATAGATCTTAAATTTTTATGCAAAAAAACTTTCCCATCAAATAGTAAATTAATGGCTCTGGCCATGAAATTCCAACACATTTTAGGGACCGCTGGCGGCCGAAAACACTTCGTATCGCCGCGACAGATTCATTGCTGAAACTCGTGGCTGCTTTCACACTGATTGCATTCTTTAGTTTTTTAACTTTTTTTTATATGTTAACTTGAATCAAAAAGTATCACATCATATTCAAAATTAGGAAAAATATTGTGTGAAACACGTTGGAAAACAGTATGTTTCGTAACTCGCTTTTTTTTGCAGAAATCCCCTCGTTACGAAAAATAGTGCTTTATCAAACTGGTTGCACAAATAATTATTGTACAACTGTTACTGATAGTGAAAAAAATTAAAATTCACTTCTGTAGGATTCGAACCTACGATCTCTGGACTACGAGGCAGGCGCTCCAGCCATTTGAGCTACCAAAGCACTTGGTAAAAAATTCCGATATTCTGTATTTCCAGTAATATTTAATAGAAATTGAAAAATAAACACACAACAAAGATTTCTGCAGGGTTTGAAGATTTCTCAATCAATATTATATCTAATAATAGTGATGGTATGGCAAGTAAAAACAATTGAAAATTGTTTATTAGTGACAAAAACGTAATAATAGTACCTAGCTTCTTTGTGATCGTACCTATAACTGCTGCAAATATAAATATAATGGAAATGATGATTCAGATTGCTCTCTTCCAGGAGTTGAAGAAGCTGCAAACAGAGCAACTTTGAATCTGTTGCCTGAAAAATCAATTTGCCAAATAAAGTTATGTCCGGAAATGCGTCGTTTCTGAGATACAGGGTGTTAAATTTGAATTTGAAATTTTATTTTCGATTTTTTTTTCAACTTTCGCTAAATATTGATTGAGATTTCGCTTTAACTTTAAATTTAAATATTGTCTTTTTTCTAAGGTTGGTTTACTTCTGGCGTGAATGCGCCACAAAACTCACAGGAACCAAGTACTTCACAACCTTTACAGTCACTTTCCAGTCTATCCACTCCAGATTGTACGAAAAGAAAAGCAGTGTCAGAAACAAGGTCAGCAAATTCCAGATCTGGATCTTTGTAATTTTTTGTCGTATGCACTAGCAAATCTACTAAATATGAAATTGACAAACAGATTGCCAGAGCCCTCCGCAGGGAATTTATTCATTTTATCAAATTCGCAACCAACAACTATACAAATCTTATCACAAAACGTCAAATTTCAATCCTCAGTAAAATTTCTTGGCCTATCCATAGATCACAACCTGAAATGGGATATTCATATCAACAAACTTTCGGGCAGGCTCAGCAGTACATGCTACAGCTTCCGAGTGCTAAAACAGTACCTAGACCAAAAAGCTCTGCTATCAGTTTACTATGCCACCTCCTACTCAGCACTGCGCTATGGTATACCGTTTTGGGGAAAAGCTGGAGCTCATGGAGATACTTTTATTCTGCAAAAGTGCGTACTAAGACAAATCCTGGGCCAAAATTGTAGGAAATCTTGTAGGGGGCTTTTCTAGGAGATCCAACCTACTCACACTACCAGGAATTTATGTATTTGAGTGCCTAAAATTCATGCATAAACATTTTCACTCAATATTTGCTCCAACATGAACACCATACAAGAAAACAAGATCTAAATTTCCCAATACACAGGCTTGGCCTTACAGAAGCGAGTCCCACCTATGCGTGTTTAAAATTTTTTTAATAGTTTTAACTACAACAATCTAAAAGAACAAAAGACACAAAAAATGTTCACAAAAAGTGTATTCCAATACTTAGTTTTGATTGAACCATACACGATAAATGAATTTTTGGAGTATAAAAATGGAATCTCTCTGTATGAATGCGAAAATACCTTTTTAATTTTTTTTAAATCTATTAAAACCAAACATATATATATATATATATATATATATATATATATATACTTAAGAGGGATTTCTTGGGTTATGGTTCTTCAGACAATTTATAAAAACTTTTTTAAAATTTATTGTTTAAAATTTTTTTAAATATCGTTTCGCCTGGAGGCTCCTAGGCTTCATCAGATTTCTACAACACTTATTCCGTTTCAAATGGTTTATTGTTTAGCACATCGTGCTGTTTGGAGGTGTTTTCTTTCTTTTTTACCATTCTAGTGAGCGATAACAATGTCTCGAAACAAAATTGGTATCTTTTGCTCTTTATGAGTCAATCGTATGGTTTGGAGAGCACTCCAAACCATACGATACAATAAACCATTTGAAACGGAATAAGTGTTGTAGAAATCTGATGAAGCCTAGGAGCCTCCAGGCTTGACTCATAAAGAGCAAAAGATACCAATTTTGTTTCGAGACATTGTTATCGCTCACTAGAATGGTAAAAAAATTTAAACAATAAATTTTAAATAAGTTTTTATAAATTGTCTTTTTAAAAAAAATTTTAAAAATTTTTATAAATTGTCTGAAGAACCATAACCCAAGAAATCCCTCTTAAGTATAAAATAAATGGTTCAAGAAATATACTACTGATATATATATATATATATATATATATATATATATATATATATATATATATATATATATATATATATATAGTATTGTCTGAATTTGTGTTTGTACTTGTATTTATTTTATCAGCAATTACTTTTAAAATTGTTTAAACTTAGATTTAAGTAGCTAGCAAATTTGGTTGATTTTGTTGCCTATTGCCCTTTTTTTATGATTTTTTTATTAATTTTAAGTACTTTTGACACTATTGCATCCAAGAGACAATTTCAATTTTCTTAAATTAAATTGTATTCTTTTTTTTTAATAAAGATATTCTGATTCTGATTCCTCTACGCTATAAACAGCAGTTTTAACTGTATGGAGCAACCGGAAGTAAGAAAAGCTATAGCTCTTTTACGGCCTGGATACATACCACCCTCTCGATATGATAAATTGCTTGATGAAATTTATAATGAAGAAATAATCAAAACTTTGAAAACTTGTCGGGAACATTTGTGTGTCTGTCACTTGACGGATGCTCCAATGTGCAGAATGAACCGAAAATCGAAAATATGTGCAACGGTTACAACAGAAAATGGATCTTCCTTCTTAGTAGATACTCTAGATACTTCTGGGAATCCACATACTTCTGCATATTTAACAGAAATGCAACAGTACGTAGTTTTGTCACAGATAATGCAGCTAATATGGCTGCAATCCGACATCAAATAAAAACATCTACTACTGAATTGAACCTTATTACATATGGTTGTGCTGCACATATTTTAAATTTACTATGTAAGGATTTGGAAATCGCTAATATTAAAAAACATGTTTACATTTTGCCAAATACTTCCATAACAACCATTTTGGCTCCGCAGCATATTCCAAAGAAGGAGGCAAAAAACTAGTTTTGCCAAATGATGAGGAGAACAAAAACGAAATTGACATTATTATAAGAGGAAAAATTTCAAACATTCACTTAAAAAGATTAGTCGAAGATTACCTCTATCGTAATAGATAGACTACAAAGAAACAGTGACACTCTTTCAGATGTTGTGGAAGAATTTACAATATTAGAAACCCATTTTGGTAAAACTGACATAACTTTAAAACATCTGCAAAAATTTAAGAAGCGTTATGAACATTGTATAACCCCATATCATTTGCTGGCATATCTTCTTGACCCAACAAAAACTCAGCAAACACTAACAGAGAGTGAAAAAAATGGTGCTTTAAAAGCTGTTGGAGAATTATATCCAAATAGTGGTTTATTACCAGTATAATCAAGTTTCTTGCCAGATCAGAACCTTTCAATGATATATGTTCCATGATGATATTGTTCAGTATGTAAAACCCATAGATTGGTGGACGTCACAACAAAATATACCCATTATTCGAAAAGAGTTCTTCATAATTAGACAATTATTTTGTGCTGCATCAGTGGTGAGAATTTTCTCAACATTTGGTTTTTCTCAACATTAGGAACGGAAAAAGCTGCAAAATGTGTTTTTGCACAAGTACTACAATTAACTAAATAAACATTATTTAGATACTGTGGTATATTTTTTTTTATATCATAAACTATTAATTAAAACTCAAAGTTTTTATTTTCTCTTAATTATAACTTATCAGAAATTTTGATTTCAATCATGAATTAAATTGAAAAAATCATGTGATTTAAATCGCTATTTAAATATTAAAATTGATTTAAATCGTTTCAACCCTGAATTTTAACGAATATAACTCAACCTAATATTATATAATATCTGAACATTGTAGCCTTAGAGCAAAAGCCCTCCACATCTGCATAAAGAATCCCTCGCGCTAAAGCCCTCTGGATCTATTTTGGAAGAACAGTTACATCACCCCAATATTCAAATCAGGCAACCGTGAGGATATTAAAAATTACAGAGGTGTATGTATTCAGTCAACCATACCTAAAATGTTAGACAACATGGTATCGACATATTTGTCATATCAAATAAAAAATCTAATTATTCCAGAACAACATGGTTTCCAAGCAGGACGGTCTACAACGACTAACTTAGTATCGTACACTGAATTTCTATTAGACGCCTTTGAAGGAAAATTCCAAGTGGATAGTATATATACGGACTTCTCAAGCGCTTTGATAGAGTCAGTCATAGCGATTGATACAAAATTGCTGGCAATGAATATCTCAGTAGTAACATGGTTGCAGAGTTTCCTCACCGATCGTTTTCAAGTGTACGCATCAATGATAATCTCTCATCTGCATTTCCTGTACTTTCTGGAGTTCCCCAAGGATCCCACTGCGGGCCTCTACTCTTTAACATCTTAATGACCTAAATAATTATATTGTTCATTCTCATTTCCTTCTCTATGCCGATGACCTAAAAATCTTCCGTGAAATCAATAACTCAACAGATACTCTCCTCTTACAAACTGATTTACATAATTTCATTCATTGGACATCTCTGAACATGTTGTATGTCAACATTGCAAAGTGTTTCTATATTACTTTTTCCCGACGAAATTTTCAAGTGAACAGTGAATATTCAATTGATGAGACCAATTTAATACAGAAAGAGAATGCCAAAGACCTGGGCATATTAGTTGACTCATCCTTAAATTTTAGATCACACATTAATAATATGGTGAATACAGCTCTCAAAACTTTCGGCTTTATTACTCGAAATAGCTACAACTTTTCTCCTGGAACTTTTACGAAACTTTATTGCACATTAGTTCGACCAGTTCTGGAATATGGATCCATTGTTTGGTCACCAAATTATACCGTTCATAGCAATTCAATAGAAAGGGTTCAAAATAAATTTTGAGAATTTATTCATATCGTAAAAATCAATATACAGAGCACAATACTGAGGCAGACTTGCCCTCAGATCTCCATCTATGTAGCCTTAGTAACCGCAGAAGAATTTTGGATCAGATGTTTCTCTTTAAACTAGTCAATGGAAGTATTGATTGTCCACAATTACTGAGCCAGTTTAATCTGAATGCTGTATCAAGAACACGTAATCCTCCTTTGTTCAGAATTCCATTCCATACAACTAACTATGGAATGAACAGTCCTTTGACCAAATTGCAAAGAGACCACAATGATATACAAGATACGGTTGATCTATTTTCACAAACACATGCAAACTTCAAGAAGACACTTCATTGTATTTTGTAATCTTCTGTAATTTACTATATATTTTGATCTCGTTTTAGTCTTTTTGTCCTGTCACATAGCTTTGCGATATTTTATTTTTATTTTTAAAATTACCATTTTTAGTATATATGTATTATAATAAGTATTGTATACAATTGGAGTTATCCGTTGAAATAAATAAATAAATAAATATTGCTAGGCAACAATGCTTTCATATATTATATTGCCACATTTTTTGCCGACAAAATATTAGTATTATAATATTATACATGAAAATATCACATTTTTCGATTATTTGGGTTATTTTTGAAAAATAAACTATTTTGGTTTTTATCTGCATTATCCAATCAATGCACTGTTTGAATGCCGAAATAAGTTCTTCAAATAACTCTGATTGCACCTCATAGATATTTTATTTTTATATATTGTATGCAAAGAAAGGCATTATTTAGATTTTTCATAGAAATATTCATTACATTGCTGATATCACATTTTTCTATATTTCTTCTGATAATTTATAAATAATGTGATATCAAACAAAATTAAACACTGCATTTTCCTATTCACAAAGTTTTAATAATGCATGATGCAGGAAATTAGGTTAGATATGCATTTTTCCCATTCACAAATTTTTTACTAAACCATGATGTACGAAGTTAGGCTATATAGATAGGCATTGCTGTATCAATTAATGTCAAGAGTAGCCAATACGAAATAATGAACGAGATTCCTTCAGAAATTATCCCGAATATTTCAAACTCCTTTATTTGTGGTAATGCTTTGTGTTATCATGTTCTTCCAAATACAAAATAAACTCTATTTAAAAACGGTAGTTTTCCAGAAAAAAATACACGAGCCCTGAAAACAACACACAAACGACCACTAAACTTTCCCTGTAAATTCTGGATAATAGTTCATATATGATATATTATTTCCTGTGAAGAAAAGTTAAGGGTTGCAGAAAATATCTCAGGTTATAACACACTTACCTAATAAAGACGCCTTTGAATAGGAGGTCGACGATAAAGAAGCATTCAGTAACACAATTTTGTTTTCTCTACAATTAACTTCACATAATGTAACAATACATTTTTCATCTACAACTTATAATAAAAATACTCTGACCTTCTTCGTGCCTGCCTCAATCAGTCAGTTGAAGTCAGCCATAAAAAACAGCTGACTGGACTGGACATGAAAACGGAGTGGCTGTATCATGGATACCGTTTAAATAACTTCTTATAGTCGAATTATTATTCACAATTCAATGATTTACGATTATTTTTTCAAGTATGTTATTGCAATTCTCAAGTATTGATAACAAAATTTTCTCTAAATATTCGTGACCAACAAAAATCAAGAATCACCTTGGTACTTTTATAGGATATTCCACATCAGAATTATGATGAAATTCAAAAATAAATTCACATTCCGTCAAATAAATTTTCTGTTTTTAACGGTCCTTTTGAATTTTACATAATATATTAAATTACAAATTCTAATAATCAATTTTGCATACACGAAATTCAATGAAATTCAAAAACTATATTTCATTTCAAGAAATTTCCAACTATTGGGAATTCAAAATAACGGATAGACCTCCTTGGTTAATGTTAATGTTTATATGAATTCAAGCCAGTGTACACTTACAACTTGTCGAATCTCTTGCGATTGTTGACATTCAATGAAATTCTGTTTCACCTGGTGAATGTTCTGTTGACTATTGTATGTCCTCGAGTAAGAAATGAGTGATTCTAGTTGAAACAATTATTGTTGTGTACCTCAATGTGACTCTTGGGTCTTGGGCAAAAGCGATCCCATTGTACTGGAATAAGTTTTCATCATTTTCCGTGAGAAAATGAACGATGAACGTACCGTTCTGGTGGTAAACTTTATGTGCAAATCAACATATTTCAGAAAAGGGACACATGCGTGTTCCCTATTGTTCAACGACCTTTCTATTTTGAAACTACAATTTCATTGGGACAAGTTGCCGGCATAACAGTCACGTTCGACTGAGAGATTCACAAGTAGTATAGATGGCGCTGTATTCCATATTATTACAGAATTATTATAACTGTTTCAATAAAAATATTGGTTTTCAGTGACCAAACGTGTCCATTTTAGTTTCAGTATATCGTCACATCGTCAGTACCATTGTTTCTCTATAGAAAGAAGATAGTTGGTCAGACCCAATATAGATAATGTTTCATGTAATCGCGCGTGCCATCTATCGTATTCGATAGCGAAGTACCTCCAACAGTCCAACAGGATACTGCATTGCAGTGTTACCGATTGGCGGATAATTATCCGATTTTCGGATAATTTGAAGCGTTGGCGGATATTTTCCTCACCCTGTTGGAAATCGGATAAAAAACGGATAATTAGAATCTGACTGAAAGCAAAAAATTTTTTTTATACCAAAAATTTTCCCGTGTAAATCACCAGAGTCCTTACACTAGGGTTTCTAGAAATATAGTAGGAGTGTATGGAGGGAAAAAGTATTCCTAGTGGACTATCGGAACGTAACTTGGGCATCAGTAATCTTTCGGCAACGCTGTACGCATAAGTTTAAGTTATCGGTCGTAGGCGGTAGCTGGTTTCGTAGTTCCGCTAGGAAGTTCTTTCGACTCGACATTGTGCTCGATGAATCTAGACATCTTAGACAGACCTGGCTCGTAATTCTGATTCCGCTATCCAATATCAGGTGTCAAGAATAGAGTGGGTTTCCCAACATAATTGTTTCTTGTATTTTCTGTGGTAGTGAATATAAGTTTCGAACTTATCAAGTTGTTATAAATAAAAGCGTTGCTGGTTGCTCAATTTGCACATTCTCAAAAATAAAAAAATGGACAAGTGGCTTGTTGATTCTAAGGTAAAACTTTTTAAGGTTGGTCAGAAATTTTCAACTTGACTAATAATGCCGGCGTTTTATTATTTCCCAATTTAAAAAAGACCTTATCACTACTGCTCGTGTTGCTTTTTTCTAACGCGAGTGTTGAACGAATTTTCAGTAATGTCTTCAACATCAAAACAGACAAAATAATCTTATTAAACACTTCTACTCTGAGGGCTATTTTAGCTACCAAACAAGAAGTAGATAACAGTGGGATTGCGTTAAATTTCAACCAACAAAAAAAATGTTGGAGTGTAAGATTTGGCAAGACAAGGAATAGTTGAAAGAAAAACATTTTGGAGTTGACGGTTGAATTCATATTTTTTTTAATTACAGTTTATGTAACTATGAATGTATGAACACAATAACATCTATTGCTATTGCTATTTTTCGTAGTACCTATTTCAAATTTCAAAATTAGAACTGCCAGCGCCAAAGTGGTGGAAGGTCGAGCCTCGAGCCACAGAACACCTCACCTGTAGGTAAGGTGTTCTGTGGTTGAGTGGCACTAACAATCAATAGACTACCTAAGTGTGACGTCAAACTGGATGGAACTTGGTAAACCTTTCCAAACATTGAAATTGGTATTTTCGGCAAAAGGTTTCAACTGACAGACACTTCATTGGAAATAATGACGATTATCCTTATTCTGGACATAAATAAGAAAAATCATCAAATCAATCATTTCTCATGGGTTTTTGACACGTATTACCAATTTGTTTGGAAAGGTCTTATAAGATCCGTCAAAATCCACCAATAGGAAGTATAAAGAGATAGTCAGTTGTCAATTTGAGGTGCATGGTAGGAAATGTAACTTTTCTGTTTTTTTTTCAATATTTTCAAATATTGAAATAGGTACGTGTAACTTTCTTGTTTTTTTATATATTTTTCAGTGTATTGTAATGCTACCAAAGATTTTTCAGTTTGAATAGAAGTATTTTCGGTAAAATGTTCCTTTTTTATGTGAATAAATATAAAACAACTCAGTTTTTTCATTATTGCTACATAATACCGATATTTTTGCCTTCTAGTTGGTACAAAACCCAGTAATTAAATATTTTTATTGTTTTCGAAATGTCGGATAATTTCGGACAAAATCGGATAATTTCAAGTTCGAAGGAGGATATTTTCAGCCTCATCCATTGGCAACACTGCTGCATTGGGTAGTGTCTGAGGAATGTGTCCTCTTATTGGGAACTACAAACATTGTATATAGTCTATATACAATGCTACAAACATTGTCTAAAGATATATACATATCTTTAGACAATGCTACACAAATATTTCTTTTTGGTGCGAAGTAACAGCAGAAGGATTATGAATGTTCGGTGCCATTATTTATATTCTCTATAAACAATGTCAGTACATTCCAAAGAGAGTAAACGTTATCTGAATAGGAGGTACTAATCTACTACCAAAGGAGATAAGTGTTGGTATATAAACTATACTTCTGATTCGTTTTCAAATTTTATTAGATTTTATAACTTTTATTTTTTATTCCAGTGAATTTTTTTGTAATGGTCGATACAATTTGAAACAGTGTAGAAATATGGAAATTCGAACCACCATCTTTTCCAGATGACGCCCAACATCATCACCACTTGTTTCGAAATTTCAATCATAGATGTCCTCTTCGGCTAGAATTAGAATCATTATTTAAATTTTTCCAAAAGTAAAAAAAACGGATTGTATGATATTTCTCATATATGTGGACAACCATCAGAGCACTTTCAGAAAATAGAAAGGATTATTCAAGGTGATAATAAAAGAGTATTTAGGAAACAAAACCTGATAAAACTGGAGCATGAATTTGAGAATAGCATCCCGCTATTTTCTGCACGATTCTTCATCTTTATTATGATCATTGTTTTTTTTTTGTCACGTAATGGCATATATTTATTAACTACGAATATTGATAATTGGCCATAAAAGCAATGCAATGAAAATGAAGTCGCGTTATATATGTATTTCCTTGTCATATTAGAAGCGCGTATGGCCACCGAACATCAACCAACGATTGTCACGCATCCATTTTAGCGCATGCGCATCAATTCAACGTTGCCGATTAGAAAGAGTCCGAGCTATGGTCATGCTTCATTTGTTTTGGCTTCACATTCGCTGTCTTTATTATCAATATTGGTACTTAATACATATATGCCATAGAAATGTAATTATAGTATACTGACTAGAATGCGTTTCAAGCTGCGCGAAATGTCCCATGCATGGTGGCCGCCATTGTTGTTTATGTCCTCCTCGCAGTAGCGGAACAATTCCAGTGGCATTGCTTGTAATGGAAAATAGGGTATATCATCATAAAACGTTTTTTTTAAATAGATGATGCATCAAAGGTACAGAGAATTGTGAATATAAATGTTATATACCTGTGTAAAAATGTTCACTCTTCCACCCATCTATTATATGAAGATATATGAGACATGTTTTACATATCCTTATAATTGAATAGGTATTTCTATCAAGATTTTCATTGCACTATTACATCAATATTTGAAAAAATGAGTAAGTTATAAGGTCACATTTGATGTGGGTGCCATTGTCATTGTATATATCCATTTTCAGCCGACGAAACCAAAAGGAGGAGGTTCTCTAGTCGACGCGTATTTTTTTTTTATGTATGACCACGCATAACTTTTACAGAGGAGTCCGATTCCGATTATTCTCTTTTCATTGATAGGCATACTCCAAAGTTAGTCCCATTTGAATTCGAAAAAATCCACTCCTAAGGGTAGCAAATGGAAAATATTTATCGTTCACCCTCTGAATTTTGATCCGTTAATCGATTTTATCAGGCATAACTTTGTATGGGTTTTCCGATTTGGATGATTTTTTTATTACCTAGAATATACCTCATAGTTGATCATATTTGGGTTCGGAAGGAATTAATCCACCCCTATGGGTAGAAAAATAGGGGATGATTGATTTTCACTTGTGAACATTGGCACACATATGTAGTTGACATTGACAGATCGCTATTGTCATTATTTTTGTTCTCCTACATCCGTCACAATAATAACATTCTATGGAAGGATGGAATTATATACAAAGTGATGAAATGAACTTACCAGAACTATCAAAAATAATTTATAATATATAACAATAAATAGTTGAAGTAGATAATCGTATTATTTAACTGTTATTAGTTGAAGTAAGGGTATAAGTAAGTATTTTGGAATTATTCAAAAGTTAAGTAGGTAGTAATTAGTATATTTCAGCCACAAAAATTGAAAAATAAAAACTTTTTAACAAAAAATTAAACCGACGAAAACGGAACTGAAAATAAAAAAAAATAAACTTCCTTAGTCTTGATAACTAAGCTCCTAAACTAATGTAGTAACTAATTTCGAGTCGGCGCCAAACGAATAATCAACGAAGATCATTAAATTATTTCGAAAAAATTATCAGAATGCCACCGTGCATCTCGATGCCATCATTTTACGCTTTACCTAGCTTGTTTGTTTGGCGCCGACTCAAAATTAGTTACTCACATTAGTTTAGATGCTTAGTTATTAGGACTAAGAAGGTTTATTTTATTTTTTGCTTTTAGTTCCGTTTTTCGTCGGTTTAATTTTTTGTTAAAAAGTTTTTATCTTAGTGATCTTTGCCTCGATCTATACCGCATATTTTCATTGTTTGAAAATATTTTTGCCATTTATTTAATTCTGTATTGTTGACGCTTCAAAATGTATCATATTAAAACTGTTTTTGAAAATGCCTTCATCTGAAAGGGAAAGGATTGAAATTTTAATTATGATTGGTGTTGGCGATATGATGCGGACTCAACAAGAGGTATGCAGATTATTCCATGAAATGCACCCAGATAGTGAACTTATTTCACAATCTACTGTAAGGAGAATAGAGCGAAAATACAGAGAATTAGGACACGTGAGGGGTGCACCAAACCAAGGTAGACCTACAGTTAATGAAAATAATCAACAAGACGAGACGTAATTTTGTCGGCACCTGGATTTCTTACAGAATACATTAATTCCTGATTTGACCCAGCTTTTTCCTGATATTCAAATAGCCAATAATTTAGACCGCAGAAGGCGCACCGCAACATTTTGATGCATCTTTGGTAGTGTATCCAGTAGCTGCATAACTACGTAATTTCATATAATAATTCTTAATACGTTTATTCTTCATTTCGTTTTTTGTGAAATACAGTATCGCATAACTTTCTAATGAAATTTTGAAAACACCTTTTGTATTGAGAGATAAGTGCCATGTGAAGTGGAATGAATAGAAAAATCGAATTTAAACGGTTTTCTTCACATAAAGGATTCAATATAAAATTGAACCAAGGGTAGATTCAGGTGAAACAACTACTTCCTGGAATACACGCAGAACGTTGAAAGATATTCACCTGAAATCCATGCATACTTCCATATAATATCAATGGATGCAAATGTTTTTCTGATAAGCTCGATTATGTTTAATTTATGTCGTTCACCTACATCCACCGGTTTCGGTTCTGGCATAGAAGTCAACCAGCCAGGTCAAAGAACTCTGGCTGAAGTGACACAACGTAAACAAACCATCATCGATCTTGTAACCTATAGTGCCGGAAAGATAAACTTTAACTGGCGGTACTGGTGACAGAAAGAACACTCGAAATCTCCACTCGATAGGTTTCTGATAAAGATTCTTTCAGTCCGTTCAGTATAGTGAGATAAGTGCCATGTGAAGTGGAATGAATGAAAATCGAATTTAAACGGTTTTCTTCATAAAGGATTCAATATAAAATTGAACAGAAAGGTAGATCTCAGGTGAAAAACAACTACTTTCCGCAATCACGCAGAACGTTGAATGATATTCACCTGAAAATCCATGCATACTTCCATATAAAATCAATGGACATTGAATGCAAATGTTTTCTGATAAGCTCGATTATGTTTAATTTAGTCGTTCACCTAACAATCCGCATACCGGTTTCAGCTTCTTGGCCTCATCAGTACGGAGTAGTCAACCAGCCAAAGGTCAAAGAACTCTGGCTGAAGTGAACAACGTAAACAAACCATCATCGATCTTGTAACACCTATAGGTACGCCGAAAAGATAAACTTTAACTGGCGGTACCTAGTGACAGAAAGAAACACTCGAAATCTCCCACTCGATAGGTTTCTAAATAAAGATTCCTTCTCAGTAGGAGTGGCAGCCCGTCTAGCATATAGTGAGAGATAAGTGCCATGTGAAGTGGAATGAATAGAAAAATCGAATTTAAACGGTTTTCTTCACATAAAGGATTCAATATAAAATTGAACCAGAGAAAGGTAGATCTCAGGTGAAAAACAACTACTTTCCTGGCAAATACCACGCAGAACGTTGAATGATATTCACCTGAAAATCCATGCATATAATATATGACTACTCCGTACTGATGAGGGCCAAGAAGCCTGAAGAAGCCAAGAAGTACTGATGAGGGCCAAGAAGCCTGAAACCGGTATGCGGATTGTTAGGTGAACACGACATAAATTAAACATAATCGAGCTTATCAGGAAGAAACATTTGCATTCAATGGCCATTGATATTATATGGAAGTATGCATGGATTTTCAGGTGAATATCATTCAACGTTCTGCGGTATTTGCCAGGAAAGTAGTTGTTTTCACCTGAGATCTACCTTTCTCTGGTTCAATTTTATATTGAATCCTTTATGTGAAGAAAACCGTTTAAATTCGATTTTTCTATTCATTCCACTTCATGGCACTTATCTCTCACTATATGCTAGACGGGCTTTGCCACCCTACTGAGAAGGAATCTTTATTTAGAAACCTATCGAGGTGGGAGATTTTCGGAGTGTTTCTTTCTCAGTAGGTACCGCCAGTTAAAGTTTATCTTTCCGGCGTACCTATAGGTGTTACAAGATCGATGATGGTTTGTTTACGTTGTGTCTCACTTCAGCCAGAGTTCTTTGACCTTTGGCTGGTTGACTACTCCGCACTGATGAGGGCCAAGAGCCTGAAACCGGTATGCGGATTGTTAGGTGAACACGACATAAATTAAACATAATCGAGCTTATCAGAAAGAAACATTTGCATTCAATGTCCATTGATATTATATGGAAGTATGCATGGATTTTCAGGTGAATATCATTCAACGTTCTGCGTGGTATTTGCCAGGAGAGTAGTTGTTTTTCACCTGAGATCTACCTTTCTCTGGTTCAATTTTATATTGAATCCTTTATGTGAAGAAAACCGTTTAAATTCGATTTTTCTATTCATTCCACTTCACATGGCACTTATCTCTCACTATATGCTAGACGGGCTTGCCACTCCTACTGAGAAGGAATCTTTATTTAGAAACCTATCGAGGTGGAGATTTTCGGAGTGTTTCTTTCTGTCACTAGGTACCGCCAGTTAAAGTTTATCTTTCCGGCGTACCTATAGGTGTTACAAGATCGATGATGGTTTGTTTACGTTGTGTCTCACTTCAGCCAGAGTTCTTTTGACCTTTGGCTGGTTGACTACTCCGTACTGATGAGGGCCAAGAAGCCTGAAACCGGTATGCGGATTGTTAGGTGAACACGACATAAATTAAACATAATCGAGCTTATCAGAAAGAAACATTTGCATTCAATGTCCATTGATATTATATGGAAGTATGCATGGATTTTCAGGTGAATATCATTCAACGTTCTGCGTGGTATTTGCCAGGAAAGTAGTTGTTTTTCACCTGAGATCCACCTTTCTCTGGTTCAATTTTATATTAAATCCTTTATGTGAAGAAAACCGTTTAAATTCGTTTTTTCTATTCATTCCACTTCACATGGCACTTATCTCTCACTATATGCTAGACGGGCTTGCCAACTCCTACTGAGAAGGAATCTTTTATTTAGAAACCTATCGAGGTGGGAGATTTTCGGAGTGTTTCTGTCACTAGGTACCGCCAGTTAAAGTTTATCTTTTCCGGCGTACCTATAGGTGTTACAAGATCGATGATGGTTTGTTTACGTTGTGTCTCACTTCAGCCAGAGTTCTTTTGACCTTTGGCTGGTTGACTACTCCGTACATGAGGGCCAAGAGCCTGAAACCGGTATGCGGATTGTTAGGTGAACACGACATAAATTAAACATAATCGAGCTTATCAGAAAGAAACATTTGCATTCAATGTCCATTGATATTATATGGAAGTATGCATGGATTTTCAGGTGAATATCATTCAACGTTCTGCGTGGTATTTGCCAGGAAAGTAGTTGTTTTTCACCTGAGATCTACCTTTCTCTGGTCCAATTTTATATTGAATCCTTTATGTGAAGAAAACCGTTTAAATTCGATTTTTCTATTCACCTTTTGTATTGTTGCCCACCCTCTACCAATTTGGAATCAGCAAGTTAACTCATAAATAAAAAAAAAGAGGGTGTTCATTTAATAAAACCACCGCTGATGACGTCATCTCTCGAAGGTAGATCACCCTGTATATTGGATTATTATTTAAAAAAACAGTAAATTAAAATAAAAAATCGACCTGTTTCGGGAATTTTTAATGATATTGTTCATTTAGCTAATAATGAATGTATGCGTTACTTTATGGACACACTGAAAAGGCAATATGTATAAATAAGCATGGCCACATATCATTACCTACTACTACAAACTAATGTAACACTTCATTATATATAACAGTTTTCAATTTATCCACTATAATCACTATAAAGAAAAAGACAACAAAGTACAAAGACACATCCAAACCGAACACAAAGGAATTAAAGAAAATTGGAATGATTTGGCAACGCTTATAAGTGCCAACCGACAACGCCGTTATGTTTACAAATAGATGATATAAATACTACCGTCATACGTTCAGTTTATTATCTTCGTCGCACGCATGTAATATGCTTATGAAGTCATACTCTTCTTCATTGTTTGGTGTCCTCCTTGCTATCGCATAAGGGTGCCACGAAATTCGGGTGCGCAGTAGACTAAACGCGTTCTAGTCAGTATATTATAATTACATTTCTATGATATATGCGTACTGAGCATAGACACACAAATTGGTAGAAAATCACTAAGGCTACTTTCAGACTAGGCGGAACGCGGATCGCGGAAAGTCAAATTTTAATTTTAGGCCAATGGAAACGTTGGAATTCAATCTCAAGGTCATTCCGGCGTAAATTGTTAAATTTCAGTCAACTTTTTCTGGCGGAAGCATAAACAAGAGACAAGAGCTATATATGGCGGAAATAATCAGCAAACCTAAAAGTAAACGGTGTATGTGTATGAGTTTGTGTTTTGTGTTCTTTTTATTGATATTCGGCCCTACAATACATAATAGTTCCTCGAATATTTGAGGCGACATACGCATATAATTGAAAAATTTATCAGAGACATGGAGCCTCATTTCCTCAAATGAATTATTGCTTTCTCCTTGCTTCATTCTCATGTCATCAGTAAAAATCTATCGAACCCAAAATCTTCTCTTATTCCTCAATTTTTTTTTCAGCAAATATAATTTGTAGATCAACAATTTTTTTTAATGTATTTCTCTAGCTTTTTGAGACCTGTTTTTCATTTTGACTAATTTGAGGCACATAGCTCCAATGACTAATTTCAATTTATTAGACTTCATCATGGATGAAGATCGGTATTTAATTAATTAGAGGTTAACTTTACAAACGTTTGATGATAGTTAGCGCCAAACATCTGATATCGCGGTTCCGCATAGTGAGAAAGCATTTTTATTTATAGCGGAAAAATGATAAGGAATTTGACATTTCCGCGATCCGCGTTCCGCCTAGTCTGAAAGTAGCCTAAAAGCTTATCTCAGTATATCACCGTTCTGCCACTTAGAAAATACAATAGTAGATGTCGCTTCCCCCGTGGTGGTTGCGAAGAGAATCACAATGAATATCTTGTTTCTTAGAATCGCGCGTGCCATCTATTGTATTCAACATCAAAGTACCTCAAATCTGATGCTGCATTGAGGCGTCCTCTTATACGGAAGGAAAAATTATAGAAGATTTCTTTTTTAATCTTTGCAGGAAAGGATCCTTGCTTTTCAGTGAATTACAAACAATATTGTTATTCAACACGCATGATTTAATTTTATTTTTTCTTTGCATAAGTTTGGTCCAAAAAATTACATTTTCTGAAAATACTTTTTCAAATCCCAAAATTTGATTTCAAATTCAAAGGTGCTCCTCAATTCAAACTGGATTTGACCTTCACTTGAATAACTTTTCTCAAACACTAGCGCCAATTGTGGTTGTTTCAGGAATATTGATGTACAATACTATTTCTTACAACCTAAACATGAGTACAACCTTACTTCCAATGGGACATTTCAATAACAATTGGAAATACTATGATAATAAAAATATTAGTACAACGAAGACAGATTAAATTATAGTTGACAGTTCGAAGCAACTAGCGGTAAAAATTTGAACTGTGTGAAGTAACGATGCATGTACGTCCCAAAGAGAGTGAACGTTATCTGAGTAGAAGAGTCTGTTCCCCATAAGACAATGATGACACTAATAGAAAGAGTTGAAAGATCATTTGTGAGTCATAGTGAAGTATATGGACATGTCATGGCCACCATTCTCCCTGGATAGTGGCGGACTAGCGCACTCCGCACTCTGGTATCTGAGAGTTACAGGTTCTTGAATGTATATTGGTCCACTATGTATGTTACGTGGGCCACCTGTGCTCATGTCCATCTACGTCACTATGACTCGTTCATGCTACAAGATTCTGATTGGCTAGAGCTTATTAGTACCTCCCAATCAGATAATGTTTACTCTCTTTGTATACGTCCATCAGAGACGCTATGAGTACATTTTTACAATTTCAAAGTTTGTTGCTGTACATTCTATGTGGTAATATTTATGCGCAAATCAAAATATTTTAGAAAAGAGGCACATGCGTGTTCCCTATTCGGAAAGAGCAGGGTTGAACTAGCTTTCGGCAAAAGCAGAGTTGAACTCACCCTTTTGTGAGACCTTACGAACATATTCCTATTGAAAGTTTGTTGGAATTATTAGTATTCGAGATTGAAGTGTCGCCTCCTTGATAGTTTCTATATAATGCGCGAAACAGCGCAGTTTTTTTATATATTTTTTCTGTCTCATTAATCTCAAATGATGGGAGTCCCGACATCCTTGACAACATTGAAACGCAAGATGGCACTGATCCAGTGCGCTACGTAAATTAAATTATGTGCAACAAACATTACATTACGCTTCATTCATGAAAATTCGAGTGGATAATTTCTGATTTACCCTGAGGCACCGCCTGATGCACAATTGAGGCGTTGCTTTGTCTACATGTCGTCCTATTTATGTTTGGAAGCAATTATATCCTTATCATATTCAGCGTGTCCAGGCACTTACGCTACGTGATTTTTAACCACGTATCGAATTTGCTCAATGGCTTCAAAGAAAAGTCGAACAACATCCTCAAATTTTATCGAAAATCCTCTCCACAGATGAGGCTATTTTTTCAAGAAATGGTATTATGAACTTCCATAACAACCACATCTGGGCGGAAGATAACCCACATGCGATAACGCAAACTCATTTCCATGACAGATTCTCTTTTAATGTATGGGTAGGCATAATTGGAGATTATTTAATTGGGCACTATTTTCTCCCCTTACGTTTGAATGGAGATGCTTACCAAAATTTTTTGGAACACGATCTTCCCCAGCTTATGGAAGATGTTCCCATTGGTCTCCGAAATCACTCTTGGTGTATGCACGATGGAGCCCCTGCTCATTTTAGTTTGATAGCAAGAAATTTCTTAGACGTAACATATCCCCAACAATGGATAGGAAGAGGAGGCACTCAGCATTGGCCCCCGAGGTCACCGGACCTCAATCCCGTCGATTTCTGCTTTTGGGGACACCTAGAATCACTAGTTTATGCTAGCCACAATGAAAACGAGGAAATGTTGAGGGATCGCATCACAGCTTGCTTCGAAACGATAAGAAACACTCCCGGCATTTTTCAACGGGTGCTGAATTCTTTGATGAGGAGAGCAGAAGCTTGTATTACTGTTGAGGGTCGTCACTTTGAACAGTTGTTGTAATAGTTGTTTCGTTCAATTTTTATATGTTTAATTCCCTAATAAATAACAGAACTTATCCGAACTGTTTTTTTACAAACTCCGAAATGTAGCACTTTCTAATTGAATAATTAAAGCTGACAATTTTTTTAAATTTGGATTGATTAAGCAGTTTGATAATGCTCAGTTTGAAAGAAGTCTGTGTTTAAAGTTTGATGAAAATAACTGCAGTTGCAAATAACTTATGACAAAAACCAACCATGTTTTGAAAAATTTCAACAATATGTATCTCGAAAACAAATCATTTTTCGATAAACATTTCATAGGAAAAAATAGTTTATTTTGACGAGACCTACCACATACTTAGTGTTTGTAATGTTCTCAGCAACTTCACTTAGCGCCCTATAGGAGCTAAGTAACATGCATCGATATAGAAAATTGTAAATATCTCGAAAACGATCACCTCCAGCGTTGTTGAGGAAGTGTACCATTTTTACTTTTAAAAGGTGTGGGAATAAGGCTTTTTCATGAAAAGTACCAAAAGTTTACTGTCAAAAATGTTAGGGCAATTTGAAATAAATAATGACAGCGTACGCAGCGCCCTCTAGATGTTACATGAAAATTAATACAAAATTATGATTTCCCACGTCAAAAAAAACGCGGGTACCAAATTTCGTGCAAATAATTATTTTTTGCAAAAGTTATTTTCAAAAAGCGAACAAAAAAAATCAATTTTAACACCCTGTATCTCCGAAACGAAGCATTTCCGGACACAAGTTCATATAGACTTTTTTTCTTATAATTGTCTCAGGAATACGTCACTTGAATATTTTAACGTACTTATATTACACCCTGTATATATGACATGCTCTCCCCTATCCAAACTAAAAAACGAGGGGTTAACGTACTCCTATTTTCGAACCACCCTGTATGAAAAAAAAATGTCAATTAACTTCGATCCAGATTGAGGGAGTTTATCCAGGCTAAATTGAATCTTCAATTTCCATCAGAGAACTCACACTGGTTGGTTTAAAATCAATCGAAATGTATTTTTTTTGTCCATTCACCCTGTTATAGAGCATAAAACGAAAAAGTATAATGGAAACGAGATCAACGTGACATTGTACATCATTGAGGCATAGTATTATTATAAAAAATTCAGGAAATTTAACCGAAAGCCATTTTCCATAAGGATGGTGCGTCGTTTACTGTTTCGATATTGCAAAATAGTTTTATTAGTTTTTTTTATCTAACCCACACACACACACGCTAACGTAATTATTACCGTATTTTATTTTTTTCGGTTAAAAATGAGCTATTTTTCATTACTTAAGAAAAATGGGGTTGGCATTAAAAATATTTCGATGACGTCATGACGATTCACCCTGTATATGAATTATATATTTTTATACGCAACTAAAAATGTATTACGTGTCTTGAAAGTTGTTCATGATCAAAACATTTCAAAAACACGGTGGAAATCAGATGATTCACTGTTTCGATGAGTCATTTCTATTATATGGCCACACGTACACCAACCCATAAAATCGAACCCTCGGAATGCCCCTGGCCACATTCCATAAATAACTCACACCACCATGAAAACTACTATCCGAGATGTCGAAAACCAGTAATTGCTTAAGGTTACTTCCGTACTTCACAATTTGCTCTGAATTGGACATTGGACATTGTTAGCGCCTACTTTATCTTTCAACATCCGGAGTTATGTTATCACTAATAATTTATCGAAATATTTCCCATTCTTTTTCAACAATATGAGAGTTAGAGTTTATACCTATGTATGCCCAATTTCACAATTTTTACAGAAGTTAGTAGGTACTGTCGGTTTAAGAATTTAATGAAATTCAGCATAGTAGGATTATGATAAGAAAAAGATCCAATTAAATTTTTGAAGAGCTACAATAAAGAACCAGTAAAAAAATTTCGCATTTGTTATTTCATACAATTAACATTGAGCCTTCTGAGAAATCACAGGTTTCATCCTATTTTACAAAAAGTACCATTCTGATTTTGTGATCGGATTTTCCGCACCTATCAACAAAAAACCGTGAAGGTTAAAGATTGGCAAGGAGTCCAAGAATGTGGCTTTTCCTACAAGATATACGTTTTTCCGAAAATCGAAATTTATTCAAAGGACATAAATCAGTACAATCAAGTTGTTAAAATTTCGAAATAAGCAGTATTACTTTTATTCACAAATAAAGGCTGCCATGAAATATTTGTTTTGTAACTATGGAAACAAAGTTATATTGAATTGTCAAACTTGACGCATGAAAAGTTAATTTTTTGTATACGCTCCCCAAAACGGCAACTTTGGGAATTAATAAAAATCCGTAAAATGCTACTTTACGAACTGAATTTTATTCATTCATAAAACATAACTAAACATCAACGGGTGTTTATAAATGCTATAATAGTTATTTATGCAACAAGTGCAAAAAGTAAGTGTTTATTGCACTCGTCGTGATGCAATAAACAGTTTTTGCAGGAGTTGCATACAATATTTCTAGTTTCATGAAAAAAACAAAAAATGTTTTATTCAGATGGCACTAAGTGTAGGAAAATAAAAAGCGTACTAAAAATTGTGTCGATTTGACGTTTATGTTTGCATGATCACAAATGACAGATGTAGAATGACAGATGAGCAATAAACATTTTATTGCACAGTGCAATAAAGAACCACTTGTTTCACTAAATATATTTCAATAAAGTTTTGTTTTTTGCATGAACGTAGAAAAAACTATGAACCAATAACATTTTGCCGCAGAAAAACTAGAAATATTGATTTCTTCAGAATAAAATTGTCAATGGTTATTGTTGCCGTAGGTACAAACATGATGACTTTTTGCAATTATTGCAGTATCAAATTTAACAGGTGCGTTATTTTTTTTATAATTAGTAAAACTACATTTTTCCTGAGTAAACGTAAAGTATTTTTTCTTACATTGTATGTTATAATAGTCGTAGAAAAAGTATAGTGTAAAACAGTATTACCATTTCTTACTCGTATGATTTGCAGCACAAGCCGTAGGAAATGTATGTCATTCCATGCTTGATTTGTTGAAAATATGAACAGGATGTCCATAAAATCAGATGTGGAATCATCTGCGACTGAAAGATAAACTTTAGTCACTATCTTCCATCCTCAAGATAACCTCTTGTGGGGTATTCATGTTGAAACGGGAAACATTCTCAATTGAATATTGAATAGAAATATTTTTCTGTGAATTGAAAAATCCACGATAAAAATGAAGTTATTTTTTAAAATGTCCAACAGAAAACAACTACTTCCCCGGCTGAAGCCACGCTGAACATTGAACTACATCTGCTAGATATTCTGAAGAGACCCTAACTAAAAAGAAAAAATCTGAACTTGAAAATTTGCATTTTCATACAGATAGTTATTTGATTTTCTATTCCAGTCTTAATTAGGAACTCATTAAGATGAATGAGGCAAAGAAGAATGTTTTCCAAAAGAGAGTACTCACCAGAAATTATTCGTAACATTGACGCAAGAGAAGCATCGCATTCACTATGGTCTTCAATACATTTTTGTCGACGAAAATCTATTTCACGCTTCCACGATCATATTCAATTGAAAATGTTTCCCTTTTCATTCCATGCTTGTTATTCAAAATATACTATTATATTATATTATAGGTCCGCAACCTGAGATACAGGGTGTTGAAATAAAAAAAAACATTTTTACCCAATAACTCAAATTTTTTTTTTCCAATTTTGATAAATAAAAAAGGCATAGAAATATTTTTTCCAGAATAAATATTATTTTAATTTTTATCAGTGTCGTCCCTGTTAACAAGCCCTGCAATATTTTTAATCAAAATAGTGATACGCCACCGGTTTTTTTAAATAAATATTATTTTTCAATTGTCCACTATCTTCTCATATAATAAAATGTATTAATTTGCTTGTCCCTATACGATTTTTTTTCTTAGTCTCAATTTTACAATTTGTGGTAATCAAAGCATCTACGCAAGATTTTTTAATTTTATAGTCATTACTATTACTAGTTTAAGTAATGAGTACGCATAGAAATATATTTTTTATTTTTAAGATGTCCCCAAAGAAAATAATCCAGACTGTTTAGGTCTAGGGATCTAGCTGGCCATGATTGTGTTCCCCCACGACCTACCCAGCGTTTATTAAAGTTTTGGTTCAAATACTCGCGTGCCAGAACACTAAAATGAGCAGGTGTGCAGGTGCACCGTCGTGAATAAACCAGATGCGATTTCGCATTAAAATAGGAATATCTTCCGACAGAATTGGCAAATTGCCGACAATAATTATGTCTATTCAATCTGCGCGGTAGGAAAAAAAGGTCCAGTTGAGTATTCTTCAATAATTCCAGTCCACACATCTTAAAATCGAAAACCATCCTCCGGACGAAAAAAGTCAAGAGACCATTTTTATGAGAAGATGAAGGACAATTAAAATCAAATATTTATTGATAAACATAGCGGCGTATCATTATTTTGCTTAAAAATATTGCAGGGCAGGTTAACAGGGATGCCACTGCAAATTTAATGTAAACATTGTAGGACCGAATTTGAATTAGTTATCACCCAGTATGAAGCGACAAACGTCGCCGGTCCTGGTGGCAGTCTGGTTTATCTTGTCGAATATTTCGCCAAGTTGTCAAAAGGTCTCAAAACACACAATTAAACTAATGTACCGATGAGGAGATATTGGCGCCGGCGCTTGTCGCTTGCAAACCACTGCGCTATCGTATTTCCGAGCACGCAAACAAGCAAATTGTACAGACACCGAAGAAGATCGGAACACTGACGACATGCGCCGTTGCCAAACCTTCGATTATATATATATATATATATATATATATATTGTTATGATAAGAAATATAGGTTAAAGATAAAAATAATAGAAATTTGATATAATGATATTTATACATCACATGTGGATACCTGTTATGATTGTTTTTACAACTTTTCTGTGTACTTGGAATCTCTGAAACCTTTGGCCATCTTATAGTCAACAAAGATGATCCAAGAGTTTAGCAGTGGAGCTTTTCTAGTATCATCAGTATGTTTCCAACAATCTATTTCATTTGCACAACCTGTAAAAGTATAGAAATCAAAACTCACAAATAAAATCTTAGAATTCAAATAGCCAAAAATAATCTACAAGCTAGAACATCCTGTATGCTAATCTTGAATCACAAGGAAACATGACAGGGACATGTCAAACTATTTTTCATGGAAAATCATAAAAATATGATGTTTGAGAACAGAAAATTGTTAGGTAATTCTTTTTAACAACTCTGTATAAATAATATTATGTATAGAAATATGAGTTGAATATAAAATAAGTATCATAGTCTAGAATAATTTAAAAAGAGTGTAAAAACTGAAAATTAGTGCCTAAAAACAAAAAGTGATGGTTGCTACAAAAAAAGGGAAAATAAGAAGGTCGAAAGGAAGAAATTTTGGAAAAGCCGTGATGAAAATTTGATTACCAAAAATCAACGAAAATACAATAAAAACATAAGTATATCTGCTATTAGACAAGTCAAACCAAATCAAGAAACCACCAGGCTTGGAATCGACCAAGAAAACCACTTACCTCCAAATCACATGAGATTTCCTATGCATGACGCAACCAACAGCAAGGGGCCCAACTTTAGCAAAACATCCAGTTCCAATAGCTACACAACACAGCCAGGTACTTTTTTCAACAAAACTAAATGAAGTGAGAGTATTCGGGTCAGACACTTTTTACGGTTCGTTCAATAACACCTATTCACGTTATTGAACTTTCTTTCTTATTGATTCTCATAATCAAACATTTATTTGCAAATTCATTGATTGCGCATGAGCAATTTATTTGACATTTTCAATTTCATTGGCTGAATATTATATACAAATGAAGTAGATATCACAGGCATAGGTAATTTAAGGATTCTATTGAATAAAAGAACAATCATTTGATTATTTTCTAGACTAATTATTCATCTTCTGATCATATTACAAGCTATATTTCCATAAAACAGTATATTGACTTAAAAAAACAACTAGGCGCAACTGCAATCATCCTGAGTTAGAGATGATCATGTCTCCATAGGCATACCGACTGGGAAAAGGTAAATAAAGAAAGGTAAATGGTATCATTTGGTATCATAGCCGGAGTTTATTGTTGTGATGAGAATTTGAAAAGCACATAAAAAGGGAAAATAATAAATAATAATAAAAAAAAAATATACATAGCAAATAAAATACAATAAAATCATAATAAAACATCATCATAACAATATATATATATATATGAATATATATATATATATATATATATATATATATATATATGAAAAAGGAATTTGTGGCATAATGGACAGATTATTAAATTAGAGAAAAGAAGCATCCTCAAGTGGGACTCGAACCTACAACCCTATGCTTTCTCCGGACATAAGCTCTTACCACTGAGCTATCGAGGCTATAAGAATCGACACACGCTGGCGAACACTTTACTCCCTTAATTTAATGTGAATGTTGGAATGAATCGAAAATCGAACGTACTTATCAATGGCCGTGGACCTGATACCTATTCACCCCAATACTAATTTTTCAGTAGAAGATCTAGGAAGAGATCTCCAACCACTGATAAGATTTAGCCAAATATATATGTGAAAGTGGGAAATTATTGTCACAGAGAAATTATGAAAAAGGAATTTGTGGCATAATGGACAGATTATTAAATTAAAGAAAAAAAGCATCCTCAAGTGGGACTCGAACCCACAACCCTATGCTTTCCGGACATACGCTATTACTACTAGGTCTTCTATTGAATATTCCAACTCATTGACTATCAATTTGTTTCCTCGTATGAAACAATTTTGATTTTTTTGGCGTTCTATCATAAGATGGGTTTTTAATATTTGGTATTCCTCTCGTTGCTGAAGGGTTAGATCATGGGAGATATATATATATATATATATAAATGTATATATATATATGTATATATATATATATATGGATTCCTTTCAGCTTCCTACAGCTTGTTATAGTTTTTTTTTATAAATGATATTAATTCGACTTTTATTGGACAGTCTGTGTTTTTTCCCAGGCGATAAAAATTGTTTATATTAGTTTTTGACACTTCAATATCTAACAGCTCTTTCAATTTGATGCACACCGTATCAATTGTTAATCCGTTTTTACTTATGTTCCATCCAAATATCACGATGTTATTTAATTTTGCTCTTCTTTCTAGTAGTTCGTTTTTTTCTTTGAGTTGTTTATTTTCCCTTTCGAGTTGATCCACTTTGTGTTTCAGATGTTCAATTTTTAGCAGAATATTTGCTTCAGATGCCTTGATGATTTATTAGTTCGGTTTTGGTATTTTTCAATTCATCCAATATCTGCTGGGCTAATAGTTCATTCATTATTGATAAAAATAATATAAACACGACACTTTTTCACTTATTACTTTCTCCGGACGGTAAATAAGACTGTTATCTCGAGTGTTTTTTATTTACTATTTACTGTCTGAGCATACTATGATGGCACAATTTTTAATGTTTATTTTGTTTACAATTGGAATATATATATATATAATAAAATTGGATAGTATTTGCTGACTAGTTAGGTACAAAACTAGGGATATTGGGGTCAGCAGCAAAGAAAAAGTAAACTCTTTAAGGTTTATCCAAGCTTCCGGAAATGTTTATTTCCATCATCAGGGAAACTACAATAGATGAAAAAAATAAAAGTAACACATATTCAAGTGCGAAACATTATGTTACTCACAACTTTGTTGAGGTTGGTTTCCAGATCTTGTTGGGTAATTATGGTGGTCTGAATTTTTGGTTAATGAATCTTTCTTGTTGTGGATTTCCAATACAGAATTATGAATGTAAACCGATGGAATAGTCATAATTTCCAGTTTTGTAAAAAGAGGTCGGCACGAATCACGCCAATCAGCTCCTGTTGAAATCCTTATGGCTTTTTTTGTAGAATGAAAGCTTTAGCAGAATGGGACGATGCCCCCCATAAAATTATCGAGTAGCATATATGCGAGTGAAACAGTGAAAAATAAGCAATTTTAAGAGCTGTGATTTATTACATAAATAATGTATGTGACTGAGCCAAGACAAATTGTCATCAAAATATGTACACCTAATAATTTCACTGCCAAACTTGTGTGACTTATGTATGCGAGGAGATGGTCAAAGATTGTGTCTTGGCTTGATTCAGATTCAATTTATTCGCTGTAAACCATTTATTGGCTTCAATTTCACTATCCATGGCTAGGGTTGATATTCCTGGCGGAGTTTATTATGGTAGTATCGTCAGCGAATAAGACAGATTTCTTCGGCAGTAAAAAATGATGAAAATCGTTAATGTAAATAATAAATAGTAGTGGTCCCAAAATAGACCCTTGAGGGACACCACTTTCAATGTGACCTGGGTCAGACATAATACCATCTATAGAAACAACTTGTTTTCTCTGAGATAGATATGAATCGAACAGTTTCAGTGGAATACCTTCAGTTTTCTAATTAGTATGTCATGGGATACACAGTAAAAGGCTTTGGTTAGATCGCATAGCGTAAGACTAGTATGCTTACCTTCCTCAAGACCTTCAACTCCGTCCGTTACAACTTGCGAAAGCGCCTTCGTTGTTGAGCTGCCACCTCGGAAACCAAATTGTGTATTGTCAAATAAAGCATTGTTTCCGAAGTATTTGTATAACCGGTGTTTCAAGATAATTTCAATTACTTTGGAGGGCGTAGGTATGATGGAAATGGGTCGAAGATTTTCCAAACAATCAACATTTCCTTTTTATAGTAAAGGTGGAACTTTAGAAATTTTGACAGAATCAGGAAAAACACCAGAACTGGAACAATAATTTATGATGATTGTGAGAGGACAGGTAATTAGGTCGGTGTTTTCTTTGAATAACATACTGCTGAGTTCAAATATATATGTAGCTGATGAATTCTTAAGGGATGTGATTGCATTAAATACTTCATTTTCAACAACTGGTTCAAGAAAAAAGGAACAGCTAGGTGTTGGTAAATTATTCATGAGATCTGTGGGATTGTAAGTTGACTCCGGAAGAACGGATATTATGTCTTTAGCGATGTTGCAAAAATATTGATTGAAGGCAGTGGGAGTCAAATTCTGGTCAATTTTTTAACCGACGAAACCAAAAAGGAGGAGGTTCTCTAGTCGACGCGTATATTTTTTTTTATGTATGACCAAGCATAACTTTTTCTGAAACGTCCGATTCCGATAATTCTTTTTTCAGTGGATAGGGTGTACTTCGAAGTTGGTCCCATTTGAATATAAAAGATGAAATCCATCCCTAAGGGTAGCAAAATGAAGGATATTGATCACTCACTCTCTGAATTCTGGTCCGTTAACCGATTCTATCAGGCATAACTTTGTACTGAGTTCTTCGATTTGGAGGATTATTGTTTTATTAGATAGGGTATACCTCATAGTTGATCATATTTGGATTTCGAATGTGAATATCCACTCTTACGGGTAGAAAAATAGGGGATAATTGATTTTTCACTTGCGAACATTGGCACACATATGTAGTTGACAATGACAGATCGCTACTGTCATTACTTTTGTTCTCCTACATCCGTCACAATCATCATATTCTATGAGGGGATGGAATGATATACAGAGTAATGAAATAAACTAACCAGAAAAACAAAAATAATTTATATTACAACAAATAGTAAAAGTAGATAATCATATTATTTAACTGGTAATATTGAAGTAAGTGGGTAAGTAAGTATTTTGGAAATAATAAAAAAACAAGTAGGTAGTAATTAATAGATTTCAGCCACAAAAAATTGAAAAATAAGAACTTTTTAACAAAAAATTAAACCGACGAAATACGGAACTGAAAATTAAAAAATAAAATAAACCTTCTTAGTCTCAATAACTAAGCTCCTAAACTAATGTAAGTAACTAATTTTGAGTCAGCGCCAAACGAACAGTCAACGAAGATCATTGAATTACTTCAAAAAAAATTATCAAAATGTCACCGCGCAACTCGATGCCATCATTTTACGCCTTACCTAATTCATTTGCTTGTTTGTTTAGCGCCGACTCAAAATTAGTTAATTACATTAGTTTAGGAGCTTAGTTATTGAGAAGAGGAGGTTTATTTAATTTTTTACTTCTCAGTTCCGTATTTCGACGGTTTAATTTTTCGTTATGTATTACCAAGATACTTGCTTCTTTCAAAATTTATCAGTTTCCAGGAATCTTTTGAAAAATTGGTTGAATTTGATAGAAGTAATTCATAAGATTTTTTCTTGGCCGTGGTTAGCGCAGAAGAGTATTGTTTTTTCATAGTTTTAAAAACTGCCAGGTCTTCAGGACAATTACTTACTGCACAGACAGTTTTTACCGCAGATAAGGTTTCCCTCATAGATCCCAACTTGTCATCATACCATGTCACCGGTGGCTTAGACTTTACGTGATATTTTCGTAATGGAAAAATTTTGTTTAGAAGGTTAGTAATTGTATCGATGAATTTGTCGGCCAAAATGCTAATATCACTCAGTACCGTTGAAAAGGACCAATCAGCCATTTGCAGGCCATTGTGAAAGGACATTTTTTCTTTTGCCCGAAAAATCTTCTGAGGGTAGTTTTAGAAGTGGTCTTTTCCATTTTGTTGGAAATAAATACCTGTCCAAGATGGTCTGAGAGACAGGGTCCAGTAATCCCTACTATGAATTCATTAGTAGGAAGGTTTGTGAAAATGTTGGATAATACTTCACAGGTAGACGAACCTCAATGTCGTTTTCCAGAGTAATTGATCAAGAAACAAAACATTTATGATTTGTACTTCTAAGTAACGGGATGATGACGTTGGATAGCGCTCTGGCCGTGATGGCGGTTGCGAATATGCTCTCAACGTGTAGTAGCTATTCCATTGAAAATTTTTCTGAGCACAAGTTTGGTTGCCATACCGTTTGTTTTTTTTACAAATATTCCTTTTTCTATAGGACAGTTGAGTAAAAATACTTTTTAACAAAAAACTAAACCAACGAAAAAATTAACTGAAAATTAAAAAATGAAATAAACCTTCTTAGTGTTAACGATAATTGAGCTCCTGAACTAATGTGAGTAACTAATTTTGAGTCGGCGCCAAACAAACAATTATCGAAGATCATTATATTAAAAAGGGAAACATTCTCAATTAAATATTGATAGAAAGATTTTTCTGTGAATTTCTTCCGGTCTTTCTGATGATCGTGGAAGCGTGAAATAGATTTTCGTCGACAAAAATGTATTGAAAACCTAGTGAATGCGATGTCTCTCTTGCGTCAATCTTACGAATGATTTCTGATGAGTGGAAAACATTCTTCTTTGCCTCATTTATCTTCATGAGTTCTTAATTAAGACTGGAATAGAAAATCAAATAACTATCTGAATGAAAATGCAAATTTTCAATTTTAGATTTTTCTTTTTGAGTTAGGGTCTTTTCAGAATATCTATCAGATGAAGTTCAATGTCCAGCGTGGCTTTAGCCGGGAAAGTAGTTGTTTTATGTTAGACATTCACAAACAATAATTTCATTTTTATCGTGGATTTTTCAATTCACAGAAAAAAATTTCTATCAATATTCAATTGAGAATGTTTCCCTTTTCAACATGAATACCCCGCAAGAGGTTATCTTGACGATGGAAGATAGTGACTAAAGTTTATCTTCCAGTTGCAGATGATTCCACATCTGATTTTATGAACATCCTGTTCATATTTTCAACAAATCAATCACTATATTACTTTGAAGAAGTGATGAAAACGCCGCTGTGTATCTCGCTGCCATTATTTTACGCTCTACCTAATTCAATTGCTAGTTTGTTTGGCGCCGACTCAAAATTAGTTACTTACATTAGTTTAGGAGCTCAATTATTGTTATGACTACGAAGGTTTATTTAATTTTTTACTTTTAAGTTAATTTTTTCGTTGGTTTGATTTTTTGTTTCTATTTTAATTTTTTTTGTGGCTAAAATCTGCTATTTACTACCTACTTAATTTTTTATTACTTCCGAAATACTTACTCACCTAGCTTACTTCAACTATTAACTGTTAAATAAAATGATTATCTACTTTAACTATTTATTGTTATATAATATAAATTTATTTTGAAAGTTCTGGTTAGTTTATTTCATCGCTTTGTATATAATTCCATCGTTTCGTAGAATGTAATTATTGTGACGGATGTAGGAGGATCTGTCAATATCAACTACATATTTGTGCCAATGTTCACAAGTGAAAAATCAATCATTCCCTATTTTGCTACCCATAGAGGTGAACCATTTCATTCCAAATTGAAATATGATAAACTATGAGGTATACCCTATCTAATAACAAAATAATCATTCAAATCGGAAAACCCACTACAAAGTTATGCCTGATAGAATCGGTTAACGGACCAAAATTCAGAGGGTGAATGATCAATATCCTCCATTTTGGAAGGATTTTTTTGTTCAACTTCAAATGGGACCATCTTCCAAGTACACCCTATCCAATGAAAGAAGAATCATCGGAATCTAAGTGCTCTGTGAAAAATTATGCGTGGTCATACATAAAAAAATAAATATACGCGTCGGCTAGAGAACCTCCTCCTTTTTGGTTTCGTCGGTTAAAAATAGACATTTTCAATTACCAATTCTGCATCCGTAAAAATTCTCTATGATTGGGAAATAAGGAGAGAAGTGGCAACACTGATCAATGGTCTAGACTTGGCCGAGACTCTGTGAGGACCACCTCAATGCCCGAAAAAGGGCTTTTAGGCGTTATAGTTCCTTCCTGATAATTAGAGAAGTAATCATTAACGTTTTTGTCTAATTGTGACACGAGGAATTTCAGATAGGAGATGTGGAGGAAACGCTGAAAGATGAAAGGCATGCCGCGGGATGCTGTGGACTATGATAACAAATATGTCAAGCCGGCACTTTCACCAATTTATAGAAAAGGTGTCATCTTTACGCGAACATTCTTTGTAGATATTGAAAGGAAGTTGTTGGGGTTAATAATTAATGTGATCTGCCTATCTCTATAATTATAATCATATACAGGGTGATTCACGACGAATTGTAGATAGTCCAACCATAAGTACATAGTATGGACCGAGGCCATTTCATATCTGGTATTAAAAAATGCCTTGTAGCGTTTTTGACGGATATACAGGGTGATATTTGAAAATATGTGGATTATTCTACGTTAAATATCTCTAAAAGTAAAGAACTCAGACATATGAAATTTGGCATACTGAGTATGCTCCCTGAGCTCAATGAAATAGGTTATAAAAACAAAAATTAAGTTTGGACTTAGTTTTTTTTAGATTTTTATTGATTTTTGAAAAACAACACTCTGTAAGCCAGATCAGACAATTTTTATTTTTCTCACTTTAAAGCTTAAGGACGATACTAAGCAACAGTTGAAAAAAATTGAACGCGGAAGTTTTTGTTTTCTGCAGAAAAAAATAAAACTTTTAAAAATAGTATAATTTTAATGGATTCACATTCTGCTTATGACTGATGCGGCACTACATCGATAGCACATCATCATTTTTCAACAAAAATCATAAGGAAAGTTCATATTACTCGATATAAAGTATTATTCAATCAACCGTTGAAATTCCAGGGACGAATTCATTAATTTTTTTACCTTTTATTGATCCTGTAAAAACAACACCCTGCAAAGCGAGTTGAATAAATTTTCTTTCTGTCACGTCAAAGCGGATGGTACTAACCGAAATAAAAAAACGCTGTTTGGCATACATAGAAAAAACTATTACGTTTCAAAACAGTGCAAATGAATGTTTTTCTACTATGGCTAATACAGCACTAAATCGGAAAAAAACATTTATTTAAAATAAAATCGTTAGGAAAGTATTACTTACTCGATTGAAAGAATGATATTACAGGTTTCAACTTATTTTTTTAACGTTTAAATTGGTTCAGTAAAAACGATACCCTGTCACCTTGGAGGATGGCTAATACTAAGTACCTACTTGAGCAAAATTAATTAAAGAAGATCAACGTAAAATATTTAAAATTTAATTGATTTCTATCCTGCAAGTAAAACAAAACCTTGAATGTCGTATCCAATAAAGATGGCAGCCGACCAAATGTAAAAGATGGAACTAAACTCCGTTTTATTTTTCTACGGGACAATTTTTGAAGTTTGCTGCTGACCGTCACCATAAGAAATACATGAAAATGTTTTAACCAACTTCCAAAACTGTTATTTTGAAAAATGGAAGGAGAGTAGGTGCAATTACAGACATACAAATACTAAATTCATTTTGCTGGAAAATTTAATTTAGTTGACTCAACGATAACAATAACATATTAAATAAACACTACTTAAAAAAGACTCAATCTGATTTAAGTTTATTTTCAAAATACCATCCATTCGCCTTCCGGCACTTCCTTCCTCGTTTTCAAGATATTCCTTACGGTTTTTCTTATCTGATCTGGATGCCTTTTTATGAAGCGAAATGCTTCAATTATTATCTCGCGTAGCTGTTCTCTTGTTGTGATTTCTATCTCATAGACTATGCTTTTTAAAACGCCCCACAAATAATAATCTCGTGGGGTAAGGTCAGGTGATCTCGCCGGTCAGGGAATCGGCCCACCACGTCCCCTCCATCTATTGGGAAAATTTTGATTAAGAAACTGATTAACTGCCCTGGTGTAATGCTTCATCGTCTTGAAATCTCATATCTCTCACATCGATTTCCTCATCTTCCAGAAGAATAGGAAAAACATTCTCCAGAAAATCCTGCCCATTCAATCTATCGTTGAAATAATAAGGACCCACTAATTTATTACCGATGATACCTGCCCAAACGTTGACAGAGAATCTAACTTGAGATCTAGTTTGCTTTATTACATGTGGATTCTCATGTCTCCAGTTGTGATTATTTCTGGAATTGTTTATGCCGTCTTTCGTGAACTGGGCTTCATCGCAAAACAATGCCTGATAAATGTATCTTCTATTTGCAGAGATCCACCTGCATAATAGGGATGAAGGAGATCTTTCTTCAACTTCCTGAAAACTGTGGACTGAGAAATGTGCAAAATGCTGGGTATTCGCCGGGTACTTATCTTATCATTTTGATTAACAATTTCTAAAATATCCTTTTTTTGGTCTTCAGTCAGTCGCTCAATACGTTCTACAGTACCAGAAGGAAATTTTTCCGTTTCTCGCAGGTGTGTAAAAACGTTGTTGAACGTTGGGTGGTTCGGGACTCTTCTATGTGGGAATCTTCTCCGGTACTCCCTGACTGCTGCTCTGGCATTTCCATTACAATATCCGTGTACAAAAATGATATCTGCCGATTCTGCGTAAGTAAACTGACGAGGTATCGTGCTAAAGAACCAACTCAAACTGTCAAAATGAACGCCCCAGCCTCAGTCACCCGTTTTTTCATTTGTTTTTCAAAGCGAATTCAAAGCCTACTTGCATTTGCACTGTTTTAAAAAGTAATGTTTTTTTCTATGAGTGCCAAACAGCGTTTTTTATTTCGGTTAGTATCACCCGCTTTGACGTGATAGAAATAAAATTTGTTCAACTCGATTTACAGGGAGTTGTTTTTACAGGATCAATAAGAACGTGTTAATTGAATAACACTTTATATCGAGTAATATGAACTTTCCTTATGATTTTTGTTGAAAAATGATGATGTGCTATCGATGTAATGCCATTGGTCATAGGCAGAATGTGAATCCATTAAAATTATACTATTTTTAAAAGTTTTTTTTCTGCAGAAAACAAAAAAGTCCGGATCTGAAATTTAAAAAAATTTAAAAATCTCTTTAATTGAGCTCACAGAGCATACTCAGTGTACCAAATTTTTAATATGTCTGCGTTTTTTACTTTTAGAGATATTTAACGTAGAATAGTTCACATATTTTCAAATATCACCCTGTATATCCGTCAAAAACGCTACAAGGCATTTTTTAATACCATATATGAAATGACCTCGGTCCATAGTACTTATGGTTGGACTATGTACAATTCGTCGCGAATCACCCTGTATAATTATTATTATACTTATTATTCTGATAAACTACCTGTAGTTAAAGTAGAACCAGAAATATAAGAACGTCGTAAATCACCAACCACTTGAGTTATCAGCAGGCGGTGGATTCTACGCAGAGTTGTACCTGCCCTAGCCATTCAATTTTGTTTTATAGGTAGGTATAATGATATTGGGTTAAGATAATTATTAAGAAAAATCGCTTGAATGTAATTGAGAATTGTTTATTTATATATAATATATGATAATAATATATATATATATATATATATTTATATATATATATATATATATATATATATATATAATTGTATTATATTATATAATAATATATGATATTCCTAATTCATGTAAAATGTCAAACTTTATACTTTATAAAAAGTTCAGTTTCTCGATAAAATGTATTTATAAACAAAATTACTCACGAGATCAGTTTCACTTTCACTGTCGTCATCCAAATTGATAATAAACTTTTCTTTGGGAATTTTATCTACATATGACTTTTCCACCTTTTTAATATGGGAAACACACGTGGCCCAGCTGCTATCAGGAATGTTTGCAGTTTCTGTTTGAATAAGAGCTACCACAGTTGAACTTGAGGTTGGAGAAGTATTATTTCTTCGAACTGCTGACTTAAGCTAATGCCATATATGTTCAATTGGGTTAAACATACAGTGATAAGGAGGAAGTCTGAGCACCGTATGTCCCAAGCTTTCAGCCAATAAATCACAAAAATATTTTTTTTATCGAATAACTGAGTAAAACTTTTAGTAACTGTTTTTTTTGTGTACTTTTCCTCATAGTACATATCATTATTTAACATATATTCTTGTATAGTGGCTTTGGTGTCATTAGAACATGGTGCTTTATCTAGTCTTCGACTGTGGTCGACATTATCCATGACGATATTACTGTTGGGTGGAATATTTGGTATGAGTTTATTTTGGAACCAGTCTTCAAATAATTCGGCTGTAGTATCATCATGATAATCGACTAAAGAGTCGTTGATATTCTTTGTCGATAAAGACAACGCATTTGGTAAAAAACCATTTTCGGTTCCTGCGTGAATTATCGTAATGCGTTTTCCTTTATTAGACGACGCATTAGTTTGGCACAAGTCAGATGAGTCTACTCAACTTTTGTTTGGAATATCGTGTGCATCGAACCAAGTTTCATCCAAATACACTACTGTTCTACCATATTCTCTGAATTCGTTTATTGCCAATAAATATTCAAATCTCCATTTCTTGAGGCGCATAGATTCCATTAAGATTATTCTGCTACTAGTGAGTTTTTTAAATTTAAATTCGTTGAAGTCTCCTTGCAACACTGGATACCAGTTTCATTCTTTTCAAACCGTTGCATTAAAATAGATTTCTAATATAGGCACAATTTGCTCTTTATACAAGGCATATATTGTTCTTCGAATTATATCTACATCACAGTCATCTAGTTTCCTTGAACCGCCAGAGTCTTTATGTTTCTTTATTTTTAAAATAGGGTTACTTACTATTTTAAACACTGTGGAATACGATATTTTTGTTAAAGAAGCACTTTCTTGCACAGCTTGACCCTTGGACATTCCACGTTCCAGAAGGGAAGTATAAACATTTGATATAATTTGTTTCCCATGAGGGTGTAACATTTGTCGACTAGTGGTACTACGACCACCAGTTGAAGTACTAGCTTCAGGATGAGCCCATAAACGCCACATTGTTCACGACACAAAAATCGAATAGACACTTTAAAATAGACACAACTGACACAACGGAATTTTAGGTAGGTAATGACTTAATGTTGTTCAACTTTCCCCCTTTTATTTCTGAAATTGGAAAGCGGTCAGTTCTCAAAACAGTCTTGTTTTTCAAATCTGGTAGTTAATTCACTTTGTAACCGTAAATAGACCATTATCGCTATAATCTCGTTAATAGCCCATTAGTACTGAAAGTCTGGTGGCCAGGTAAGTACATTTTATTATTTACACACATTTAAACATATCCTTACCAAGGGTTCTGAATCAACTACGTGATTTTTTATTATCAAATAAATTGAAATGCAAAATTGTCAACAAAAGCCAAAAATAATGGAGAGCCCACTATTATTAAAATGCCAAACTATTTCATGAGATATTTTAATCCGGACCTGGGAATCTTTCAAGGGATACACACTTTTATTGCTTATCTATATTTCGAAGCATAGGTAATAATGAGGGTCGTCTGCTAATATTGATTTAAGACCATAGATTTCTAGTTCTTCTATACGCCGCTGTCACAAAAATTTCATTCAGAAAACTTCTCTTTCTGTTGTTAAACAAATTAAGGTGACCCTAATTCAGGACCGATTCGGGGTGTGAACGTCCTAAATAACTGAAATACGGAATTTTTAAAAACAATCATTGCAAGTTTACATTTCATCACTCTCTCACATCAGGCAACAGAGTATAGTTAATCTTCCTTGGCTGAAACGTGATTTAGAAAAATTAGATTACAGTCTCATTTCGAATGGCCATGAACTTGTAATACCAAATTATCTTCGATTCATCATTGCATCGTAGAATTCTGCTAAAAAATACATAATAAATTACATTGTATCGTTTGTTATCCGTACCAAGACGACGTACGTGTTGATGAGCATGAATATGTGATACGATCATTACTGGAAATGCTTTGTTACCACGATCGAGCTCAACTTCGACGAAGGGGAACGTGCTCTTTTAAGATTGTCAAAGGCGCTCAAATTGCTCGAATACTGGAATCTACTCAAATGATGTTCTTTTCTAAAAAATCCATAAGGCGTTTTTTATTGGTAATTTATTTCTGCAACTCTTGGAACTGTACTTATAAGTGAGGTTGGTCTGTAATTAGACATTTTTATCTACTCCTATTAAATTATATATTGATTATTAAACTTTTGAGCAATTAATAGTATCTATAAACAAACCACGTGAGTTATAATAACTCACTACTATAACTCACTATAATAAATCGGAAAATATTCTTCGAATTATTTACGAACCGAATATCAAGGAGGCTCTGTTCTTCTGTACAAGACGTTTGGCCGAAAGGGAACAGTCCATTATTGTTATTGAAGTGAGTAATGTCAGTTTAATAATTTTGACGTTTTCAAAATTATTATGTACACCTCCAGAAGCTAATGTTCCCAAACAAGTAGCTAATGTTACCATACAGAATTTATTGCCCGAAAAATCCCAAAACGAATATAAAGGTGTATACAAAAATTTTCAAGATTGGTGTAGGAGCAAGAACATTAAGTCATCGTTCACAGAAAATGTACTTTTGGCATATTTTAGTGAACTTAGCACTAAATATAAAGCATCGTCCCTATGACTTTCTACTCCATGCTAAGAAGCACACTCAACATAAATAATGGAATCAATATAGAGAATTATTTGAAATTAGGCGCGTTTCTTAAACGTCAACCAGAGAAACATGTAGCTAAAAAGGCAAAAACTTTTATGCCAGAACAACTTAATAATTTCATAAATGAAGCTCCTGATGAGAAATATCTGGCGACAAAGGTAGTAGATCTCACAATATTCAATCGTTTTCATCATCTAGTCAATTACATAATTTATTTTAGGTCGCTTTAATAATGGTCATTATGGGTGCTTGTCGTGCAGCAGAATTGCACTCTATGCAAATTACAGATTTAGAAGATCATGGATCTATTTTTGTGGTCAGTGTACCAAATACAAAAACAAAAATTGCCAGAAAATTCACTGTTACGGGAAATTTTTATACCATAGTTAAGAAATATTCAAATCTTTGTCCTACTGATATATCGCAAACAATATTATTCTTTTAATTTCAGAATGGAAAATATCACTCACAAAGAATTGGCATTCATAAATTTGTAGCAATGGGGAAAGACATTGCTACATTTTCAAAATTACCACACTGTAATTTATATACAGGGCATTTCACTCACACATGAAATATGGTATTTTGAATTGGGGAAACAGTGCCGGTATGAATCGAATTTTTATTCTTCAAAAGTATGCAATTCGAATTATTGAAAGCATTGATATGAATACCAGCTGTCGACAATACTTTACATCTCTTGGCATACTAACAGTTTACAGTTTATATATACTGGAAGCTTGCACTTACATCTATAAGAATAAACATAAGTTTGCAATAGATAGCACTCACTGTTATAACACCCGTCACAGAAATCTCTTACAACCTGATTATCATCGCACATCGCTGTACCAAAGAAACTTCTATTGTACTGGTTGTAAGTTTTACAATATACTTGATATACATATAAAATCATCCCCCAATGTTCATATTTTCAAATCAAAGCTAAAAAAATTCTTAATCAGAAAGTGTTGTTACTCATTAGATGATTTCTTTTTGTGATAATATATATTTTTTTTAACTTGTGTGAACTATTTAGTTAGTATTTTTATATATACATGTAATTGTTTCCCAATGTAACTGTAATTTTGACGTTTTTAATCATTTATGTAACCTGTGTGCATTTAAATGATGAAATAAATAAATATTATTATCATTATTATTATTATTGTTTTCGCCGCTCGTCGGCAACTTTATTAGTAGATGCTGGAGGAGATTTAACGGCCGTGAAACGCCATGGCGGTTGGCGATCAACTACTGTGGCTGAGGGGAACGTTGATGATTCCGAAAATAAGACAGATACTGCAAATAAAATATACAGTTCTATAAGACCTCAACCAGTTAGTACATCAACAACATATATGCAACAAACCAAAATGAAATAATAAACTTGCATAATTCAGTCCCACATATTCAGTTTACTGGTTGTTCAAACTTTACAGTTAATTTTATCAATAAAAAAAATGAGTAATTATAATCAAAATTTGTATAGCATTGTTATAGGTGACTATTAAGATTTGCGAATAAAGTTATTTCTCTGTACTTGTATCTTAGTATTTATTGTTATAGTCGTAGATAAAGTATAGTATTCAACTTGCGGTAATGATCATAACTCACTTGATGAATTACAACACTCGCCTGCGGCTCGTGCTGCAAACTTCATCTGCGTGAGTTATGACCTACATTACCGCTTGTTAAATAATTATACTATTCTTCGATCTCATTTTTCAAATGATGGTTTTAGTATAGCTGCTTAAAAGTTCTCAGGATATATCTCATTCAAATATTTTATTTATGACAAATGCACTCAGGCCATAAAAATAAAAAAAGTTAACAAATCACGTCGTTTTTCTATCAATAAAAGAACGTCTGAATGTCTAAAACACTAGGTATTTCTCGAGGGTAATATCATAAGTGCCAGGGGATTTATCGAGGGTAATATCATATGTGTTAGGGGTTTTATCGCTAATTTTTTTTGTAATTTTCGAGAGAGCATTTTGCCTGGAAATTTTACTGAGTGCGATTTGCGGTCTTATTATCTGATTAAACCACGAAAGCGAAGCTTGAGTGGTTTAATCTTTGATAATAAGGCCCCGCAAATTACACGAGTTGAATTTCCTAGAGGCAAAATGCTTAAGGGAAAATTTCAAAAATTTTACGATGAAATCCTCTAGCACGAATGATATTTGATGAGAATATTTCCCGAATAACATTTGAAACTGGATAAAATTACCAGAATTCCCTGTTATATTTGAATTTTCAACGGAGAAAATTACAACAAATCTTCTCGTTCCAAAATTGAAGGTATCGTGTGTCCGTTTCTAAATGCTTCGGTTTACAGATTCATTCATTTACAATTGTTTTCCACTGATAACTTGAAATTCCTAGCTATCAGTGGGTACGTTCTCTTAATGGCTGCAGATGTTCGTTGTATAGCTAAGCTTGTGTGTTTATATAATGTTAGACGCTTATCCAGTTATACCTCCAGATATGTATAAGCAGGGCAGAGGCATAATTCCAAAACTGATGAAAATTGGGCGACAGTGTTCAATATAGCTTGCGTTAGCTATGATCCTGATTACCTTTTTTTGTTTCTTGGAAATATTAGCTGCACCAGATGAATTTCCCCATAATATTACTCCATAACTGAGTTGTGAGTGGAAAAGTGAAACGTAAACAGTCTTCAGTGTGGTGATGCCAAGTATATATGTTTTAATTGACGAATGAGGAATATTGTACCGGCCAATTTTCTATTGAGGAGGTCAGCATGGTAATGCCATGTTAGTTTATCGTCAAAATTGATGCCTAATAAAGTGGCAGTTTGTCCTGCTTGATAATTTGCATAAGTTGAAAAGGTTATTCTTTGCGATTTTGTTTGATTGAGTTTAAGTTTGTTAGAGGAGAGCCAGCTATTAGTGTCTCTTTCAATGTTGGCTGATGATAGAATTAGATTATCATAGTTTCCATCTGAACATATAAGTGATGTGTCATCGGCAAATAAAATGCATCTATTGGGATGTAGGAATGAACATAGGTCGTTTATATATATATATATATATATATATATATATATATATATATATATTTTATTTATGTTATGCCAGTTATAAGTTTTAAAAGGAAAAACCCACAAAAAGAATAATTACTAAATAGTTATTAGTTTCAAGAGATTGTTTTGACATAATTTTGGAAGTTCTATTCATTTGTAACCGAATAATATGGATAGATAAAAATATCAAAATACTATAACACAATCAATTTCATACACTGTCATAATGATTATAACCCATAATTGGTAAAAAGACAACAAAAAGTCTAGATTTACAAAATTTTCATGAATAAAAAGTGATCAACACATTTATAAATTTGAAACATACAGTATATGAAATTGTAGCTAACTTAAAGTAGCCAATGGTAGAACAGTAAAGTTCTTGATGAGAATGGCCAATCAGGGAATAGATGGTCATATGGAAAATTGGAAATTGTGAGAGAATAACAACGGGGTGATGTCATAAGCAATTGTTATTGAAATTTGTACAAAGTAATAAGAATGGAAAAATAGTTGTATATATAAATTATATAAGATGAACCCAAACAGTGAAATGTGACAATTTGGTGCGCGAATTCAAACATTCAAATTAAAAAGAAGAGGGAAAATTGGTATCCTGGTTACAACAAACAAAGCCAAAAAGGAGATCGAAAAAGAAATTTAGAAGGGAATGCCACGCAACATTTTGAGAGAAAGAAAAATGAAATAATTCGAACATTTGAAGAACAAAACCAATATTACCTCAATAATACAACATATCCAAGTGTCCAAAGCTGATTTCTGCATATGTATGGTTCCTGATTTATGGTATTGGAGTTCCTGATAGAGCTTGGAGTGAGAAGGGATCCAGTTTCAGGGCATATCTTGAACACCGACATTTCCAGCCAGGTATAAAAACTTTAATAGTGCACATCCGGTCCTGAACAATTTCACAAATAACGTATCTCACATCTGAAGAACTTTATTTCACTTTATTTTGATCTATAAAAGAAAACTTCACTCTCAAGGATAAAGTGAGGTTGTGTCTATCTATCCATGATTTGATTTTTATGATTATCCGTGAATATTTGTAGATTCACATTAGAATAAGTTATTTCTCGTAGGCCAGGTGAAGTTAAGTCTTCCTGAATGAAGGAAATAATTGCTTTTTGATACTTTGTTGTTTGTTTTCTTACAATGATAAACAATCACAACGATGACTATTGAATAAATTGAAATTAGACAGCAGTGGTTAGTGGCTCTATTGCCTGAACCGGCTATCTGAGGTAAGAGGCGTACCAACTGTTGCTTAGCCGTGGTGAGAAAAGTGATAACAATTGGCAGCAGCGTGACGAGAGAACAGTGACGTTCGCTAGCAATTATTATTACAGCATACAATACATATACAGGGCGAAAATATTTATCTATATCATATCAATTTGGCTCACAAAAAATAGCATAAAAACTATTATCAATCTTCATTATATAACAACAACTATTGTTATTCAATTTATCAATACATAACAAATTGGCACCCAAAGTGTGGGGAGAAATAATAACATAATAATTTGTTATATATTATCATAACATTACAATATATATATGTATGTATATATATATATATATATATATATATATATAAAACAAAAAGTAACGGTCCCAAAACAGAGCCCTGGGGAACACCATGTCTTATAGGTAACAAGTCCGAATGAGAGTTTTCGAGTGTTACACATTGGAATCTGTTTTCAAGATATGACTTCATGAGTGATAGGGGTATACCTCTCATTCCATAGTAATCCAGTTTTGCTATGAGGATATCATGTCATACGCAATCGAAGGCCTTGGAAAGGCCACAAAGCGCCAAAGTTGTATGTTTTCCTTGTTCTAGGCCTTCCATTATGTCTCCCAGAACTTTCAATAATGCCATGATTGTTGATAGTTTTTTTCTAATCTGTGAATCATTCGAAAAGTTGTTATTTTCAAAGTATTTGGAGAGCCTGTTATTGATGATTATTTCAATAATTTTGGAAAATATTGTGATAGCGATAATTCTCTGGAGCAGATTTGTCTCCTTTCTTGAAAACTGGAATTACTCTGGAAAACTTGAATATTCCAGGAAAGGTACCAGTTGAGAAAATTAAGTTGATCAGGGAAGTTAGCGGTTCTAAAATGATATCTGATGTAGATTTGTTTTTTTTTGTAGATTATAATAGAATAGTGGTCAGTGATATCGATTTCTAGGATTCAGAAAAAAAACATCTACTATACAAGCAATTACTGAACTAGTTACTGAGACAGTTAAGGCCTTTGAGAGAGGCGAGATAGTATCTACTAACTTCTGTGATCTTTCAAAGGCCTTTGACTGTGTCAATCACAACATCCTCCTAGGCATCCTAGCATCCTCCTATATGGCATTAGGGGAAACTCTTTTGATTTCACTGAGGCCTACTTAACAAACAGAACTCCGCTTGTAGAATAGAATAATATCAAATCCACAGTTCAAAATATATCAACAGGGGTCCCCCAAGGCTAAATCATAGGACCACTATTATTCATCCTGTACGGGAATGACTTATCATTCAACTTGAATAATGCAAAGTCAATCTTACATGCTGACGACACCACTGTCTATCACACACACAGTGATCCTAGAAACACGGAAATAATAAATAAAAATATAATTGAACAGATAAAGCCTTGGGTCACCTCAAACCAGTTGAGTCTTGATTTAAACAAAACAGTACCTCTAAATTTCTCTCTCAGATAAATTAATGGGGAAACAGACAACATTAAATTCTTAGGACCTCATCTCGGCTCTAAACTGTCATGGAAACATCATATCCAAGCTCTCACAAAAAAAACTTGCAAGTATAACTTTCTTAACTGAGAAAACTATCACAAACAGATTCCACGGAAATTTGTAGGGTAGCCTACATGGGATTATTCCAAAGTCAAATATCATATGGAATACTTCTATGGGGGAATGCTACAGAAACTCCTTATACTGAAACATGCAGACATAATTTCAAAAATTTAAACATTCTAACTCTACCAGCGTTATTTATATCACTGTCTTTATTACATCAAATCGAATGAGCAAAACTTCTCTAAACAAAATACACTACACTTATATGACACAGAAAACAAAAATAATCTAATAATCCCACAACATAGACTCACCTTAACTCATAAAAGCTTTATCAACCTCTCTATCAAACTTTTCAATAAACTTCCTAAGCAAATGAAAGAACTTCCAACAAAATTCAAAATAGAAATAAAAAAAATGCTTCTTACACTCAATGTCTACAACATTCAATAATTCTTTGATGCTGATGTTCTCTCTTCAATAAATATGTAGCTATGATATTTTCATCTCTATGTTCTTGAACATTTTGGTGTACCTGTGTATTTTAATTACTGTATTTATTTATTTATTGTATTTGTCTATCTAGAGATTTTAATACATGTATATTTATATAGTTTTTTTCTGGTACTCAAATTAACTACATCACCCACAATTCTAACGATGCTAAAACATCATAATATGTTATTTGAGCAAATAAAGTTTTTTATTATTCATTTATGATTATTCTTATTATTATACAAAGAAACATTAATCTCAGATGTCAGACAACTCTACTTCTTTAAAACTACAACTAGACAACATATGAATAGACATGAATTGAAGGAAATAAGTCACCAATACGAAACTCGCTACAAAAACAATGCATATGTTCCAAACTCAAAGAAAAGCATATTTCAAAGATCTTACTCATACCTAGCTCCTCGACTATATAATCTAGTTCCTAAACATATAAAAAATATCAGGAGTATCAACTCAACAAAAAAAGTAGACGTCGCTGATGAGTTCAATGAATATTTCAGCAACCTTGGAAAAACTCATGCGGAAAAAATTCCAAATGTTGGAAATTACGATAACATAGAAATTTTGGAAAACACCATGTATCTACATCCAACAAATGAAAGTGAAGTGATCTCAGTCATAAATAATTTAAAACAAAAAAAAAAATAATGGATCAGAAACATTAATAGAAATAGCCCAAGAAATAGCTAAGCTGATAACTTTCCTAGTGAACAGATGTTTTGATACAGGGTGCTTCCCAAAAATATTGAAAAGTGGTATCATAAAATCACTTCATAAAAGCGGAAATAAGTCAAATATAGATAACTACAGACCTATAATCCATATATCGAATATATCTAAGATAATTGAAAAATTAATGAAAATGAGACTTAGGAATTTCCTTAAAAAAATTAGTATTTTATCAGATCATCAATATGCCTTTAGAGAGGGTAGATATATATATATATATATATATATATATATATATATATATATATATATATATATATATATATATATATATATATCTCATAAGAGTGATTGCAAAATAAAAAAAAACAGTTGTGCATTAGCTGAACATAATATAAATTCTAATCATTTTAGTAATTTTAACAACCCTTCCATTTTAGCAGTAGAGAATAACTTCCATAAAAGGAATTTCCTAGAAATGGTTTTCATAAAAAATGAACCAAACAGCATGAATAAACGATCTGATATTTCCAACCTTAGTGTCATTTACAATTACTTGTTGAAACTTGATTCCAATTGAATTTAAAAAAATTGCTTAGTATTTTTTGATTTTTTCTCTCATTTAACAATTTTTTTTTTGTCATATAGATTGGTACTATTCCTTCTGTTTTGTGGACAAAGCACATGGTTCTCCCTTGACTGTTTCATGTTTGGACAGATGACATTTGACACTTCATGTCATGTATTACTTGTCAGCCACCATTTTCCTTTTTCAGTCACGCTTCAACCATGTGGTAATTATTGTGCCGTTTCAAATTTTAAAGTGTTTAAATTAAGTATCTAAAACAATATGTGCGAGTGCCATTGTTTAATTTTTATATATATTACTAGTAGTGGGTCATAGTGATATGATTTTGAAAAGTCCTCAATCACGAAATGGTGATTAGTTCGCTGTCTTCACTTAACCTCACCTTAGTAAGTTCTATAGATTTGTTTAAAATCGTATTTCACAATTGTGTTTTCTTTTTTCTCCACAGCTTGTCTTGATAATGAAAATAAACATTTTCGAAAGCTTGACTAAATAAGAAAGAGTTTTACTTTTTCTCATAGGCCATTATTTTGACTGCAACCTCAAGGAATATCCTTTCTACAAAGTTTATTTCAAATTCATAGTTTATATATTTTATATATATATATATATATATATATATATATATATATATATATATGAACAGTATGCTTTCTCTCAATACTACCGGCGAAATTATCAGTTTTGCCGACGATACAACCATATTATATACAGCTCCAACTTGGCAGAAATTGAAAGAAGAAATAGAAATCGATTTTCCAAATATATCAAACTGGTTACAGATGAATAAATTGACACTACATTACAAGAAAACGAACTACTTACCCTTTACGTCATATATAAATGGTCTGCCCACCTTAGGGCCTTTGAATGTCGGATTAAACTCTCAAATTCCCGAATCGGAAAAAACAAAATATCTCGGTATAACGGTTGATCGCCATATGGGGTGGGACTTACAGACAGAAGAAATTGTCAGAAAACTCAGGAAATTCAAACACCTGAAAGATTTCCTAAACATAAAACATTTAAAAACACTATATTTCTCCCTAATAGAGTCTATACTATCATATGGAATATTAGGTTGGGGCCGAGTTAATGACCGTTTTCTAAATAAAGTACATGTTTTACAAAAAATGGATTTTAAAAATAATATACGGTAAAAAGGCATCTTTTCCCACAAACTCTTTATACATTGAATCCCAAATAAAAGATGTGAGACAGTTTTTTTGTCAAAAAATAATTATATTTGTAAAACTAGGAAAAATTGAACTCGCTCTACATAAACACCCCTACAATACTCGAAAAATTGATGACATTTTCTTACCACGTTGCGAAAAAACTATCGGCCAACGAAATATCAATTATTCAGCATCCAGAATCTATGCTCCATTACCAAACGACTTAAAACATAAAAAACTACCGAATATTTGAAAAATAATTGAAAAAATGGATTGTCAAAGATAGACTTATATTTACCGAAATTGTTAACCAGAGATAAACACATATAACTGAGCAATTTATGATGTATATAAGTGTGTATATGTATGTGTGCATATTAGTGTATTTGTGTATATCAATGTGTGTATCCTTCATGTATATTTCATAACTATTCTTTATTAGTACAGAAAAATTACCACAATTGTGACTGGAAAAGTACCCCGATTGTGACTAGAAAATTACCCCGATTGTGACTTACCCTCTAATATATGTAAAATATTAATGAGAAGAGCCCACTTTTGATGTAATATATTACCTGGATGTGGCAAACCCACAATTTTCTAACATTTTTACCATTAAAAAAAAATACCCCTTTTGATGTAATAATTTTACTATAGAAATCACATACACAAGTAGTTAATACTACTTCTGTGACCCACCTGTTTATTCACAAGCACACTTGTATACGTATATGATATGTATTATTATTATGATGAATAAACATATATTATTATTATTATTCAAAAACGGACTCAAAACCTGGATCTTGAGCTTGCTAAGATTACTGATACATCAATACGTTGATAAGAAAAATGTCTACTGCCACAGTGACATATACTGAAACTGATCCACATTCACAAATCCATATCGAAATTTTATAGTTATAATTAAATTAAATATATCTAAAATATATAAAATGTCTACCCATTATTTTACTTTATTTTATTTATTAATATTCATTTTATTCAATTTTATTTTATATAATTTTTTTTTTTTTTTATTTATATCATCCTATATTAGTTATACTACTCATTGAGTATTATATTCATTAGTATTCATATTTCATTAGTATTCAAATGATTAGTGTTAAATTATGCAGAATTCACGCTATATTTATTCTTAAATTGCCCCGTATAAATTGTGAAATTGAACTAGGTGTGAATTGTGAATAAATATTATTATTATATCTCACAGCGTCCGTCTCGCCTACTCTATCTTCTTTTACCTTTAATTCAGCGTGGATTTTATTATTGGTAAATTTCCTACTGAAGTTTATTACTCCTTGCACTAATTTGCACTTACTTTGCCACCTCACTTGTGTCAATATACTTTCGGATAATACTGCCATTTTATAGTTCCATCTATTAGGTATATGATCTGGATTAGGACGTTTTTCGGCAGATTCCTGGGTAGAATCGCATACATTTTACCACCTTTTGGGGAACTTTATGATTACCTCCGAATACAGAATAGTTCAATATTTGATAATCTGATAATGACAGCCATAAATTCAAAGACTGATTTCCATAAGATTATATACCGAGTGGTTCATTAGAAATTGACGTTATTTTACAAAAATCAACACTTCCTCCCAAAATTAACGAATACTTTCCAAAGCCATTTGGTAAAATGGAAACCAAAAAGATTCTTCAGCTCATCAAAACCCAGAACATGGGGATAGATACTGAAGAATGGCTTGTCATCAAGAGACAAGAGGAGGCCTCGGGTCTAACTCTTGTCTTTCAAATCGACGAGACCTCCTTGAAGAACCTGCAAGCCAGGGGAATGAAAGCATTCCTGGGGCTAACGCAGGTAAACTTCAAGCTAGTTAGCCGGAACAGGAACACTCCTGATGCTGCGGGCAGTTCAAGCTAACCTGCAGCATAGTAAGGCTGCTACTGCAACCCTGTGCAGAATATTTGCACAGGGCAACACCGACGTGGCCCTTATACAAGAACCATGGCTGGTCAAAGGGCGAGTATCAGGCCTCGGAACATCCAAGGGTAAGCTTATTTATAATCAAAACTATGGAAACGCCAGATCCTGCATTATTGCCAGGAATGATTTGAAAGTCTTGAATCTGATAGAATTCTGTTACAGGGACATAACAGCAATCAAGACGACCTACATCAAAGATGGAGTAGAGACGAACATAGTACTAGCCTCCGTCTACATGCCTTATGACTCAACAAGCCCTCCACCATCAGAACAAGTGAGGGCCTTGGTTGAACACTGTGAGGACCACAAACTCCAGCTTATCATCGGAGCCGATGCAAACGCCCATAACACAGTGTGGGGGAGCACCGACACGAACACAAGAGGTGAGTCATTGCTTGAATTTATTGTCTTCAGTAACCTGGAAGTACTTAATAGTGGCAATGAGCCAACCTTCGTAACCCGTAACAGACGGGAAATCATTGACATCTATTTGGGCTCTTCTTTGGTGGTTCGGCACGTCGGCAAATGGGCAGTATCTGAGGAACCTCCAAACTCAGATCACCGACACATACATGTGGAGATTGGCTATGCCAATGAACCTGCAGTAATGTGTCGGGATCCCAGAAAAACCAACTGGCCGGGGTACCGGGAGGAGCTCAGGGCAAATCTCACAAATTTCAAAAATGTCAAACCTAACTCAAATACAATTCATGAAATAGAGCAAACTTCCCTAATGTTACAGGAGGCCATAATAACTTCATATCATAACAACTGCCCTTTGAAGCGCAGCACCACTAAAGGTAAAGTGAGCTGGTGGAACACCGAACTCACATATCTTAGAAATAAAACGCTCAAACTATTTAATCGTGCAAAAAAAACTGGTGACTGGGAGGATTATTCCAAAACTCTCATAGAATACAACAAACAAATCAGAGGGGAACAAAGAAAGTCATGGAGGAAGTTCTGTGAGGACATAGAACAAACCTCAGAAAGAGCAAGACTCCACGTCATCCTTTCCAAAGACCCCATCAATCCGTTGGGGACTCTCAAAAAACCCAACGGCAATCACACCAACACTGGGAAGGAAACTATGGAACTCTTGCTCCATACACTGCTCCCAGGATCCACTGTCACCACAAATCAAAACCCCAGATATGAAATCCCTGCAAACCTTCATTTGATTGCAAAAAGGGCATACTGGGAAGTGGCTGAGCGAACGGTAACTCATTCAAAAGTAGTGTGGGCAATAAACTCCTTCAAGCCTTACAAGTCTCCGGGCCCAGATGGAGTATTTCTCATACTACTCCAGAGCGGAGTTGACTATCTAGCACCAGAACTGTGCAGACTGTACAGGCTGAGCCTAGCATTGGGATGGCTACCTCAAACCTGGGAAACTGTAAACGTGGTCTTTATTCCAAAGCCTGGACGGGACTCATACAACCAGGCAAAGGCATACAGACCAATGAGCCTATCGTCATTTCTTCTGAAAGGCTTAGAAAACTGATAGATAGAGACATAAGGGAAACCGCTCTTGTAGAACGGCCTTTACATCAAAACCAACTTGCCTATCTAACAGGAAAATCATGCGAGACAGCACTTCAAGGCTTGTTTCAAGGCTTGAAGAGTCTCTAGCAAACAAAGAAATTGCACTTTGCACTTTTCTAGACATCGAAGGAGCCTTCGACAACACCTCCTTTGAAAGTATGGTCTCTGCGGCCACTCGAAGAGGCATTGACGAAACCACCTGCAGGTGGATACACTCAATGCTTCACAATAGACTGGTCCAAGCCAACATGTTCGAGGAAACAGAGCAAGTTGAAATTTCCAGAGGTACCCCACAGGGGGGCATACTCTCCCCCTTCTGTGGGACATGGTTGTAGATGAACTGCTAATTTCTCTGAATAACCAAGGGTACTACTCTCAAGGGTATGCAGATGACTTGGTCATCCTCATCAAGGGAAAGAATACTCGAACAACCTCAGAGCTAATGCAAAATGCACTGAGGACAGTAGAGGAATGGTGTAACAGAGAGAGCCTAAGGGCAAATCCGAACAAAACAACACTAATTCCCTTCACCCGGAGAAGAAACATGGGAGATCTCATACCTCCCAGACTATTCGGTGAAACATTACAAGTAGTAGAGCAGGTGAAATATCTAGGGCTGATTCTTGACAAGAAACTAACCTGGAAACCCGCATATTCAACATGTAACCAATAAAAGCAAGATAACCTTCATGATGCAGGTGGCTCACTCTTATGGTGACCAAAAACAAATCAAAGACAGGCAAAAACCAACCTTGGGAAAATCCAGAGGCTTGCCTGTCTCTGTATCACGGGTGCAATGAATAGCACTCCAACAGCTGCAATGGAAATCATCCTAAACCTCGAACCCCTTGACTTACATGTCATTGGAGAGGCCAGGATGAGTGCATACAGACTGAAACAAACAAAAAACTGGAGAATCCGAACAACTGGACATACCAGAATCACTCATGTAATCAACATCGAAGAACTCGAAATGATTTCAGACTACATGCAACCCCTATAGTCATTCAAAACCATTCGAAACACGAATTGATGGATCTGGATGGGCCCCGAGTATAGAATCACAATCAACTGCGGACATAGTCTGGTATACAGACGGTTCAAAGACAGTTGAAGGAACGGGAGCAGGAATACATGGGGTAAGGCCAAGAAGGGATTACATAATACCACTTGGCAAATGCTCCACGATATTCCAAGCTGAAACACATGCTATATGGTATGCAATCAGAAGAATCTAGAAAGTGGTTATAGGAAAAAACACATCTACATTCTATCTGTCTGTCAAAGTGCTATCAAAGAACTCAACTCCATACAGATAAAGTCCAAACTGGTCTGGGACTGCCTCCAGAACCTCATCGAGCTGGCAAAACACAACAAAGTCACCTTGATGTGGGTGCCAGGTCATAGAGGCATTGAAGGCAACGTCAAAGCGGACCAGCTAGCTAGACAAGCATCTGAAACTCTATTCACAGGGCCAGAACCTGCACATGGGATCGAAGAGTGGATAAAAAGAAGACACCAACAATATTGGGATCAAACTGTCGAGCAAATACACAGCAAAGTCATGGTAGGGCATCCAAACCGGACGGCTGACCTTCTGAACCTGAACAGAACGAAGGCTCGTATAATAAATAGGTCTGTTGACTGGACACTGCGGCCTAAGAAAACACCCAAACACCATGGGAGTACGGGGAAACCGTGGAGTGTAGGTTATGTGATGAAGAGGAGGAAACAGCCTCTCAATTATCTTCGACTGTGACGCCCTAAGTAGTAGGCGACACAGAACCTTTGGAGAGATCAGCCCGGAAACAGGCATGAATCCGAAGAACCTTATCAACAGGCTTCCAAGCCTAATTAAAGGCACAAACCTGTTTGAATGAGGAACCACTGACGACCGAGTGATACAATAGACCCCAGCTGGTCGCAGTGTCAAGGGAAGCTAAGTGCCAACCCAGGCTCTGGCTCGTCAGCTTTCAACCAACCAACCAACCAACGTATACTCATTATAAGTGCTAACATTTTTCTCATTTCTGCAAACTTCAGAGAAGAAACAGGGTTTTGTCAATACATCGGCAATTTGATTGCTACTGCCAATATGCTTTAATCTGCATAATACCCTGGTGGTATTTTTCTCGAACAAAATGAAACCTTTTTCTATATGTTTTGATCTATAATGGGATTCTGGATTTTTGACCAATTTCATGGCACTTGCATTGTCCCTAAACAATATCGGGAGTAAGTCTCGACCAAGTAATTCCTCCAGAAGTCGTTTTATCCATATACGCTCTTTTGTTGCCTCACTAGCCGCAATACAGGGTGTAACTTAAATGATGTCATTAATTCCAGGGGGTTCACATAAACGTGTGTCCTAACTTGCTTCGTTTCCGAGTAACGAGGTGTCAAAGTGTTACTATAAAATAGGTTTTTTATTAATAACTCGTTCTGGTCTTTACGCCGATTTTGATGACACTAGGTATGTTTGTTAGCAGTAACAAGGGGCTTCTTTTCATGAAATTAGTTTACGGATTAAAATTCCAGTGTCGTCACAGAGGGTTACCTCAATGATATTCATGGTAAAAATCATGTCAGCCACTGTTTTTCTATAACTTTGATATTTTTATTAAACTGAACAATTTAGAAAAATTATTAAAAAAATATCTTTAAATACATTCTTTCATGGGAATGCACTAAAATGGAAAAAATAATTTCTTTCAATGTTCGATCTAGGACATTCTGTAGTGGTTTTAAGATGTTAAGTGGTCGAGCGGGAACGTGGTCATTGAGGTTGCTGCTGTTGTGAAATTAAACTCAAGAATCCTTGAAGTTGGTATATTGGATTCAACATAAACAATACAGATGTTGAATAGACAAATGCTGGTACTAGACTGCCCTAAGTTCATCTAGGAAGTTCTTTTAAATGAACGATATCATGTGACAATTGTCGCATAATGGACGCACCAAAAGGCGGCTTATGATTGGTTGATGACCATCTTCTAGAACAATGCGATGAACCTAAGTGGCCTCGCATGAAAAGTGTAGTCATCAATTTTATATAAAGCAAACAATAAAATACACACTCAGCTTATGCCATGCAATTGTACAATAGAAATATTCCAAGAAACAATTATGTTTATGCGAACAAAAA